>WEKX01018097.1:68189-79419 GCA_013390025.1 Pitta sordida | reverse complement strand
CTCCCCCCCCGCCCGCCGCTGTCTAATTCTTTCCTTTCCCTTCTCTGACCCGTCTAGAGCCTAGAAGAGGAGATAACCTCCATTTTGTTTAGTAAGGAGGGCTTTGGCGCCTGCACCAGAGGGCCCTTCGCCGCCGCCAGCCCGAGGCCAGCAGAGGGCGCTGCGGGGGAACAGACGGGCGCCAGCGCCGCGGCCGCGCCGCCCCAGGTGCTTGTGCGTGGGGTGAGGAGCCCTCCGAGCCAGTGCTGATGGTGGAGGGGAGACACATCAGCCAGAGAGTTTGATTCCCAGCCTGTGGGACTCCAGGAATAGAAAGAGATCGGTGCTTAGCCTCTGAAGGTGCTTTGCTTGGCAAACAGCAATAAAAGCCAGGATTAAGTCACAGATGATGTGTTGATTTTTTCTATTTTTATCGTTTGAACTCTTAATTTTGCTGCAAAGTGTTCACTAAAAATACATCAGATGAAACTAAAACCAAGCAACCTAACTGCCTAATATGTCATTTACAGCAGGCTCTCTGGGATATCCACCACAGATCATTTTGTTATGGAAAAGATACTAACATAGCTGCTTTAATATCATCATTTTGGCTTCAAACTGAATTCTAATGGAATCTTCTTGGTAATCGTGCATTGTTATTCCAACAACTTACTACTCTAGACAGTCTCCCTCTTCTTACCTATTAAGTTCCATAAAGTAACAGACCAAAGACAACTAATCAAACTCAACAATAATGTATTTTATTATAGACTGCTACTAGAATGTTTTTATTTTCTTTTTACTTTACCTTAGTGTTATTTATTCTTTTTTCCTGATTTAACTGAGAGAAGTAACTGCCTCAGTAGCATCACTGGCCAGTGCATTCATGCTTTTTATTTTCAGGCTTTCATAATTAAATTCGTGTGCTGATTAATAATATCCATAATTCTTAACTAATTTTTATCAAATATTTCAAAGAAGTGTAAGGAAATGACCATAGTTCTATGTGAATCTTGCACTGAATATGCAGTACCTGTCTAGTATCATATATATGCATTCCTAAAAGCTTGCTTGGAGGATGATGCACTGTTGAAAAGGGTTATGCATTGATTTTTGTCCTCTGATTGCTTTTTGTTTCACAGAGACATGCTTCCAGAGCAGAAGGGCCTTGTACTGGAGTCAGCGATGCTGATAAGGTTCTACAGATTTTTTGAATGACTAAATTTGGCTCTAACTCTTCCGATCCATCTTCATTCTTTCCTTCCTTCCTTTTTCAGTTAACCATCACAACCATCTTTTGTCTTCTACATGACATGAACCAGCCATCAGCTAATTTTGTTTTCATCATTTTAATTTATTCATATACTGTACTTTTTTTTTTTCCTCATCCATGTTTTTTGTACAGAGTTCACATGAGACTCTGGACATAGTGGAGGAGAAGAAGCAGGCAGAGTTTGGGATAGAAGAAACAGTAGTCGTAGACGAAACCAACAAAGGGAAAATGCAAGTTGCCACTGATGCTGGGGAAACATGTAAGGTGGATCATCTGTCAAAAAAGGACTCTATATCATTGCCGTCAGATAGTAGCAGCAGCAGCAGTAGTAGTGAGAGTGAGGATGAAGAGGTGGGAGAATACCAGCCACATCATAGGGCGATTGAGGAAGTCATAAGGGAAGAACAGGAAGAAGAGGAAGACATGAAACAGAAAGAACGTGAAGAAAAAGTACAGCGTGTGGAAGCCACTTCAGAAGGCTGTGAACTAAATGTACCAGTTGAGCACACACAAGTTACAGTTGAAGATTTGGTCCAGAAAAATACCGTAACCGTAGCTACAGAAGAGAAGAAATTATCAGAGCAAATTATGCAAGATTTAGGTGAAGAAAAAGAGGAGGAACAGCTCAAACTCAATGGAGATGTGTCTCATGTTGACATTGATGTTGCACCACAATTAATTTGTTGTTCTGAGGTAAATGGTAGAACAGTATGACAACTAGATTAAGTGGAGATATTTCTTGGGGTGAAAATATGCCTGCCTTTCTTCTTCTCCTATTCCTCCACATCTTCTGGCATCCAACAAGATTCAGATCATTTGGAAGGGGAAACCATTGATGAGCAGTGAAATTCTGTCTCCTTCAGTTATGGTTTCTGACTTTTTGCTAGAACTGAGTGACAATCACCAGTAAGGCAAACCTTCCGAAGACTGATATTTATCTCATCCTTATTTTATATGCACATGCATAATGTGTATTTATTATTTTCATGTTTCAAATGTTATAAGTCTTGTTTTGTCTATTTGTCAATTGTTTTTGACAAGTCCATGACATGTAATTGTAATTGGAAAGATATTGGCAATTGAAATTAGAAAACACCCGTCACAAATTTTTGATCCACGTCCCCTCCCCCCTACCCCTCCATTACTCACTGCTTTTTTTGCCTTTTTTTTCTCTTTCTTTAAAATAGTACGGATTTATAGGCTAGAATACGCATGGCTAGAAATTGCATAGGTGAGAGCATTGCACTGTTAATTGGTGAGGTACATATCACAATGTTTCTGTGATGTCTTCCGGTGCAGCAGATATTAAGGAAGAGTGCAGGGATTCTAGAGGTGTATGCAGAGATGAATATATTTGTAAAGTTATCATGATCTTCTGAGTTTTCAACAATTAGATGGGTTTTTTGGTAGTTATCTACCTACTTGTTCTTGTAGTGGTAGCAAATCTTTATTTTTAAATCCAAACAACTTACATTCTTTCTTTTGTTGTCGTTTGCATACACCATTGTTCTGATTAATGATGTGAAAAAAATTAGTTTATTAGTCCTTTAAAATTTGCAGGCACTGCGTCCTAATAGCATAAATAGTTAGGGGAAGGTGAGAAGGGCTCTTGTGTGTGCAAGTGTGTAGAGGGAAGGAAAGGGTGTTTGTTTTTTTCCCCTGGGATTTCACCCCATCTATAAATCAGTGGGAGATAGCAGAAAAATATCAAAAGGCTTTAGTTCTTAATTATATTGAAAATCTGCTCCAATAAGATACATCATGAGTTCACTAGTTTACGGGCCCTAGGTTAATTGCTTTCTTTGTGATACTGCAGAGAACACCAGTAGCTAACTCTAAATTGTTAAAATGGCTTTCCAGGATTTTTATCAAAAGAAGTAATTGATTTACAGAATTATTGCGTTGATTTTAGACTGCTTAAAATCCAATTGTCAAGGCTGTTTTTCTGTTCCAGAAGTAGTACGTATTGAAACATTAAACTTTTATGCAATTTCCTTGGAGTTTCTAGTCCTGATTTGCAGACAAAAGAATGATAGGTATTTTTCCAGATTAATTCTAATATGAAGTTTATCCATGTGATTTAGCTATCAATTTCCTTATGCAAACTGAGGCTTTTTTTCCCTAGAGTTTTAAACATTTTCCATACGTGTTGCAGCTTTGTTTTAGCAGTTGCCCTCTGTAATATATACTTTTGACTAAAACACTGAACTTTGGCAAGGTTATTAGGATATGAAATTTTCTTACAATGTTATGTAGAGGGGTGATGTATTAATCTTCATTTAGTTCTGCTTATTTCTTGCATGCTTTTTGATTGGGAAGCCAGCCAAATACTTCTCTCTTACCACTACAGTTTTCTTGAGCTTTTGGTTGTGTTTTCTCGGTCCAATTTACAAACTTTGTCTGTCTTTTGAATTAATTGTTTATTTCTTGCATCACAGCCTCCAGTAGTGAAAACAGAGATGGTAACCATTTCAGATGCTACACAGAGAACTGAAATCTCCACTAAAGAAATTCCAATTGTGCAAACGGAAACTAAAACTATCACATACGAATCTTCAAGGGTATGGTGACTGGGTTATTATATTGTTTGTAATTTTATTTTTATTGCAGTATACGTAGATCAAAATTTATAATGTTCAAAAATGCTTTTCAAAAGCACATGCTTTTTTTCTAGCAGATAAGATTATACTTTGGCTATGAATTAGGTGAGTGAAATGTTTGTAGACAAAGCAGTATTACTTCAGAAGTTCTAATTGCTTTTTTCTATATAAAGACTTAGTTGCTGTCTGCAAATGTATAACTCATTTTTAGCTTTGGAAACTTGATTAAAAGATCTCATTGCTCCTGAAAGGAACACATAACTGTGATCATGAAGCTTCCACAGGAATGAGCCATAACAATAGTCTTACATGACTCTGTAAACTTGGTTAGCTTCTATTTAGAAGTCAATTCTAACTGAACTAAAGAATGTGTTTAGTAAGTAAAGCAGCCTTTTCTTCTATGAAAAGAAACTTTTAAATGCCAAAATACAAAAATGCTTTTTCTTACAGCTGGATGGCAGCGCTGGTGGCGATGCCGGCGTCCTGGTGAGTGCACAGACAATTACGTCAGAGTCTGTTTCTACCACCACAACTACACACATCACAAAGGTAAAATATATTTCATGCCTTTCTTAAGGAAAAAAGACACCAAACCCTCAGAGCACAGTCTTGCATGAAGTTTCTCGTATATTTGCTAATTCATTGAAGAAAACTGACTTGAAATTAAATGAATTAATTGCAGGCATGTGTGAGAGTTAGTCTTTGTTTACATAGATTTTGAACAGAGAAGCCCTAATGAATAATCAGGGATATATGGGAACAGGACTGGGAAAGGGGGAAAAACACATTTAGTAGGTTTTTTAGTACTTCATATAGGTCTTATTTCAGTGTTTGACAAATGAGTATGTAACTAAAGTTTTACAGTTTCAGTGTTGGAAGTATGTTTGTATGCTGAATTATTTGCTCTGTGTTCTATGCTTGAAATGGAAAGGAAAACTCAGTGTTAACAGCATATCACATCAGTTTTAGTCTCATGTAATGTTTCGTGACACAGTATGTTAGAACTACCAGAATGACATGATAATTATTGCTAATTTATGTAAATATTTGTCAAATTTAGGCATACCTAAACAACACAGTTTTGAACTCTTTTCTTTTGTACTCCTAACATCTTTTCCCGAGCAAATTACAGGAAGAATTGTTAAGGTAAAGCAAAAGGGAAGAGGGGAACAAAGTGTGAATTTAGGTTTTCTCCCCCTCCCCCAAGACACAGAAGTTTCACATCATGGCAGAATTGAACAATAATTCAGTGCTCACTGAATATGTTTTATAAAGATTGAAATACAGTACATCATCCCTCGAATACTGGGGGGGGGTGGTTCCAGAAAGATGCCACCTGAAGTGAAATCTGTGAAGTAGCAGTAAATACAGTAAAGCTGTGGGGAAAAAAACCATGATGTATTGAAGTCGTGAATGGTGAACCGTGAAGTAGTGAGGGCTTACTGTATTCTAAAGATTGAAAGCTGTATTCACACAATGACAGTGGAAAGGATAATGTTGGAACATGACTCACATGAAATAAGGAATCTCAGAATTCAAAATACGTATGTTTTGTTATACAGACTAGTCAGCAGGTCCTTTTCAATCTCCTGCTCCCTTTTTAAGCCACCACCATTTTACACAAAAAGACTTCATTCAATAAATTGAAGCACGGTTTTGAGGGGAAATGTACAATTACTTGACAAAATCAGATGTAGAATAATCTTTCTTTTTGGAAGGAAAAGGAACCATTGAAGAAAATAGTTTGTCTTGTCTTCTACTAAAAAATTATTGGGGTTACTATGATGGAGCAGATCCTTATATTTTTTGGATTAGTGATAAGTAGTTGGTAACAAGAATTTTTTAAACTAGCTTTCTATTTTGCATCCCAAAAGGATGATTTAGCACTGAGAACATTTACTACTAATTGCAACTCAGACACAGAAATTTACTTCAATGCAACAGAAAGGAGTGTTTTATGGAAGTACAGAATAATTACCAAGAGTTTTCTTTTTTCTACCCCCATGCAATCTGTAGATGGTAAAAGGTGGAGTATCAGAAACAAGAATTGAGAAGCGAATTGTCATTACAGGAGATGCAGATATTGACCATGATGAGGTGAGTATGTAAACTGTTAAAAGTTACAATGTATTTTTTGTAGGCCAATGAGATTTAGGTTTTATTTCAGAAACCTAAAGTAAGATAAAGGTAAAAAAGTTGAATAAGAGCATATAGGAAGACCCTGAGGCTGTTAATTGTGCCAGCTATTAAGCAGTTATTTAGCAGTCATGTTTTATGAATAAGGAGCCTTTTGAATAAAAGTGAAACAAAAACAGCATTTGTAAATTTGTATCATAGGTCATGTGAATAGATTTTTACTGTTTTTAAAGGGATTGATTTTTTGGAAGAGACCCAGTTTATTTAGTGCAGCTTTTGCCATTGGGAGGAAGAGCATTACTGAAATAATCTTATTTTGGTACATTAGTCTAGATAGATGGGAGTTTCTGTGAGAGATGGGATTTGTTGTGTCAGCAACGTCTGAATGCAGTGCTCATTTTGACTGAAAGCCTTGAAATATATTAAAGCATAAACTGATTGAATTTAGAACTTAGGTTTTGACCCACATTTGTAGAATTATGTGTTAAAAAAAAATAATTGTTTGTCTTCTGGAATATTACAAAAGTACCTTTCTTCTCCATCAGTACTGAAGTAGTATTTTACTATGTCTCAGAAACTAAGATTGAAATCACTTCTACTTGCCCAATTAATACGGCTGAATTTAAGCTGTTACGCAGGGAAATAATTGAGAAAACTCAATTATCTAGTCCTTGTAGTGGTGATTGCATGATTTTTTTTTCCTCTAAGAAACCACTGTCGTAAAGGCCGTCAACAGTCACTGGATAATACAAATGAAAAAGCCTACATTCTTCATAAAGTAGCAGTGAATCCATTTCTAAGTTTAGAAAGGCTATACAAATCAATATAACAGGCTTTAATTTAACTTCTGAATTGTAATATATTGAGAGTTCTCAATAAATTTATTTTCATCTTTTGATTTACCTCCAGAAAGTGACTCTTGACAAGTTGGATGTTTTCTTGAAACTTGTAATTAGATGACAGGACTGTTTAGCATCAGGCATGGCTCTCACCTTGACATATGCACTTCAGATGTCTGGAAAGGTCACATAAACACCTTCAGTATACCAGACAATTCTCTGAACTCTTCTTTATTATTATGTAACTGAGTAATAAAGTAAAAATAATATATTAAATTCTATAAAAAAGTACAAAATACAGTTTTAATCACTGAAGTTTAAAGCAGCAATGAGCAGCTTTTAAGAGATTTAAGAAATATCTACCAGTTTTTCTTCAGTAAATATGAAACTCCTTAAATGCACAGATTATGTGCTGGATGTTTTTTCTGTAGTCTTTTAGCTCCCTACGTCACTAAAACAGTTTTAAATAGGAAAACAGTATTTTAATTTGGAGCTTCAGACTACAAATGGTTGTGTTAACTTTTAGTAATTTAACAGTTAGAGATAGGGTTTCTTCATTGTTTATGGTTTGATTATGAACGCCGATTCTTAAATCTTAAGAGACACTTTTTTAGAAATCCTCATTTGTACTACGGAGTTTACACTTGGCATATTGTTAAAGTCAAACTAATAAAATATAGTTAGGATTAATACTTTGGCAAACATCAGGATTGTACCAATGCACACTGTGCATTCTGTCCATATATCCTTAATAGGATTTCAGAGTCGTTATCCTATAATAGTTAGGGTGGGTAATGTTGGTGTTCTCTGTATCTCTTTGGAATCAGTTATTTCTTCTCTCCTCACACCTATAGCTCAGGAAATGGTCACTTTTCTAAATTATGGTAAACCTTGTTGTTGAAATATATTTTTCTTGCTTCTCAGAGTATTTGGGGTTTTTTTTTAGCTGTACTTGATACTAAGGTGAATAGTGAGCTTACTGTTGCCTCAAAATACCTTCCAGTGTCTTCTAGCTTTTTCCTACATTTGGTTCCAGAGTAATACAGCTCACAAAAATAAAATGGAGATTAGGGCAAGCAATGGAAGTTCCCAGTTACTCTTTTGCCTATTTTGACTCAGAGGATGCTCTTATGAGAAAAATCCACTTTAGTACAGTGGTGAGTGTCCCCGTATCTCATGCGGGAGATCAGTGGTTCAAGTCCCAGGGAGGCAGTGGTTTAAGAGCTGGACTCGATGATCCTTGTGGGTCCCTTCCAACTCAGAATATTCTGTGATTCTGTGGTTGACTATGTAGAATAGAATACTACATTTCACTTGGAAGAGACCTACAATGGTAATCTGGTCCAACTCTGTACATCGCACGTCTCTTAAGAGGATAATTTTTCTTAAAATGTGGAGTAGGGATTATAAGAAAATGAATAATACTTACATTTACATGTCCCTGAACTAAGCTAGAGAAATTTCTGTTTAACTAGTACAAGGAGAATTGTGCTGAGTAAGATATTTCTGTTATGACTTACTCCAGAGTCTCAGTACCATACTTAATATACATTCCAAAGCATCTTTCTGTTTTATTCAGGAAATTGAAGGGAATTAGTATTTTTCTGTACTGTCTTGCATTCTTTTTAAGACATTATTTACTAGATCTTTTGCAGAAATTCGAAAACTTCTGAGTATAAGAGTATTTGTTTCTCTTGAGATAAGCTAGAAAAGTTATTTCACAGAATGACAGAATATTCTGTGTTGGAAGGGACCCACAAGGATCATCGAGTCCAACTCTTAAACAGCACCACTGCCTCGCTGGTGGGAGTGAAACCCCCGGTCCCCTGCATGAGAGGTGGGGACACTCACCACTGTACTAAAGTGGTTATCTTACAACTTCTTGGTTATTTGTTACTTCCTGGAACACTTGGTAAATGCTTATTATAGCAGGGGTTTCTTCCTTTTTTTGGGGGGGATTTTGTGTTTTGGGGTTGGTTTGGGTTTTCTTTGGGTTGTTTTTTACCTTTGATCCCTTCTCAAGTTCAGGAATTTACAGTTCTGAAAAATTATGACCAAATTTTCCAAAGCTACTCTACCATTCTCTGGCCCTACAAGAGTATCCTTTTAGTGTTGTTGAGCTCCATATTTCAAATACTTTTGCAGGCCCTGGCACAGGCAATCAAAGAAGCCAAAGAACAGCACCCTGACATGTCAGTGACGAGAGTGGTGGTGCACAAAGAAACTGAACTTGCTGAGGAAGATGAAGAATAAAATCAAAAATGTCCTCAAACAAATACTTCAGGTAAGCTTATGTATGTAATTGACATATGAAAATGTAGCATCAGTTTTCTGTTACATTCATACCTTTTGGCTGAAAAATGAGGCCTCTTTGAGATACACAGTAATACCTTGCTAGTTTGTGCTTTGAGTTTCACTACCTCACCTCCTCATGGTATTTTTTTCAGTGAAGAAGCTATAATCTTCCCTTGAATCTTCACGGCATTTTTCCCTGAGTGTATGCGCAGAATGCCTCTGCTGGGGAGGGGGGCATGCCCTGCAGGGTGGGGTGGCTCGCTCAGGGACCGCCCAGAGTCAGCTGGAGGGAGTGCGGCTTCCCAGGGCTGGGCAGCCCCAAGGCCCGACAGAGCAGGGCTTCCCCAGGCCAGGCAACCCCAGCGCTGTGCCAGGCCCTCTTCACTGCCCTTTGACGTCTTGGGGCCACACCGCCAGGGAAGGGAACAGGCAGATGGGACCCTCCCAAGCAGCCACACCTCTACATCTTTTTGGAGTCCAGCCTGGGAGGGATGGGGGGTCTGAGGTGGCTTCTGAAGGCATGCAGTTCTCCAGCAACTCAACACTATTAACATTTTCATTCTTCTTATGTTAATGAGTTTCCCCTCCCCATTTCCCTCCTGCAAAATGGAAAAAAAAAAAAAAAAGGTACCACTTCAGCTCTGGTTAAAGGAACAGTACCAACAGCCCAGCGTTCGCTTACCCTCCCACCCTGCTGCCCCAGGAGGACAATGTGGGGGCAGTACTGACTGCCTACTGCTGTTCGGCACACCCTGGAGAGACAGTGAAGGCATCCGTGCATTCACTGGGGCTGAGGGAGCGGTGGGCATGGCTTATTTGCATATTCACAAGTTGCCTGTATGTGAGGATTACAGGGTTCGCAGGCCCCACCCCGTCCCTAAGCCCCTTAAAATTCAAGGAGTTACTATATTTATGAGTGAGCTGAAACAGGTGCTAATCAAAGACTGTTAGTGTTCGATTTTTGTTGCAAGTGTTCCTGTATATGTCCGAGTTTTCTCACAATACTCTCATGACATTTCCTGCAGTGTTTGGTCGAGATATTGTAGTTGATATTCAAGTGAGTTTGGGCTATTTCTGCAAAATATGAAAGGTGTATCCCAGTTCTCTGTTTACCTGCACAATTACAGCCCTTGCCATGTACCTTGCTTGCTAAATGGGGAAACTCTTTAGTTCCCAGTATTGAAAGGACATACTTGGACATTGGAATTTAGTCAGTTAATTCTTAATCCTAAATACAGTCAACCTTTTCTACTTCATGTTTCCCCAATCGTGGCTTCACCTCATCGTGGTCTGTTTCACAGGGCATTCGTGCCTGCATCTGCGTGTACTGATTAGGAGAGTTCCTTGGGAGGGAGCACTTTATAACAAGGGGGTCCAAGAGAGCTGGGTGTACTTCAAGTATGAATTCTTGAAGGCACAAAAACAGGCTGTCCCTGTGTGCTGTAAAATGAGACGTAGGGGTAAAAGACCAGCCTGGATGAGCAAGGAAATTCGTCAAGAGTTGAGTGAGAAAAAGAGGGTGTATCACCTTTGGAAAAACGGTGAGGTTGATCAGACTGTGTACCGAGGTATTGTTAGGTTGTGTAGGAAGAAACTTAGAGAGGCAAAAGCCCACCTTGAACTCAGGCTGGCCACTTCTGTTAAGGATAATAAGATGAGCTTTTATAAATACATCAGTGGAAAAAAGAAGGTTAGTAACAAACTGCACTCCTTACTTGATGTGGAGGGAAATGTAGTAACTAGGGATGAGGATAAGGCAAATGTACTCAATGCCTCCTTTGCCTCTGTCTTCAGCTGTAGGGTTGATTGTCCTCAGGATGATTGGATATCTAAACAGGCAGATGGGGACAGGATACAGTGTATTCCCCGTTATTCAGGAGGTAGTAGTGAGAGACCTGCTAATCCAATTGGATCCCCATAGGTCTATGGGACCAGATGAGATTCACCCCAGAGTGATGAGAGAGCTGGCAGATGAACTCGCTAAACCACTTTTCATCATTTATCAGAAGTCTTGGAGCACAGGTGATACCCCGGATGACTGGAAGTTGGCGAATGTGACCCCCATACACAAAAAGGGTTGGAAGGATGATCCAGGAAACTACAGACCT
>WEKX01018097.1:56007-68061 GCA_013390025.1 Pitta sordida | reverse complement strand
AAGTTCAGAGAAGGGCAACTAGGATGGTAAAGGAGCTGAAAGATAAGCCCTATGAGGAGAGGCTGAAGGAGCTGGGTCTGTTTAGCCAGAAAAGAGGAGGCTCAGGGATGACCTTATTGCTGTCTATAACTATCTAAAAGGAGGTTGTAGTCAGGCAGGGGCTGGTCTTTTCTCCTTGGTCTCTGATGGCAGGATAAGAGGTCATAGTCTTAAGCTTCAGCAGGGGATGTTTAGACTTGATATTAGGAAAAGGCTTTTTACTGAAAGAGTAATCTGGATGTGGAATGGGTTGCCCACAGAGGTGGTTGAGTCGCCAACCCTGGAGGTGTTTAAGGGTAGGCTGGATGAGGCATTGAGTGACATGATCTAGATGCTAGGTTAGTTGGATTATAGGTTGGACTAGATGATCTTCAAGGTCCTTTCCAGCCTTATCTATACTGTGATACTGTGAACCGACAGTCATGAATATGCAAATTAGCACCGTCCATTGCACTGCATGGAGCGCGGGTGCACTGCTCTTCCCGCCAGGGCTGTACGTGCTTTTCTGAACCCTCCCCACTGTGTTCTTTCCCCATCCCAGGCAGCCATGCTGCAGAATGCTGCTCTGCATGCACCGCCTGCCCTGCTCTCCCTGGCTTGCGAGGAGTGGACCCAGCTGCTCTGCTGTGTCCGCCAGGGACGGCAGCTGGCACCATGCCATCAGCACACTGATTTTGAAAAAAAGCACGCAGCCCTTTGCCAGTCACCTGTGCACCTCAGAGATCGGACATGCCCACCTGCTGTTTCCATGGAGCCCGGGGACGGTGGCTTGGCACCGTTTTGGCAGTTGAAATCAAAAGGGGGGAAAAGCCTTATCTCAGTACTGTTACATTCATGGAGAAAAGAGAATAAAGAACGCATCAGCGACATAGCCTGGCGCCAGCGACTTCCAGCCAGTGCAGGCTGCTTATATCACACTGGACAGGGCAGCGGGCTCTCCTCCAGGATATGGGTGGGGTGGAGGGGACGTGCAGAAAGAGGAGGATGACAGGAAAGGGAAGAAAGCTGTGGGCAGGGAGGGGACAGGGAGAGGTTGGCCTGCAAGATTTCCAGGTGCGGTGTGCCTGTTGTCCTCCATTGCTGCCAGCAGCTCCTCCTGCCTTTCCCCACCCCACTCCATGTCCCAGGCCAAGCTTGGCATGACCATGTCCAAAAGAAGGGTTAGCGTTGCTGTGGCAATGCTATTGAGCCACCTGCTCGTCGTGAGCTGGCTCCCAGCACCCTCGGACCACCTTCTCCCCCCCCACCCCCACCCCGGTCCCAATGAGCCACAATGAGCCAGCCTCTGGCAGAGCCCAGGACCAGGTGTGCTCAAAAAAACGTTACTGGTTAAGTACTGGGTAGTTTTAAGTTCACATTTTTGCTATTGTGGAGTCACAGACCAAGGCAGAAATCTTAACTCTCTTGGAAGTTAGACTACATTGCTATGGATACTCAATCTCTCATTTCGAATGAGAAGATAACATCCTTATTACAAACAAAGCATTCCTGCATTACAAAAGAAGCTCAGCTCAGAGAAACTCAGTGAAACTTGCTGAAGTTTTGCTACAATTCCCTTAATGTTACTAGATGGCTGGGCTGTGAGAAAGAGTTATTACCTATAAAAACTAAAGCAAGTCTTTACATATAAAAAGTTAGCAGGAGCTGCCCACAGCCTCCCTTCACCTTCCCTGCCTGTGGGCTGGAAGTCCTGGAGATGCCAGGCGGCCCCTTCCCTCCCCCCACTGCATTC
The DNA here is from genome assembly GCA_013390025.1 of Pitta sordida. Taxonomy (NCBI): domain Eukaryota; kingdom Metazoa; phylum Chordata; class Aves; order Passeriformes; family Pittidae; genus Pitta; species Pitta sordida. Next base: position 66,290 of record WEKX01018097.1, on the reverse strand, counting down.
AACCACTGAACAGGTCCTGGGTGGAGGGGAACCCCAGGCTTGGATTGCACAGCAGCAGATTTTTGTGGTCAGTTGCAGCCCTTTGACAGTCCAATTCAAAAAACAGCTGCCTCTACCAGCTGTGACTGGATCCCCAACCCCTGCACTGCTGCTCAGAGCCCTGGCCCCAGCTGCTGAGAGCTCAGCTGTCGCTCGGCTGCTCCTTGTAGCTGCGTTCCGTGCCACAGCCCCCCAGGCACCTGTGCCAGTGGGGTAACACGGCAGTGAGGAGTCAGAAGTACGACCCCGCCATAGCATCTCAGCCTGCACCAGAAGCCCGGGATGCCCATGGCAGTGGAATGGGCACAGGGACCCCTCTGGGGACTCCCTGGTCAGGCACCGGGCAGAGCAGACCCCCTTTGCTTTCCTGATGGCTCACATCGTGTAAGGAGCTTCCGGGAATGCCCCGCAGCCGCTCTGGAGCTGAGGGGGTAGAGCGATGGGGGGGGAAATTGCATATTAATGAGCTGCCTACCAACACGGATAGAGGGCTGCATGGTGGGGGGGTGACACAAGACCTGCGGTACCGCCATGTTCGAGGGCTGACTGTACACTGAAATATTTGGCCTTTTATGATTTTCCCAGGCAAGAAGATAAATGCATTGCAAGCTCAAGTTTTAAAGCCTCTTTAAAACTTGAAAGAGCTATTTGAAGGATTGTCCATTTATTGGGCACTCCTTTCTAGGAATAAAAAAAAGAATGAGGAATCTCACAATGCTGCNTTCTACGTGGATGGAGGGCTTCGCAGAGAGGGGCCAAGACCTGCGGTACCATGGTATAGGAGACCTCACTGTATATTCCATAGAAAGATGAGGATGGGCACTGAGTAAACCTGATGTTTCACTCATTACAGGCTAATGTCTTAAAGCTCAGTAGCCATTTTAGAGTGCAAAGCTTCAAATTTCCTTAGTTTGTCACACTGTTGATACAAGACAAAATTAACAAAACTATCAAGTTTTTTCAAACTTGATGGTTTTGTTAATTTTAGATTCAAATTCAAGAAAAAAGGTTTTGTGTGGGATGATTAAATATCAATGGGAGAGATCTATAAAGAAATAAATTTTAATAAGCAATGGTTTCAGCCTTCGTTAAGAGACTTCTGATTTTTTTACTGGCAAGTCTCTATGTTTAGCTAGAACAGAGGGGTTATTGGCACATCTCAAGAGAGAAAATTGTTTTAGTACAGTCTCAAGCCTTTAATATGCACTTTGATCAATGTTAATCTAGGAGAAGACAAGGTAAAAGAAATAAATTTTGTATTTTCTAAGGAAGTTGGAGTAGTCATAATTCTTATTTCCTCAGTTTGGTATTTTATACAGTGGTGGTTGTAGCTTGCGGACAAGAGAATTCTAGGTCCTGTGCAGACATGCATTCCATTAGTATCGAACAAAGTGCTTTACCTGTCAAAAGTTTTGACCTCCAGCTTTAGCAGACTTCTAGATATCATGAGCACAGTCATGAAGTGCCGGGAATACAGTGAATCCTCTCTGTATCGCGACTTCTCCTTCACGACCTCGCGCATTTGTGATGTGAATTTATCGCAGTTTTGATTCCACCATTTATGAATTTATGCCGCTCGCACATGTGTACTGACTCTGCTCCACCGAGAGGCGGTGCCGGAGCTCCCTGTGGGGCGGCGCTGGCCCAGGCCCACGGGGCAGGCCAGGAGTCCCGCTGTCCCCTGTTACTCTAAGCGCAGCTGGGGAACTGACCCCCCTGCGAGTGCGTGTTACTGTTTCCATGGCTACAGATGAGGAAGAGAAGTGCCCCAGGAGCTGGCCGCGGCAGCCAGTGGGACGTGCTTACTCCACTGCCGCAACTGAACCCATCCGTGCTGTGTGGCGTTGCCGACAGTGCCCGGGATGGGCAGTGTGCAGGACAGGCGGTGCGGAACGGGACGGGCGGCGCAGGATGGGATGGGCTGCGCGAGGCTGGCGTCTGGGGGGTGGGGCAATGGGCGTGGCCTGCATGCATATTAACGACCTGCAGTTCTTTGCGAGGTTAGGCTTTCGCGACGGCATTGGCCTGTCCCTTTCCTCGCGATGGAGGAGGTATAACTGTATATGAAAAATAGAGACACTGACTTGATTCCAAATTTGATGTTAGCTACTATAGAGGAGGATGTTTTTCACATAATCCTGGTAATTCGTCCTGTTAAAAAGATCTGTTTTATTCCCATGCCTGAATTTCTTTCCTAAGAGATAAAGCTTTCACTCTCGAGTATCACTTCTGGGATCCAGAAGGGAAAAGACGAGAGTATCAGTTTGAGAGGATATGAAATGCATCTCTTGAATACTGTTCCATGAAAGATGACCACTATCAAGTAATTGGAGTCTTCTTGAAGTAGTCTGATCACAGATGTGTATTTTTAGCTGAAGGCACAGACTAAAGCCTTAGTAGCCTTAGTATTTCTCCTTCCTCCACGTGTCTCTTTTCTTAACATGTGAATAGAAGTGGAGTTGCCTATTTTTGGCTGAGGAAAGGGAGTGCTAATATCCCTTACCAGCTGTTTATATGTATATGATCAGTTAAGATACTGCATGTGGTGAGGTATTGGGGAGAGAATTTTTCTCATCTGCTGGCAGAATTGTTGAATCTCATCATTGCACATATAACTTCTGGGAGTTTGTCCTGAACTCCTGCTGCCTGCAGCACTGCATAGAGGAGCAATGTTGAATGCCGTGAGGTTAAGAGTAGGATGCCTGCCCTCTGCCTGTGGACAGAAAGTTTGTCCACCTTCTCTGTCAAAGTGGTTCCAGTTGCCATGCTGCAACTACAGTGTTTGTTTTGATCATGTGTGTTTAGACAGTGCCTTCAGTTTTCCTCATTGTCTCAGTGTGTAAATTTATATAATTTTCCAGGATGTAAATCACAATGGAACTAAATTTGAGCTGCCTCCTAAAAACATCTTCAGATTTGGTCAGATTATTGTGTGTGGAAAGAAAATGAATAATTTTTGTTCATAAATACAAACCAGGAAAACAACATGGAACAAGTTTGGAACTGCTGGATATTGATCACCTAGATAACTGATGTTGTTATAGCATTAATAGTTGTAAAAAGTCACACTGAGACAGCAGAAGAGATTGTTTGGATTTGCAGGGATTTACTATTATGATAGGTGCTACTATCACATTTTTCATTTTTAATTAATCAGCGTGAATTTAAAGGTCTTGGGAGCAGAAATTGCCTCTTTTGTTGTGTGTGTATAGTATGCCAGTTCCCTCATGCTGCTTTAATCCAGAAAAGTATCTTTCAAATCAGTGTTGAGCATTATACAGTGAATTNTCCAGGGGGTGGAGCAATGGGCGTGGCCTGCATGCATATTAACGACCTGCCGTTCTTTGCAAGATTAATCTTTCACAATGCCTTTGGCCTGTCCCTGTCCTCGCGATGGAGGAGGTATAACTGTATATCCCATACAAGTAGTTACATCTCTCCAGAAGGGACTGTGTCATGGGAGTAAAAAATTATCTTGTCAGGTTTGCACCACATTTCTACATTAGTGACCAGCTGCAAAGTTGATTCTGTTCCTTCATCAAATATTTAAATACTTTGTAAACATTTTATTTAGGAAAAAAGCATTCAAATAATTCCTTCCTTTGTCTTAGGGTGGGGGTTTTGCATTTTTTAGAAACATATGTTGTGGAACAGCATTTTCAATGTATTGGAGTGTGCCAGATGTTCTTCTCTGAGTTTGCCAGTTGCTTTACAAGTTCATGGTCTGAAATGCTTGTGAGAGAATAAAAGATAACATTTCTCGATGCTTCTTTTGTATCTGAGGCCTGGGGACTTGTTTGTCTGATGATGCCTTTCAGTTAAACATTGAGGAAAGAATTTAGTCATCTAAAGAAACACAGGTAACAAAAGAACCATGTGTATCTGTCAAAAGCCCTTTGCTCTCCTGTAGCAGCAACTGGAGGGCAAGTGGGACTGCAGAAACAGCTTTAGACAGTTGTGCTTAGGCCATGGAGGCATGCCACAAATTTTGAATAGTTGTTTCGAAGGTGATGAAATCTCTGCTCCAACGACTATAGCAGTATTGGTTTTGTGGACTTGCTTTCTCTAACAAAAGTGAAAGATAACTGCATTCTGATTCTGTGAAGTTATTAAACTGAACAAATACCTCCATTTTTTATTTATGCACTAGGTTTTGGATTAAAATTTTCAGCAAACTGTGCAAGAAGAGGACTACTAAAATAACATGAGAGTCTTGGGGAGATAAATAATACTCTAAAGCAAGATGAGTACCCAGAGAAAGTGTAGAACTGTTTGCCCCATGAGGCTTTTAGTCAATGCAATATTTTTTTAAAATGAAATAACCTTCACCCCCCTCAAAAAACAAAAACTTGTATAGAAAAAATTGCTTCTTGACTCTGATGTGACATTCACATGGTATCTGTGACAAATGCTTATATAACCTTCCCCTTCATTTTTTTCTTCCAGAGGTAAGAATGATCCTGACCACGAAGAACTGTAATCATTCCAAGTCATCTTTACTCTACTGAATCCACTAAGCCTAGCAACGATGACCAGATATTCATGACATAAATGCCAATACCAAACTCCACTTTAACATCTTCAGTCTATATTCCCTTACAATCTTTCTTGTTTATTTTTTATAACCACTTAACAGGCTTAGAATTTTTTTTTAAATGAAATTCTAGAGAGTATGATCTTCTTTTGCGCAAATACTTATATTTTTGAAACCGGTTCTTTATTATATGAAAGTGAACAAAAGTCTGGAAAGCATTGTTCACTGGAGCAGATAGTAATTGTGCAAGAAGGTGGATCTTTACTAATTTAGATATAGGGTTTTTTTCAAATATTTCAAATGAAATCTCTTACTGGAGTAATTTACAGATTTTTTTCAGATTATTCAGGTAAATATAATGATATCACATAAAGTTTTTTATAAAAATACAACATTTGCTAAAATTTGAAAAAATATATTTCTTTGGATAAATTTTGTACTGGTCTCTCTAACTCTTTCTGTTCTACGGTTCTCCTCTCTGTAGAGCAGAGATGGTGTGGCAGTCTATAGAGGAGAAGGAGTTGCAGACACATTTCTTCTGACTGAGCACTGTGTTCTTTTTGCACTTTGGTGCCAATGCTCAACTTTTTGCAGACTTTTTGCTGTCTGCAGCATTCCAGATAAGGAAAGAAGTAAGAACAAAATATCTTTCTCTTCTTCCAACAAGAGATGATCTAGGCAGCTTAAAACCGTAGTGCTTTTTTTCTTACTGTGTCCCAAGTTCAATACTTCCATGATTTGAATACATGTGTAGAATACTCGCTTGCTATTAAACTCACTGTCTCCATGTTAGAACTGACATTTCTGTTACAGAGAAAGTATACGTTTCACATGCTTCCTCTAATGGTTAATGCAGGTTTTTAGGATACAGAGTAAAAGTGTAAGATGGACTCCCATTCATAAAGTAATAAGAGAGTACCATCCGTTGAGACTCCCATTGAGAAAACCTGTTAATTATATTGGGATTTATTTTTAATTTGTTCTTTCCAGGGGGGTGTTTGTTTGGGTTGTTTTGCTGTCAACTCTATGTATAGTTAAAATGCCAAATTAGATTTATAGCAGCTTGAAGTTGTATTAAGTGATATTTTGCTCCCTGTAATTCTGTTATAAAATAAAGTTGTTTATTCTCTGTATGACTTTGGCACTCAGACATAAGCTTGGAGGGTATTTAAAGTGAGCAGATTACTTACAAGAACTGCAATTCTAGAGGTCACGTAACCTTGAAAAGTAGAGATTAGTGCATGTGGTCTGCAGGGCTGCTGGAAGGGTGGCATAATTGCCTGGCTCTTAATACAGATACTATAGTATCAGTGTTTTTAAGACACCTTCCAATAAAAATCCTGGTTTCTGTAGTTTAGAGAAGAAATCTTCAGATGCCAAAACAGAAGATTTGGACAACACAGTGCAAGTTAAATTTTGCCTTAGTCTGCAGGTGGTTTTGCTGAGTTGATTGAGTTAGGATGTACTATGGTCTTCAGATAACAAAGCACGTCTAAAATGTCACACTACATTCTTTTTCTCTTCTGAGCAATGTGGTTTTCGTGGTATTATCAGTTTAGATGGCTACCATCTGTCGGCATGCTTGCATAACAGAAGTTCTTGTTATTTTTGACTTTGTAGAATTTGGATAACACAAGACAACAGTAACAGAGGTGTTGATTTATATACGTATATGTGTGTTCATAGTCATCCCACATTACCTGGAAAAATAGCACATAGTGGGCTTACCTGCTTTTCTTCAAAACCAGAGATGTTCTGCCTTTCAGAACAGAAGAGAACACCCTCCAACCTANGATAACACAAGACAACAGTAACAGAGGTGTTGATTTATATACGTATATGTGTGTTCATAGTCATCCCACATTACCTGGAAAAATAGCGGATAGTAGGCTTACTTGCTTTTCTTCAAAACCAGAGATATTCTGCCTTTCAGAACAGAAGAGAACCCCCTTCAACCTGATAACATAAGAGCACTGCCCCAACACTGTATATGAGTACGGAGGTTGCTGAGGAAGTGACAGGTTTAGGATATTTGAGTGTAGGTCAAAATGGACACATGTTTAGAGGAATGCCTTAGGAGATTTTCATACAAAAGGGTGTAAGAAAAAGCCATATAAAATTTTTATAAGCTATTTTTGATGTATCATCAAATTAGTTGTAGATATTGTTTGATGGGAGGAAAACATTGAATTCCTTATTGATTTGGATTGTTCTGATTAGTTAGACACACTGGATCAATCCTGGTTTTATTGCAATTTCATTTAATTCTTAAAATTGCAAATACAATGCAATAATACCTTGCATATTCACACCTATTGATTCACATCTTCACAGATTCATGGACTACTTCTCAGCAAATATTAATTGGCTATTCATGGAGCATGTCCCTGCAGGGTGGGGGGGTGATGCCTCTCACTCGCTGGGCACAGCCACAGTTCACTCCCTTACGAGTGTTGCATGGCAGGGAAGGTTTATAACATGTGATGTATACTCCTGCCGCACTGCCTGTGCTAGGAGCTGGGGTGTCCTGCTGCTTCTCCCCCTGAGTGTCCCTGCTGTAGGCGGGGAAGGCGATGCTAATAGATGTGCTAACTGTGGTGGAATCAAAGCGTTAAGCACTCTGTGTCCCCAGGGACTGTGTGTTTGGCATACCTGGTGATATGCGTAGCCCCAGGGAAAGCGCTCCCACAGTGCTGCAGCCTCTTCCACAGGGACTGCAGCATGAGCTAGCCTCCCCTTCCCCTCTACCCCACTTGTCCTTGCATGCCAGGATGGGAGCACCTGTGAGTGGGAACTGCCAAGCCCCTGCCCCGCTGCAGCCTGGGGCGAGCTTCCCCACCATAGCAGCAATGCAAGCATGTGCAGCAGCAGCGGCCTGGCACCAGTGAAAAAAGCAGCGTGGTCAAAGGAATGCCCAGGGATTCTCCTGGGGTCTCCCCAGTCAGAAACGCTTCCCTTTGCTCCCCTTTGCTGTGTGAGGCCGTGGGAAGTGCTCCCCAGTGCTCCGGAGCGGTGGGGGGCAGGGAGATGAGCATGGCCTATGTACATATTCATGCTCGCGGATTGGGTGATTCATGGGACCCCCACAAGACCTATTACCAGCGAATGTAAAGGTAAGACTGTAGTATTGAAGTAGTGTTATTTTCACTGAGAGCTATCTTTCCTCTAATACTGATCAGAACCTTTTGTCAGGGAAAAAGTGACAATATTTTCAGGTCAGCATAGATTGTACACAGTTGTCACTTCCACTGATTAATCATATACTAATTAAACAACCACTGTCATGCAGAAAAATATGAGCCTCAAGTGTGATCAGTCCTAAAAATAGTCAAGTTTTACAGGTTCTGATCATATGTAATTATTCAAATGTTCCGGAATATTGTTCAAATTTCATGAATTTACATTGTTACTTTTTTATATGCAATATATCTGTAGCAAAAATTGCAACATAAAACAAAAGAAATTGTTCTCAAGGCACTTCATGAGCCAGCTTTATAATACATGGGTAATTTCAAATACAATTACAGGCCTATTTAATGAGAAGATATTTCAGTAGTTAATTCTGCTTAAATACTTAGGAAATCACGTGTGGGTCCTACACCAAAGTACTTAATGTGTCTCTGGCTTTAATCATTATCACCTAAGGGTTCACAATGAAGGGTTCACAATCATCATCACCTAAGGGTTCACAATGCATTGTTCCACAGATTGTTTCTTAGATAAAGGTTTCATAAAGGACAAGCGTGCAACTCCAATGGCAAAGTTTTAACAAAACAAAGATTGGTTGCTCGAAGCCAGGAATAAATATACAAATTCTTTTTAAAAATATTCTTCTATTTGACAGTCAAGCTGAATGATAACTTTTAGTTTGGCCACAGAAGACACAAAAAGATGAAATATAATTAAATACTGTGACAGATGTCAGAGTCTGTGAGATTTTATGGCAATGGGAATGACAACTCACTGTACCCTTGGCCAGGATGCAGTGGGAACTTCTCAGGTTTTAGGCATGTTAACTGTGGAAGTGGGTTGCTTGGAGCAATTGCTGTCACACATTTGAACTGACTACATCTTTGGAAGGTTTGAAACTTGTTTTTCAGGCTGCTCCTTTGTTTTGGGGTTTTATATTGCACTTGAAAAAAGATACTAAAGAATAGTAATATTTGTACAAACTACCAGCATTAGAAATGCTGATAATTCCTGTAGTGTTTAATTCTACCAGAGTTTTTGGGTCTAAGTATGTGTGAATGGCTGTACTGGGCCAGGCTAAGTAAGTGACTAACTGTGCCAGATCCCTGTCTCTGAGGTTACTGGTAATTGCCTAGGCGTGTGTGTGTTAGTACTGTACTAGAAAGTACTTTCCCAAATATTCTTCCATCAGCAATTTTCAAAGACTTACTGGTCTATCAGTCTTTCAAACTAATCTGCCTCTGGATTTTTGGCTAATTGCTTTTTGAAAATTTTCTCTGGCAAACATTTTAGCCATTTTGTATGTCTTAAGGAAAAAAACCCCAAACCCTAAAACCCCCACCTTTCATGTCTTTTGAACATGCCCCTGCAGGTTTTTTCTGACAGCATCATTGCAGATAGTAGACACCTAATAGAAACCTAGTAAAGGTACTTGTTGTTTGAGTCCTGTTCACTTCTCATAGACTTTGAGATATTTCAGTGTTCTTTAAACCTGTGGTCATGGCCCCATTAGTGTTTTTATAAAATGATTCCAAGGAGTTCTTAAAAGTGTATGACAACTGAAATTGTGCAAACCCACACAAAATCTCAGACACGGCATTATCCACTCTGTTCTTGCCAGATAGGTAATGACTAACAACTTTAATGAAACGTATTTACAGACAGCAATCACAAACAGACTGTAAGCATCAGGGACAGTAATGATAGTCACTTCTCATTCTTTATCAGTTGGGGTTTAAACATGACAGTCAGAATTGGAGAAGCCAAAAGGCAGCAGAACTTTCAAACAGTTTGATTTTTTTGTGGGCTGTGCCACAGCCATTGTGAAATGCAACATTATTGTAATATTTTGCTTCCAAATTCTATGGAAAGCATACTGTATAAAACAATCTTTCACAAAGTGTACAAGCTAATAAAAGAAGTCAGTTCCCCTTTGTCACTCTTTTCAGTTTTCTGGATGTCAGTGCTTGGATATGACCTTGCTTATTTATGTGTCTTCAATTTAATAAGACTTTCTACCTTGTGTAAACCAACTCAGCTCTATCAGGAGCTCATTATATACTTTTCTTCTTGGTTGGCCTGGGAAGGGCTTGTGAGCAAGGTGCTGTTTCTCCCCCCAAATCCTGTGCCGTGTAAGGGAACTGATACACCCAGGAGGCCTCTGGTCTCTGTTGAGTTGCACCAAGTACCACTGGGTTCATGTGAGAAAGCAAAACAGTTGCAAGAACTTTTGAATGGCAGCAGCTGTTTCATTTGTATGGCACAACATTGATTTCTTCACAGAATCACAGTATATTCAGAGTTGGAAGGGACCCACAAGGGTCATCGAGTCCAACTCCTAAGTGAATTCTCATACAGGGATCGAACCCACAAGCCTGGTGCCATGTTTTATCTATCTAAGCTGATCTCGGGGTCATGTCAATGAGTTCCTCATCCAGTTTTTTCTTAAACACCTCCAGGGATGACGACTCCGCTACCTCCCTGGGCAGACCATTCCAATAAGCGATCACTCTCTCTGTGG
>WEKX01018097.1:39786-52053 GCA_013390025.1 Pitta sordida | reverse complement strand
GCAGATGTGCCAAAGAATTCAAGAACATTTTAAATGTTCAAGTGCCTGTGTTTGAGATGTTAAGTGTGTTACCAGCCTGTGGCAGAACTGTGCCTAGGATGCAATAATTTTATAGTCCTTCTCTATACATTCAGGTTTGCAAAAAGATCTGTTCAATATACCTTGGATGTGCTACTACACGTGCATGCTATGACATTGAGTTTACTGTGGGACAGTGCAGAAACTTGCTGTTAGGTTTTCCTCTGTGTTGGAATTCTAGCAGAGACGTGCTTCAGGTTGCTGGAGATCACAGATTCATTTAGGTTGGAAAAGACTTCTAAGATCATGAAGTTCAACCTTTAACATAAATATTTAGTGTTTGGCTTAACAAGTCTGATAACTAATGAAGGCATCAGATTACATGAAGCATTGTCGTTTTGGGTTTTCTTATGACCTGGATGAAAAAATCTGGCTCATTTCATGTCCATTTAAGAGATGGTAAGGGTTTTATTTGTTCAATGCAAACCAAATCTGAAACTAGATCTTGAGGTCAGAGTGAAAACAGATATTTTATGAGCAGTTCTCTTCAAGCATCCAGAAGGGATGTACAAGATTTACTTGTAGACTGGAGCCAAGGAGAAATGTAGTAATTCTTAGACTTTCAGAGGATAAAGGTACATATTGCTGTGTTCACACAGTTGTTTTCTCCACCTACTGTTTTCAAACTGCAAAGAACCTCACATAATATCTATTTTAAATTTGTAATTTCTTTTAACTGTAACATACTTGAGATCCTCCCTTTTGGACTACGAGTGCTGGAGAACATGATGTTTACGTGTAAATTCCTTGTTTTGTTAATCACCTGCTGGTGTAATTGAAAAAAAAGCAAATGGAGTGTGCCTTATTTCTTCTTTATATTTGTTCAGCTTCTAGCCATTATATATTCTTTTCTCTTTTCCCACAAGATGTTTGACCTCATTCATAAAGTGCTTTATGATCTACTGATGGAAAGAATGGATTAAAAGCCAGATGGTGATGATATTAATGTTATTATAAGCCCATCTGTTGCCAGGTAATTCCTTCCTTGAATAGATACCTGTCAGCTGTGATCAATAAATTCCTTAGCCTTTTTTTCTTCATGCATAAAAAGTTAACTCAGATTTCTTTAGACTATCATGAATGTTATTGTTCCAGTTTGCAAAAAAACCTGGAACAGTTTCCCTCTCCTGGATTATTTTATAAATTCCTTCCTGATTCTTATTCTTAAATAAAAATATCTTCTGTAATCAGAGAGCTTGGTCTTTAAGAGTGAAATCTGTGACTGAATGCCAAGTGCTGTTATGATGCAAAATGAACCAGGAGGCGTATTTCTCTTTGATACATGTGTTCCAGCTCACAATGACAGTAATGAGAACTAAATACCTTCATACAAGGGCAAAACAGTCACTTGGATTTTTAAACTGGTCTTCTTTGTGCACCTGTGATCCAATTTCTTTCTGTCAAACATGAGTCAGAGAAGGTGATGAAGTACCTAGCTGCCTTACTTGTCACACTTGCCTGTCATGGGGCTAGACAGCTGATGGATTGGAAGAGATTAATTTCTGCCCAGAAAGAATAAGAAAATTCTCACCCTCCACATTTGTCCAACCTCCTTGTGAGATGGCAGATGCCAGCTCTGGTCACAGCAGTTACGTGATGAGCAAAACTTGGCTCATGGCTTCTCAGTGTGACAAACGTGTAATGCAAGTTTCTGTGTTGAAGCAGGACAAATACAAGTGGAAACATGGTTAAAAACAGTTTTACTTTGAAGGCAGTTCCTTTCCTGCCTGAGTTGGCTGGGTCGGTTTTTATAAAGCCAAAGGGGAGCTCTGCTGCCACACAGGCATTTGGGAGCATGGGGCTCTGCCCTCTGGAAAGCCCCTGTCTGCAGTGGGAATGCCTCTAGTGTCTCTGCTGTGCTGTCTCATCTGCCACAGCCAGAGGAAAACTGGGAAATGTGGGACAGGCATGGATTAGTAACACAGAAACATATGGTTTTCTGGCTGATCTGTGAAGCTTGGGCACATTTCAGAAAATAGATGGATTCACAAGCTTGGCAAACACGTCACTGATTTCTCACCAGTTGGAAAAAAATGAACTGATTGCTTGTTACCCCTCTGGCTCTTCAGGGTAGACTTACTGAAAGTTTGCTTTCTGGGTAATGGGGATTTTAGCCATTTCAAAGTTTCCCTTTTTTCTTGAATCAGAAACTTAATTCCCCGTGAAATGGATTTTAAGGAACATTAATTTTAGGGCCACTAAAACTCTTCTTTCAGCTGTATCATTTTGATTATTTACATGAAATATGAACACAAATGATTTAATTCAAACTTCATATGACTTTCTATTTCCCAAACCTACCAACTCACATTAGAAATTATGAATATCACGCCTACTTTTTTGGAAGGAATTAGTTTTACTGCTCATCTTTGTGTATGTGTGTTAAAGCATACATATTTTCACACATATTCTTGTTGAATCTTTTGTTTCAATCGTAGTTTCCAGAGGAAAACTTTGTATTAAAATTTCTATTTGGCTTTACCAGGGGAAAATGAAAAGGCAAAGTATGCCAGCAGGTTGGAACTGCTGTTCCTCACTGAGCCAAAGTCAGAACTGGCCCCATAGGGCTGGGTATTTCCACATGTGTCCCTGGCCCAGAACAGCTGTTGGTAAGCTGGGTCCACTGCTCAGGAGACATATTTTGGATGGAAAAAGATATTTTCTTTCCCTGGTGATGAGGTTTGAGGCAAACTGGGGCTGAGCCAGAGAAAAAACCCAAAATAAACCACCCCTCCCCCTCACCAGGTTTGGAAAAAAGCCAAGGAAAGTGTGAAAAGTGCAAACTATTTACTTTAGTAAGCAGTCAAGTTAAGGTACAACAGTATTAAACAACAAAACCTGAGATATCCCACAATTCTGGTGATGTAAAGAGTCCTGTGATGTGGAAAGTCCTGTATGTGAAGAGTCCTGTCGGTCTGGATGAGATTCCAGGAGACAGTCCCAGAAGAAACTCCTCAGGTGCACTGAGAGCAGCTAGAGCTCAGAGTCCTGATGCAGGCACTCCAGGGTAAAGCAAGAGATGATGAGGAAGAACCCTCGGGGGCAGGGGAAGGGAACAGCAGGCCCTCTTCCCCTCTCGGTAGTGGCTGGAGTGCAGCAAGAAATATGTCCAAGAAACAAAAGCAAAAAAGGAAAAAGGAAAAAGAAAAAAAAAGAAAACAAGAAAAAAAAGGAAAAATGGGGCTCTCCTAAAAGCTGGAGAAAAACCCACCAGAGCAGCCCCTCTCCAGCCCCACACAACCACAGCTGCCAGAGAGCTCCAACCAGCTCCCTGCCTCTGCCGCCGCTGTGTGAGCTACCCCCAGAAAAATTTTTTTTCCTTCAACTGCCGCTTCTCAGTTTTTGAATTTTTTTTTCTCGTCTTATGGACAGAGAGAGAAAATGACCTTGGTGTTGCTAAGGACCAGTATCCACAATCCAAAACACAAAGATATGGAATATATACACACTACCCTAGGACACCTGGGCTATCAAGCTAAAAGGCTTCCTGAAAAGTGTAATAATTTTATTAAATTAAAATGCTACATAAGCCTTTACATATCATCTTCATCCTGGATGTTCTGCTAGAACACAAAAAACTTTTATTCTTCTATTCAACATAAATTCAATAAAGGTTATTAGATCAGGTAGTTTGACATCTTTATTATTACAGGATATTTAATTTCCTTCCATGTCCTTTGCAGAATCCAATACATTGATTAAGGCTTGTTTTTCCAAAAAGCATTTGTCTTTTGTTTGAAAACATGAGGAGACAGAGACTATTTTGTCCCCTTTCATGATTTGTTCATGATATAAAACACTCACTTTATGTCTGGTTTAGAGTCTGCCATGCTTGTGCTTTCAGACACTTGTTCTGATTATGCCTTCTTCAGTGCATCAGGGAATTTTGGGGGCCCTGCTACCTGCTATTGTTCCCCCTGTGAAAGTACTTACGCTTTGCCATTCCCCTTCTCAGTCTCGTTCCTGTTAAGATACAGATGCTGTTCTTTAAAATCCTTATGTCAGGAATTGCAGGGGGTTTGCCTATCCTTGAAACATCCTTGCAAGTTTTCTGTGCATTGTCCAATTTTTTAAAATATTTTTTGAAATGTGAGCACAGCAAAGATTGCAATCTCCTAAGTGTCACCTGTCATACTCCCAAAGGTAAACTCGTATGTTTATTCCCAGTTGTTCACTCATCAGGAGGGTTTATGAGTCCTTATTGCTAGTGCATTTGGAGGCACTTTCAGCATTACACACCTGGCCTGGGTCTCAGTCCTCTGCAGGATTGTGTTTTCTCAGGGCAATTTTTAGAGATGATATGTTGATCTTGTTTCTTGATGGAAAATATTGCTTTGGAAATGTTGCAATGGCTTGTTTGGTGATAAACCCAGCCTCTCANTGATTCTGTGATTCTGTGATTCTCACAAGTCATCCAGATCACACAGTTTAACTGCTTGTTACTTCACTTTGTTGCTTAGCATCAAGTCTTTGATCATCTGCATCTTTTACAAGTGCTGATTTTATATCAATTTCTACTTTGGTTTTTTTTTTCCTTTCCTACTTTGCCTATTTTCTACTTTGTTGCTTTGTTAATACATACAAGCATTTGTGGTTTCAGGTGGTAAATTGCTTCAAGTTATTGATCCTGGTGAAAAGCTGCATAAGCTGTTTCTGGGCTTTGAGGGGAAAGTATTAATGAGATTATTCTGAAACTAGGTCTGTTTTCTGCTTAAGCGTGAAAATGGAAGTGCCTCTGCTGCCAAATGCCTAACCAAATGCCGCACCCGAAACACTGCAGCAGCTCCCCTGTGAATATGACTTTTAAGATCTGTGCAACAATTCCTCATTCATTACTCACATGCTTTATTGATATAGAAATGTGATTTCTTTTTAATGAGCAGATCATGTGTTACTAATTCAAGTGCCTTAGGACATCTAGGGGTATTTAAACTGCGGTTGACTTTATCAAACAAACCTGTAATCTCATTAACAAAGTAACAGCTATTTTGCATAAACCAGGCTAAGTATCTTATTTATATTCTGATTCTTTATCACTGAACAATCTTCACATTCTTCCTGGCTTGCATTTAGTTTTCTTACCTATAAGTAGGCCAGATCACTTGACCGTGGGCACAGAATTAATGGGTTTCTAGGCTTCTCAACATGTGTTATGTTTAAGATTTATGGAAAATGAGCTTAAGTTAAAAAAATGAACTAAACAACAAAACACCTTCTTGGCCACCTCCTAGCTGACTTCCAGGCTTCTTGATTTTCAAAGTTCTGTACTGGTTATTTAAATTTCAGCTTTGTAGTTAATTACCTTTGTACACCTGTGCAGAAGCATCTGGCAGTGGTACAAGTGGATGAGCCTTGGTTTTGAGTACAAACCAAAACATTTATTGAGAGTAATATTTCCTATCCAATGAAAAAATCTAATTGTTCCTAATTCTTTGCTGTTATTCTTTCTTTGTTTTCCTTTTGTTTTTCCTTGAGAAAATAAGGTTATGGAATGGCCATGTTTGTCCTCCCTAATAACTCAGCCATTTTTAAAAAAAGAGTTGAGAGCCACAGAAACCTCAAAGCAGGTTACTTAACAGTACTGTGAAATTCAGTGTCTCAGTGGAAGAAAAGCTGCAGTTGCAGCCCAGATGGAGAGGAAGGAGAGAAGAGTTCAGCCCCTGTGCGCTCAGTATGTGAGCAGGATACCAACCACTGTCTCTGTACCCTTTAGGACATCATGCCAGCATCTGTAGCCATTTACCCCGTAGGAGTATCACAAGGGACATGGGTCCAACAGTGAAGTTATTACAATGGTAAAAGTATATGGTAGCAAAGGATACGAAATCACAGAAGACTAGACCTTGCTTCTTCTGCTCTTTGTGGGGAAAAATTTCTAGTTGCTTCCCTTCCCATTTCACCAAGACAAAAGTCAAAAGTCTAACTTATTTAAAGTCATGCTTAACTTGAAATAGGACTCAACAGAAAGTCAGTAAATGTTTCTTTTAGAATTATTATTTTTGTTTCTGTTAAATACTTTAAAATTTGTTTGTTGAATGTTTTATTAACTTAATAGATATTTACTCTTTCCATCAAGCAATTTCACTAAAAAATTTGGAAACAGCCTAATTTCTAACACCCACTTTAGTGTGTATGCAGTTTCTTGTTAGAGTTGCCCACTGTTCACATGTATCTCATCAGACTGGTTTCCAATGACTGCTCTGTGACCAGCTGCTCTTCACCAGTTGCAGTGCAGGGATTATTTCCCCTGTACCTAACATAACTTAGTCCTGCAGCATCCATCCCATCTGTTAAATCTCAGATTTTTCTGCAGAAGATCATAAATCTTTAGAAGGTGTATGATCACAGGATCACAGGAAATTCCAAGTTGGAAAGGACTCACAAGAATCATCTAGCCCAAATCCCAAGTGAACGCCCACATAGGGGTCAAACCCACAACCCCAGAGCCATGGGCACCACACTCTGTCCATATCCATTTCACCACTCTCTAGCCACTCATCCCCCAGCCGATATCAGTGCTTGAGANGGCAGGACCTACCTCTCCTAAATCCGTGCTGACTGGATCTAATGTCATAGTTATTTTGTAGTTGCTGCATAATAGCACACAGGGTTATCTGTTCCATGACTTTACCTGGGTCTGAGGTCAGGC
This sequence comes from Pitta sordida, assembly GCA_013390025.1. Taxonomy (NCBI): domain Eukaryota; kingdom Metazoa; phylum Chordata; class Aves; order Passeriformes; family Pittidae; genus Pitta; species Pitta sordida. The sequence continues at coordinate 45,326 of WEKX01018097.1, read as the reverse complement.
TGACAGGTCTGTAATTAGCCGGATCATCTTTCCAGCTCTTTCTGTGGATGGGTGTCACATTAGCCAATTTCCAGTCTTCTGGTACATCACCAGTAAGCCAGGACTGTTGGTAAATTATGGAGAGTGGCTTAGTGAGTTCATCTGCCAGCTCTTCCATCACTCTAGGATGGATCCCATCTGGTCCCATGGACTTGTGAGGATCCAAGCCAATCAGTAAGTCTCTGATTACCTCCTCCTGGATTACAAGGGGTTTATACTGCACCCCTACCCCATCCTCCTGTCCAGCTCTCTGCATGAGACTTCCAGCAGCATTCTATTAAATGGAAGGGTCTCTTTATCTTTTAATTAAACACTGCAAAAATACCCCAATTTCTTTCTGTGCCACCTCTTGGACAGATAACAGCTGCCTGCTGGTGTGCTCTTCTCCTTGATGAGTAAAGACCTTTAGATAGTGTAGATAACTGAGCGAGGGGTGAAAAGTGGTACTGCTTTGATACCCCAGAAAGGCAGGGCAAGGTTGAACTGGGAACAGTTGTGTGGTGGTAACACAGGGCTATCTTTTTATCTTAGCCTTAATTGACAGCAGTTTACTGTATTAGTTTACTCACTGACAGGTCACTTCTCACATAGGAACAAAAGAAGCAAGAAGTGCTTCTAAAACCTAGGATTGGTTCCACATTCAACTAGTGCCCTGATTTGTAACTGATCCTGAAATCACTAAGTTCACAGAAGTGATCAGAGCTGTTGTAAAAGCCAAGCTGGCTTTTTTATTAGCTGGCTTGATTTCAAATGTGTTATGCTGGTTTTTGTCTCTTGGTTTGCTAACACTACTTGATGTATTACTTTGCATCACTGCTACCCTACCATACCACAGGGAGGTTTGAGTCACACTTTAGCTGTTCAATACACTGTTTCTTTTCCCATTTCTCTGTAGTAAAATATGATGGAGAGCAGGCTACAGTGTCAATATTTATAGCTGTCCTCTGACGGCTCAAGAGGCTGAACTGGAAATGCCCTAGATGCCTCTCCACAGCCCTCCTGACCCTAGCCCTGGCTGATTTTTGGGGTTGTCCCGTGCAGAGCCAGGAGCTGGACCCAGTCTTTTCCAACTCAGGATATTCTATGATTCTATGGTCCAGCATGGTACTGAACTGCTGCAGTGACGCCAGGTTAGGCCAGCCACAGTGTGGGTGGTGAGAAAGGCTGCCCAGTTTTAACGCCTGTGAACAAGCTACATGGGGTTGTACTAGTGCCAAAGCTGCATTTTATTTGGTGGCTAAACATGCACAAACGTAGCTGTACTGAATTTGAGACATAGCTCTGCAAAGTAAAAAAGTGGCATCTTCCAGACCAGAGTGATTTTTAGGATGTTATCTTATTTGTGCTTACTTGGGTGCAGTAAGTGACTTGAACCATGACAACTCAGCTGCTTTTCAGGACATCTGAGGATTTTGCAGTATCAAGGCCCTTATTATACATACTTGAAAAGCAACCTGGGTTTTCACTGATTTGGTAAGAGCTGTAGAAAACTCAAAATCCACATTGTGTCTGTGCTATTGTTGCTAGTAGCCCAAGCCTTTTCAAGTTATTCATTAAAGGTCTGGCAGACATTTTACGTAGGTTTTCCCTGCAAGATTCCCTTATAGCAAGCTGAGCTGTGACTCCTTCCTGTTGCACAGTCTCCTTTCCTGGAGAAACAGTCTCTGTGCAGCTAATGCCAGGGATAAAAGCTGCTGGTTGAATTAGGGGTAAGCTATGGTTTCATCAGAAACTTAGTGGGCTAAGGCCTAATGTAACCTTGGATGAAAATAATTGACAGTGAAATGAACAGTACAGCAAGTTAATAATGCTGGAGAGGTGCGTGAGTGTGCACGGCTGCCTCCTCTGTCACAGCGTCTATAAGGAAATAAAATCTCTGTGAGAGGAATTTTCAGCTACTGCCAGCAAAAGCTATGGTTAGTTTAATACATTTTGTCAGTTATCTAGTACTCAATTAATGTGACATGAAATAAAATGGCATGAGCACATATCATTCTCTGTTATGTGTTTCTGCTGAATGCTAATTAATTTGCCATTCCACTTTCCATACTGTACATTTACACAGTAATGAGTTGTAGCCATCTGCTGGCATGAAATGATCTTTTTTTTTTCCCCTCTCCCCAGAAAGGAGATAGACAGCGCTTCATGTTTTTCCTTATACTCTAACATATCCAGAAAACCTTATGCTTAACACTGACACTGGTAACAACAAATGCTAATTTACACATGCAAATGTGTAAGACCAAGGAAAGAGTTTTTAACACTACATTGTTCAATGATTTAAAATAGCTACTGTGAATGTTCTGCCTTGGGGAGCTACATGTACTGTTTTAAGAGAGCAAAAACTGCTTTTTTTTTCCCTGAATGAAGGATGCATTCAAAGGTCTTCTACTCACAAGAGTAATAAGGTAAATACAGTCCATGCTTGTCAGAAAACTGCCCTGTAGGCAGCAGCTTCTCTANACAGGTCACTTCTCACATAGGAACAAAAGAAGCAAGAAGTGCTTCTAAAACCTAGGATTGGTTCCACATTCAACTAGTGCCCTGATTTGTAACTGATCCTGAAATCACTAAGTTCACAGAAGTGATCAGAGCTGTTGTAAAAGCCAAGCTGGCTTTTTTATTAGCTGGCTTGATTTCAAATGTGTTATGCTGGTTTTTGTCTCTTGGTTTGCTAACACTACTTGATGTATTACTTTGCATCACTGCTACCCTACCATACCACAGGGAGGTTTGAGTCACACTTTAGCTGTTCAATGCACTGTTTCTTTTCCCATTTCTCTGTAGTAAAATATGATGGAGAGCAGGCTACAGTGTCAATATTTATAGCTGTCCTCTGACGGCTCAAGAGGCTGAACTGGAAATGCCCTAGATGCCTCTCCACAGCCCTCCTGACCCTAGCCCTGGCTGATTTTTGGGGTTGTCCCGTGCAGAGCCAGGAGCTGGACCCAGTCTTTTCCAACTCAGGATATTCTATGATTCTATGGTCCAGCATGGTACTGAACTGCTGCAGTGACGCCAGGTTAGGCCAGCCACAGTGTGGGTGGTGAGAAAGGCTGCCCAGTTTTAACGCCTGTGAACAAGCTACATGGGGTTGTACTAGTGCCAAAGCTGCATTTTATTTGGTGGCTAAACATGCACAAATGTAGCTGTACTGAATTTGAGACATAGCTCTGCAAAGTAAAAAAGTGGCATCTTCCAGACCAGAGTGATTTTTAGGATGTTATCTTATTTGTGCTTACTTGGGTGCAGTAAGTGACTTGAACCATGACAACTCAGCTGCTTTTCAGGACATCTGAGGATTTTGCAGTATCAAGGCCCTTATTATACATACTTGAAAAGCAACCTGGGTTTTCACTGATTTGGTAAGAGCTGTAGAAAACTCAAAATCCACATTGTGTCTGTGCTATTGTTGCTAGTAGCCCAAGCCTTTTCAAGTTATTCATTAAAGGTCTGGCAGACATTTTACGTAGGTTTTCCCTGCAAGATTCCCTTATAGCAAGCTGAGCTGTGACTCCTTCCTGTTGCACAGTCTCCTTTCCTGGAGAAACAGTCTCTGTGCAGCTAATGCCAGGGATAAAAGCTGCTGGTTGAATTAGGGGTAAGCTATGGTTTCATCAGAAACTTAGTGGGCTAAGGCCTAATGTAACCTTGGATGAAAATAATTGACAGTGAAATGAACAGTACAGCAAGTTAATAATGCTGGAGAGGTGCGTGAGTGTGCACGGCTGCCTCCTCTGTCACAGCGTCTATAAGGAAATAAAATCTCTGTGAGAGGAATTTTCAGCTACTGCCAGCAAAAGCTATGGTTAGTTTAATACATTTTGTCAGTTATCTAGTACTCAATTAATGTGACATGAAATAAAATGGCATGAGCACATATCATTCTCTGTTATGTGTTTCTGCTGAATGCTAATTAATTTGCCATTCCACTTTCCATACTGTACATTTACACAGTAATGAGTTGTAGCCATCTGCTGGCATGAAATGATCTTTTTTTTTTCCCCTCTCCCCAGAAAGGAGATAGACAGCGCTTCATGTTTTTCCTTATACTCTAACATATCCAGAAAACCTTATGCTTAACACTGACACTGGTAACAACAAATGCTAATTTACACATGCAAATGTGTAAGACCAAGGAAAGAGTTTTTAACACTACATTGTTCAATGATTTAAAATAGCTACTGTGAATGTTCTGCCTTGGGGAGCTACATGTACTGTTTTAAGAGAGCAAAAACTGCTTTTTTTTTTCCTGAATGAAGGATGCATTCAAAGGTCTTCTACTCACAAGAGTAATAAGGTAAATACAGTCCATGCTTGTCAGAAAACTGCCCTGTAGGCAGCAGCTTCTCTAACATGAATGTTAAACCATGCAGAGCCCTTGAAAAAGGACAAAGGAACTGCAAAGTAGTAAAATAGAAAGGAGGGGAAATAATTGAGGCAAATATTTCCTGTTTGAGAAAGACATGGGTGCCTTGAGGATCTGCTGCCCTGGCTTGCTTATTTTTCACATTTTGATCCAAATTTGTGTTGAAAATGCTGATAGACCCTGTAAGACTCGATTGATATAATGGCAAATATATCTGTAATGGGAGGCAAGACTCTTTCACTAATTTGTACAGGCACCTCAAGACATTGATTGCATAGCTAATCCTGACAGATGAGAGTGAGGGGAAATGAGATCTCTTTTGCTTAAAATAGCAATAAAATGTTTAATGGCTCAGAACTAGGGGATTAATGAGGACATAGCTTTATTTTCTTGTAAAATCTGAATCTCATAAATGCTTTCTTTTCCTCTGCTTTTGAACCAAGCAATAATCTAATGGTGATAGGAGCACTAATTTGTGAAAACATGATAAGGCATTTTGGGTTTACCAGAAGTTCAACCTCTGAGGCTTCAGAATCTATTGTACAACCTTTCATTGACTTACAGCTGATGTTGGCAACTGAACACTTTCCAAAAAATAATATTTTTTACTAAAAGCTTGCAGCCCATCCCTCTTTGGTCCTTTTTCATGCCCTTCATGAGCCTTTACTGTTGCCAAGCCAGATGCTGACAGGCGCATTGCAGGTCAAGCAGAAAACACAAATATGTACTCTTTTTATTACATTTTTTTTTTTGCCACTTCAGAGATTTGTAAGAGAATATGCACCTTTGCAGGTCATGCTGGCTCTTCCAAATCAGGTTGCATTTATCTGGGAATTGAGTACTCCTGTCCTTTTACTTCTTTATTGGCAATTCTACTAATCTGCCTATTACAGAGATCAGCTTTACCTGTTTGTTTACACTGGAGTTCCCGATGTCTCTCTGTCATGGGGAAAGCCTTTTTGTTAAATTGTGAAATTTTCTCCTTTTTTACTGGAACAGACAATAGGTTTCTCTTCTTATCTCCCTTTCTGTCTCTTGAAAGGAATGTGACTAGGGGAGGGGCTTTCTCCTTTTCACCTGACAAACAATGGAAGACCCTGTGTCTTATCTTCCCTCCCCTGAAAGGAATGTG
>WEKX01018097.1:5265-35475 GCA_013390025.1 Pitta sordida | reverse complement strand
ATACTGACAGAAAAGAGCTAGGATTTTCTCAGGGCTCTGAACACAAGGGAAGGCAATGACTTTAGTTCAGTGGGATCTGTCTGAGTGAGGAAGAAGCAAAAGCAGAAGATGGGAGACAATACAGGTTGGTGAATTAGAAGAAGTCTTCACGGTTTAGGCCTGAAATTGTGTTAACGCTGCTGTTGGCTACTGAGAAACTGGAAAAGCAAATAAAAATGCTCTTTTTTTTTGATTACTAAACTGAGTCATGTTTCTCAGAAATAAATAAACATTTCCATCTCTACTTCACTAAATAATAATGTAGCTTGGATGTGTTCACTACCAGCTGAAGTGGAAAGGAATGAAAAGAACGGCTCCTATAAATTACCGTGGTAAAAGAGAATAAGAAGCACATGTGCTGCTCCCACTCTACTTGCCAGGAGTAAGAAAACTAAGTTTAAACACTAGTAGCCAAAATTACAAGGAGTTAATTGTGAAAGCAAGTCACTCAGCTTACTGCTTCAGACATTATTTGAAGTTACTGGAAGGAAAAGTATCAAAAACATGGACTATTTATGAGCAGTATTCCAGTGCAATTTAGGGGAATTCACTTGTGCTGAGTGTTCCATCACACCTGATTGTGTTTAACAAAACCAAGTTAGCATCAGCAGACTAAAAATAGACTTAATTGAAGTAATTTGCTGTACCTTTATAAAAGTTCACAGTGTTGAGAAGCTTTCCGGCTAGAAGTGTGTCTTGTAGAAACATTTAACTCATTAAAAATAGGCTTATTTTAAGAACACTATCAAAAGGTGATACTGTGACCTTCTTGCTGTCTTGTTGGTGTCTCAGTGAATATGAAATACTGTTATTTAAAAATTCATTGTTTCTGCTGTAGAAGAAGACTTCTTCCTTCAATTGCATCAACCATTTTCTGCAGGTGGCTGCTGAAGGTGGGGGGTTAGACGGACATTCAGTTTCTCTCTTAACCATTGAAAGATCTTCTCACTTTTCTTGGTGATTTATTATTTTTCTCTGCTTAAGAGTATTTCTTCTGTTAACTCCTTCACACACTCACACACACACAGACAGATGGTCTTTGTCATCCACTGTTGCTCTGCTTGGATGATCACATAGATCCAATCTCTGGACAGCTATAATTATCATCATAGGTATTTTCCAGCATTTGAAACTGAGGTAAGAAATCAAAGAAAGCATACAGAAAAAGTTTTCAGGAAGTTGCCTAGGCAATACCCCGCCTCTGAGGCAGGGCTTAGAGTGTCTATGTTTTTGAAATTTGTGAAAATAACATATCCATAAAACCTTCTGAAACTGAGACTCCTTAACCTCCTGAGGTATTTGCTCTCTGGGCTACTGTGTAATGAATGGCATGCTGAGACTTCCTTACCATCTAGCTAAAATGTCCCTTACCAAAAACTAAATTGTTGTTCTAGCTTTCAATAGCAGTTTGTTGCTATCCTTTTTTTGGCAGTCTGTTGTTTTGCACTATGGTTTATGTCTTTTCATTCCAGTTTTGGAAAAAAACATCCCCCACCTCTGCATGTGTATATCTTATTTTTGAAAACTTTCTAATTGTGGCTGCTCTTCTCTAAATTATGCCCAGCCTTTCTATACCTTTTTGAGGATAACCCACTCAAACTCCAACTGGAGGTCGCAAGCATTCTCCAGAGTATAATACTCTTCTCTACCTAGCAACATTTTTTCCTCATATAGTCTTTATCCTAGTCAGAACTGTTCATATTTAGGTCTGCCTGCCATGTCTGGCAAGTGTGGGCTGTCAAGAAGGATAAGGGTGGCAGAGGAAGACTGGCTAAGGAGGAGAATGTGTAGGTTGATCCTAAAAGGGGGATCAAGAAGGACCCTGGAAGAGGGAAGTGACCTGGATACCAAGGCACTGCTAGAGGACCTTGAACTTTCTGGGCAGTAAGTCTTGAGGCTAGAAAAGAGTGGCTCTGCCTTCAGCAAATGAGATCTTGAAAGCTCAGAAAGGGAAATGACTTGGTAACTGAGAGCATTTCAGAGGTTGTAAAGACAGTATCTTTAAGAAGAGGTTGAGTATGAGAGACTCCTGACACTTCCTTAGGCTTACAGAAAGCCAGAGTTGTACAAATTACTAGGAGGAGTCTTGCTGAGATTTGTAGGGTGGTGGGATTCCACCCTGGGAAAACCTGCTCCTCTAGAAGAATTCCTATGAAGAGGAACAATTGGAGAATTGTTTACTGGGGGAAAACTCATGCAGTTGTACCTGTGGAACGAGTTGGAGAAGGAAAATAGAGTGGAAGAAGAGCTGAGGACATTGTCACTACCCCCAAAGAGAGGGAAGAAAGGTGGTGCTGGTGACTCAGTAGATTCCTCTTTTGCAACAGTATGTCTTCACTTTCAGGTTTTGAGCCACAAAGCCCCCCAGTGCTGAAATATATTTTGGCTATTCCCCATGTTGTATGTGTGCCATTCAGTTCTGCTTCTAACATGGTCCTTTGTACTTTGAATTTTATAATTTGCAGACTATTCTTCCAATTGTTCACATTCATTTTAAATGCTAATCTCATTTTGGCATGACCTACATGCTAACCCATCACCTGACTCATTAATAAAGATAGGAAATAGAAATGTGACCTGACTTGAATGATCCTCTCATTTAAGGCATGTAGGCTAATATATAGATGAGCATTTACCTTATTGGCTTACTGTCAAGCTTTTTTCTGAGAACAGAAATGGGACTGTATCAAAGGCTTGCTAACATCAACACATACTGCATCAGTAGTTTCTTTCCCTGCATGAAACTAGTCATCTTTTCAGAGAAAAAAGTTGAAAAGGTTTCTTACAGCTTACTTCTGATAAATGTGGTGTTTTTGAGGAAGGACCTGCTTTTGGGGTTGGAAATTCTGCAACGACATCAGTATTTATTATCTCGCACCAGCTTCCTTGATAAAAAGATAGGTTTTTTCCACACTCGTATCTTTAGGCAGATGCAGTTATGACATCCTCTTTCCATTTAATTTCTTGTCAAACACATATATCAGCTGAACTACAACCATTTATTGAATATGTTAGCTAGCCCATTGACATTAACGAGGAATTTTCTATTGGCATAATTAGCCAGGGCCCTAACTGACTACAGCTGAAAGCATGTTTCCATGCCAGCAAGAAAGAATAATTGCTCTCAGCAAATATTACATCCTGGCAGTTACAGCTGTACCCTGTACCTCAAGTGTATTTTAGTCTATATTGGTTCAGTTAACCAATGTTAATATCTATTGCAATAGTAATTTTGTCTTGCATTATCTAAGGTGGTTATAAAGATATTTTGTCCTTGGTATTAAACTATATTAATAATACAAATGAGCTGAAAATATATTTAAAAACAAGTAAGCAAGGAATTACAGTACTTTTATGTGCCTTTCCTCTTTTCCATTAGCACAAACATCGGCATTTACTGTCCAGTTTGCATGGCAAGAGGTAATATTAAATATCAGGCAGTTTTAAAATTTTTTCCTTGTGTTGTTTCCTTTCTCATATATTTTCTGTTCATCTTTTTGTTTCTGTTTGTTTGGGGTTTGTTTTGTTTTGTGTCTCTTCACTTTTGCTATCATTTTATCCTCTTGTTTTTCAGTTAAATAACTTGACTGTTGTCCATTCCCAGTCTGACACAGTGTAAAGAAGTAAAAAAGTACCAGGAGCTGGAGGAATGGCTTACTAGGCAGTAAGGTAGAAGGGTTTATATTACACCCAGTGGAATATGGAATACATAGCCCAAATGCTCTTGTAAGTGCTGGGGTGTAGGCTGCTATGAAGAAGCTGGTGACTGCCCAGTACAACTTTTTCTGCCCCCCCTGTGCTGCAGGAGATGCCTTGGACTTTCTCATTGCTCATGTATGCAGGCACCATCTTGTCAGGGAGCTGTGTTGCAAGGGTGAGTGAACGCACTGGAAGTATCTGATTCAGGTCATTAGCACTAAAAGTCAATTGTACTTCTATCCAACTTCACTCTGAGGTGAAATACAAAGCCCACAATGTGTTTATGTGTTTTGAAGGACAACAATGTCTATTTTCAAAATCGGTCCAAGAGCTTAAATAGCTTGTAATCTTTTCTATGCGAAGTATAGAAGTTCCAGAGCAAGCCTGTATTCTTGCTGAATAGCACACTGCNTGTTTCGGGGCTTCAAAACATCAGCAGTGTTGTCCAGTTTTTACCTCTCCATCTTCAGTCTTAATGCTTAGACGGATTCTGCGGTCCTGGTTCTCTCTCTTTGGTCCATAGGTTTTCACCATGGTCAGTCCAATTCACAAACAGCAGCGGGATGCCTGGAAGAACATCTCTACCCCTTCTCTCGTTGGGCCTGGGGGCCTTCAAATCTCTCAGCCTCCCGACGCAGGGTCTGAGCTGGCACGCTACATCTTACTACTGAACTTTTTTCTCTTCTCTCCCAAGTATGTTATTTGCAGAGACGCATGCCTTTATCTGTAACCTTGAAGGCCCTGGCAGCACGGAAAGCTTAGGCAAGAACTGAGCTGTTAACCCCCTCGCTACCAGAGCAGCAGAAAAAACCCCTAAACCATAACACTAGGTTTCTCCATTCCTAATGGACTGTTCTACTGTTATGTCTTCCTGCATAATATTTACCCTTTATCTGTAATCACTTAGGAGGGACATTACTGTGCCAACAATACTTTTGATGGTATATAATGCTCTTTATTTAAATGTATGTATTTGTAAAAGCATAGAGTGTGCTCTAGTTTCTAGGCCTCCAGCAATCCCCCATGGCTCCATTTATTCATCCCTTCATCAGAAAACTGAAAGGCTTTTTTCCTAGTATACAAGGCATAAAAAAACCTGGAGCCTGAAAATGTAATAATGGAACTATGTGGTGTAGCTTGCAAAGTTCATTGAATTTCAGTCTTGGAATGGAAACTCGCCTTCCCTTGCAAATGAATAAAAAGGTAATTAGGTATTCCATATAAACAAATAGTAATTTTCTCCTAAAAACCAAGTATGAAACAGTTGTGAGTTGAAACACGGCCAACATCTGGTAAAACTGTGAGCAATAAAATGTAATAATTTTTTATTATTTAGTTTTCTTTATTGTGTTGTTATCTCTGCATGGGGTGATAACCTTTTTTTTTTTTTTTTTTGCTTCATAGTGATCCCCTTCTCATTTCTTATTTTCATCTCTTGTTGAAATACCTGCTGTGAGAAATGGACTATTTTAATTTTGCTCTCTAATATTGCAAATAGAAGTATTTTTACCAGAAAAAACCTGAAGCTTTGCTTTTTAAGAAAACTTCACAGATGGGTCATGTTGCTTTTTTACACCAACACCAATAACATAGCATGCAATATTAGTTGGAAACATTTTGCTGTGTTGCATTCATCTACTGCCCATCGTGGAGTATAAATAGATTATTCTAGAAGATTTAAATAAAAAAGTGGTCTCAGGGACTGTATAACTCAAGTACAGAGCAAGAGGGAAAAAAAACCAACAGTAGACCACAGCAGTCAATGTAATAAGCAACAAACTTAGTATAGGGATCATGGCTGTTGGTAGTTGTCACAACAAGGAAAGTTTCAAGAAGTAATCTGAATGCAGTTAATGAGGCAATTTTCAAGCGCTACCATTTTGAGTCCCCTTGCATATCTTAAAGTACTGTAACTTGAAACTCCATACAAACATCCATTGTATCCATGTGATGCAAACCGGCATCATGAGCCTATCAGTCGTTTGGTATTGCTCAGAAAAATAGGCCAGTGAGGTGGTACAAAATATGGTCTATCTTGGAAGAGAAAAGAAGTAGCCAAGGCTGAATGCTCTACAGCATATGGAAGAAGCAGCATGGATAGATTGCGAGATGGTATTCCAAACTCATGGTCTAGGAAAGCACTCTTTGCAAGTGTGCTCTGAATGGACAGTAGCAGATGAGGGAGAGAGCATGGTTGTACCTCTCGGAGCCAGGGAGGGGGAAGCCGCAAAAACAGATGCGTGGGGATGAAAGCCTCTCACCAGGCACACATTCACAAATACCTTGTTAGATTTGCATGGCTTCAAGTGCAGATTTCAGCTGTCTCAGTAATCTTTCAGGAATTAAACCAGTGTCATTGGGGAGACAATTAAAGCCAAGATAAGCCTATAATGTTAGGTTCACACTTCATTGTTTAAGCATAAACAAGTTGAGATTTCATAGTCGGATATTTTGGACTTTGCCCCTAATCTTAAGGGATTCACGAAGAAAATATCTCTTGGAAAATGGAACTTATGTCTGCAAAGAAAATTTTGAGAGCTTTCTCTGTTACTGATTAGTTTTCCACGGAAGATGCGTTTTTTTTCTGGGTGAAGTTGTAGTGACAAAGTGGGGTTTGGGCTCCTCTGGAATGAGAGGAGCAGTGTCACATTGCACTTGTCCCATAAAAATTCACCAGCTGCCGTGTTGTACGGCAGCACATACAGTAGGAGGGAAGAGAATCCTTCCTCTCTGTCTTCTCATTGAAGCTGCTCAGCTTGTGAAAACAAAATGCTTTGGCAATGAAAACCCCAGAATTAAAGAAAATTGGATGTTAAGTAGAACTTCCATTTAAATTCTCGGTTTTATGATTTTATTTGGGTAATTTTGTCAGCTCCCACATTATGTGCATATTGATTTCAACCACCAGCAGAGCTTTCCGTTGCCATGCAAAGAAGTTGACAGTAAATTGTAGATCACTGACAATGTGCTTTTTATGTGCTTTTTTTTTAATCCCAGAGGCACCAACCTACTTTACTTACTATAAGCCAAAAATACACCACAGTTAATACAGGATTTCATATTGATGCATACAATTGGAAAAAAGAGCTTCTTACTATTTTATTATTTTGCTCTTTCAAGGTCTTGGCTTTAAAACAAACTCCTGTCTGAAGTTCTGCATTGACTTAATGTTTTCAGCTATGCATTTTTGAATGGATACATATCCTATCTCAAATTATTGACCTGTATACAAAAGTATAAACCAGGTGTACAATATAAAACAGGCGTGTAAAATCTGAAAGTTAGCACTTTATTGGTATCCCTATGCCAAAATCTTGAACCCATGTATTCAAATAGTAACTACTCCCATCATTGTCACATCAGTCTTGCATGACTTAATATCAATCTTTCCTCTAATGATTATTGGAACATCTGTCAAATCAAGCAACAATATGAAAGCTTGCTGTTAAACTCAATTTCACTTTAACTGCTAGTTACATTGCATTGGCTTCCAAAGAATTTAAAATGTTTGGAACAAAAAAATTTCAGTAAAACGTGGTAGGAACTCAACGAAAGAAGGAAATTCAGCACACATCTGTTCCAATTGGTGCTCTCACAGGTCAGACACTAAACCCAATCTTTAGACTTTTCTAAATTTCTGGTAACCACCACTTTAAGACATGAGCTTGCATATGTGAAATGATCACATGAATTGAAGAGGTACTACTAGTACTCTTTTCCTTAGCATATTTGATGTCTTCCTTTGAAAAATATCACTGCTTAAAATTGTCAAAATTTTCTTTCTAGTTAAATACACCTTTCTAAAGTCTATGCCGAATAGCTTTATTAAGTATTGTTTGTCACTTGGAAAATAAAAAAGGCATTTTGTAAATAAATTTGAGAAGGAAAAAAAGGAAATTCCCAAGGAAGAGGATGGATTTGCAATATCCCACACTATTAGCTATGTATTTAATGTTGCAACATTTTAGGGTCCAACAGAGTTAGGAGTTCTCTATATTAAGCAGTTAACAGCTGTCCCTATTCTGTCTGCGTTAAGGACCGATAGCAGAGACCAGTATTTGAAGGGACAGGAAGTATGTACTGCTATCACCTTTTTACATGCAGTGGACTGGTGGAGCCAGGCTAAATGACTGGCCAAAGGTCAAATGGATGAACTTTAGTTAGAGCCAAAAATAGAAGCAAGATGACTGGAGCACTAAATCCCAAGACGAACCCTGCTCTCTTATATCCCCAATTGCAGCTAAGTCACTTGTTTTTAACACGAAAAACCTCGGAAAGATTTGTTCAGATAAGCATTCATTCCTCTGAGTGCTTATCTCATCCTAACTCAAACTCTCTGACACCTTCAAACCTGCAGAGTTAATGTCTTGCAAGAACTTCTAAAAAATACTTTTCTGTATTTTGAAATCCTGTTGGAAGCAAGAACTAAGAGGGATGAAAATTAGAGAAAATCTGAAGTGAATAAACTAACTTGCAAATCCCAGTGTGATTTGATCTGGCTGATTTTGGTGAAAGTCACTCCAGTTCCTCTTTTTTGCTCCTTCTCTTGCACTGAGAAAAAACCCAAACTTACTTACTTCCACATGCTGTAGTACAGAAACAAACAGAAAGGATATAATTTACCAACAGTCCTGGCTTACTGGGGTTGTGCCACAAGACTGGAAATTGGCCAATCTGACACCCATCCACAAGAAGGGTAGGAAAGATGATCTTAACAACTACAGACCAGTCAGCCTGACCTCAGTCCCGTGCAAAGTCATGGAACAGATGGTCTTGTGTGCTATTACACAGCAACTGCAGAACAACCATGACATTGGATCTAGTCAGCATGGATTTCGGAAAGGCAGGTCCTACCTGACTAACTTCATCTCCTTTTATGATCCAGTGACTCGACAGGTTGATGGCAAAAAGGCTGTGGATGTTGTGTACTTGGACCTTAGCAAAGCCTTTGACACGGTTTCCCACAATAAGCTTCAGGAGAAACTCGTAAAGCACGGGCTAGAAAGGAACATTTTATGCTGGGTTACAAATTGGTTGGAAGGGCGAGCTCAGAGGGTGGTGGTGAATGGTGCAACATCGGACTGGCGGCCAGTCACCAGCGGAGTCCCACAGGGGTCAGTGTTGGGCCCAGTACTGTTCAACATCTTTATCGATGACATGGACGAGGGAATTCAATCCATCATCAGCAAGTTTGCAGATGATACTAAGCTGGGGGCAAATGTTGAACTGCCGGAGGGTAGGAAGGCCCTCCAGAGGGACCTTGACAGGCTGGAGAGATGGGCAGGCTCCAACAGTATGAGGTTTAACAAGACTAAGTGCCGGGTTCTTCACTTCGGCCATAACAACCCCATGCACCGCTATCGGCTGGGGGAGGAGTGGCTCGAGACTAGTGAAGTGGAGAGAGACTTAGGTGTACTGATTGATAGGAAACTCAATATGAGCCAGCAGTGTGCCCAGGTGGCTAAGAAGGCCAATGGCATCCTGGCCTGCATCAGGAACAGTGTGGTCAGTCGGTCCAGGGAGGTTGTCCTTCCCCTGTACACAGCGCTGGTCAGACCTCATCTTGAGTACTGTGTGCAGTTCTGGGCTCCCCAGTTTAAGAGGGATGTTGAGCTGCTTGAGAGGGTCCAGAGAAGGGCAACGAGGATGGTGAAGGGACTGGAGGGCAGGCCCTATGAGGAGCGACTACAGGAACTGGGACTGTTCAGTCTGGAGAAGAGGAGGCTCAGAGGGGACCTCATTGCTGTTTACAACTACCTGCGGGGAGGTTGCAGCCAGATGGGTGTAGACCTCTTTTTCCAGGTTGACGACACGAGAACGAGAGGGCAGGGCCTCAAGCTACGCCAGGGGAGGTTTAATCTTAACGTTAGGAAGCGGTTTTTCACAGAGAGAGTAATTGCATATTGGAATGGGCTGCCCAGGGAGGTGGTGGAGTCGCCATCCCTGGAGGTGTTTAAGAGAAGACTGGACGAGGAGCTTAGTGACATGGTCTAGCTGGGGGATGTAGGGCTGGATGACCCTGGGCCCCTTCCGGCTCGAAGTGGCCTGCTAGGCTGTGAGGGATCTAGGTTGGTGTTGTGCTCTGGGATGTGCTCTCGGTCTCTGTACGGGTGTTAGATGGTGAGTTGGACTAGATGATCCTTGTGGGTCCCTTCCAACTCATAATATTCCTAATATTCTGTGATTCTGTGATATGTTTTGTATGGACTGTGCACATAAAAGACTGCTAGCAAAGAGCTCCAGTCCCCGTAATCTCTGAAGCAACTGAAGTGCTTGATTGTAAATGTGTTATAAAGACATTTTAAATGGTATTTTTATGTAAATACATACAGTAAATCATGTGTAATGTTTAATAAACAGTGAGGTTGAGTTTGCCAGCAGAAGAGACGCTGCACTTTAATTAGTGGCACAGAGGTTTTGTCAGTTTGAGTTAGCTGTGACTTCTGGGAAGATGTATTCTATATTGGGTATGCTTAGAGGTTCAGTGCAGGTATTTGTAATCTGTCTCTGTGCTTAATTGTAACAGGCTGGTATTGCTATTCACTGAGAACTTCCCAGCACACAGACACTGTTTTCACTTGCTTAAACTTCACAGACATAGAATGAAAAACTAATTTAAATCAGAAAAGACTTAAATTAACCAGGCTTTTCAGGTACTTTCAAGGCTTCTGACATCTTTCTATTTGCTTAATCAGTTCAGGCATTGTTTCCACATTAAGAATAGTAGTTTTACTTTGTTTAAATGTGTTTCAAAATTTTTTTCCTTTAATGAATGTAGTATTTAAGTGCACCTTGGTGGAAAATGGCAGATTTTACGCAGTATTTTTACTGATAGAAAAGCAATAATTTCTCATTAAATGTTGCTCCAGCCTCTATTTATTTTTTTGAGGATTTTCTTAATAAAAAGGTATGCTGACAAGAAGGCAGGATAATTATGTGAAAGACAATTCCAGCTTGACAAACCATTGAAATACTACCACGGAACCAGGTTCCCCAACAAGTTTTAAGCTAGGAATGCAGCACAAAATTTCAAACTTAGACTACAGTAGTGAAGTATGTTTGTATTATTCTCTGAATATGTTTTAGATATCTATGAAAAATCAAAGGGGTGTTGTATGTTGTTATTTAGCCTGGTAAATATATTGAGAAATACAGCCCTGAAGCTAGGAAGTTTTGTTGCACAGGAAATATGATTTCTTGCTGTTAATTTCACCTTACTCAGTATTGCTCAAGGCTTTGCTTGATTTGTGGTCTCTTTGGGACCATGTCCACTGCTCTACATCTTAATATGACAGCATGCAGGGAAAACATGCCCTGAGAGATTCTGTGGGATCTATTTTCAGCCTGACATGGCAATGCCTGGAAACTGGATGCAAAGAGAGCTCTGGTCTTCCACCACCTGCACTTGACTCTGCTCTGAAGCCATGGCTGTCATGGCAAAGTTTCCCTCTCACTCTGCCCTAACTTTGTACCTGTTAAACTCACAGGGAAATCCTGGAGACAATGCTTTCCTTGGCTGTTTCCAGGCCCAAGATGGATTCTGGAAATGAAGTCAACACATCCAACACAGCTCCAACACCAATGAACCCTTGCCTCTTCAATGGTAGTCGCAGTCCTGGAGATTCCCTTTAGTCCCCTTCCTTGGCTCTCTTAATTTACCCATTTGTTTCACTTTAGTTCACCTAGAGGATCTCAGTTTTTAAGATACATTTTTGTACAGCAGATAGTGGTGACAGGAGATCTTGGCACATTTACTGTGACTGGAAAAAGAAAGGGACAGCTCATCTCTGCAACCTCCGTGGTCCCTTTGTGAAACAGAGATGCTGTGTGGCACAATGTGTGTGGGGGACAATGTGTGAGCAGTGATCCTCTGCTCCCTTTCAGAAGCCTTTCCTTGGAAGATCAGACCTCCGTCTGGGTGACCAGGGTATTGTCTTAGTGAAGAGATTATTCTCACACTGTGGTCTGAAAATTGAGGAAGGAAATTTATTCTGCTGCCGTCACTACTAAGTGCCAAAAATAGCAATGAATGCTTGAACTGGTGAGGATAACTTTTTCCACAGAGAATGCAGGGCCCTGTCTATAAAGAGCTGCTGTGTATTTCCAATGTTTCTGCTCTGACTTGCCAAGTTTTGCCATGTGTAAGACTGCACATAGTACATTTTCCAGGCATGCTGCTGGTTACGATGGCTTCAAGGGAACATGTGATTTGTCATCTTTAAGGAGTATAGGAAATACTAAAGGAATTAAATACTGTTATAGTTTCCCTGCATTTATCACACTACAAATTTTCTTTTAGTATTTCCAAGCAAACAGGTTGTAATATCCAGAGCAATTTAGAAAGCTGTAATAATTGCTCTTACACTTGAAAGAAACTCTCAGAGCAACATTAGCACATTGACGTCTTAGTTTTGAGGTGGTTTGGGCAATTTACCTTGTGTATGTCATCAGATGAAGTCCCAAAGTAATGAAAAACCTGTTATTGGATCATATACTGATACCTGGAAGAGAGTTTTTCCACAGAGGAAATCTCTGACTTTGCTCTTTATTTCAAAAACTATTGTGAACCAAGCATGTGTCTGTAGTCCTGTGTGTTGATTCAATAAGAAGGACCGAGAAAGATTTGAACATACATTCTGTAATGGTGGTCTCTAAGTTTGGGTCAAGGTATAGTCCCGTGCAGGGGCAGAGAAGCTCCTGTTGACATTAAGGAGTCTAAGGGGTCTGCCCCACTAGGCTAATCCGTCACTTACCTTATCCTTAGTGGAACAATTCCAGGTGTATTTGCAGCATGGCTCTGTGTCTCAAAATGCTTCTCTTGTTTCCAAGACTCATTTTCAAGATATCACAGTGCAATCACAGCTACAGGACAAACCTGTCAACTTCCTAAACAAGTTTTAAAAATAAATCATTAAATTTACATAAATCTCAAAGATAAGAAAAGCTGCTATTGGTTTAAATATACATAGTTGCTTGGTCTGTTTGTAATCTAGTTTTCCTTGTGGTATCTAGCAGTTAGAGCATAAAAAAGGCATTCTTGAAATTAAATTATTTCTAGGACTCTTATATACAAAAACATCTAGATACTTGGGACTAGAAAAAAAAGGAAAATCAACACAGCTCAGTCATTGCAGTTCTTATTAGAAGATAAATGCTTTCCAGGGGTGTATTTCTGGTTGATATACTCTTGACAAATCTTTAGAAAACAAAAGATGTAGAGAACGAAGATGGCATAGGTGGCACAACATCTCCTTGTAATCCACCCTTGCTTGAAGCAAAAGAAATATTTTAAGTTACCGATTCCAACTACTCTTCTTGGAAGTCAGGGTTCAATTTACATTATGACTGCCTGAAGCTATGTTGAGGAATCCAAATAAAAGAATAGCTACCTTTCAAAGCTATCTCAGAAGTGACAGAGCATACTTGTTAAGCATACTTGTGGCTTACACTTGTGTCATTTGTTATTATCAAACTTACATTGCCTCTGGTTTTGAAATCTCGGGGGAACATTTGCTCTGGAAATGTGCCTTAGAATGTAAGTGTGTTTTCTAAATGCATTTTGTTATCATTTCTGAAATATTTTTGGTCTCTTTTTTATTTTTTCTTTGCAAAACCAAAAAACCTACAGAAAACAAACATGTTTACTTCTCTTACAGAGATAGTTTAAGAAAGAAAGAAATCAGACAACCAAGAAACCTTTTTTGACTGTGGAGTTGAGGTAATTTAGTAATTTTAGTAAAGCCTTTGACACTGTCCCCCATAACAAACTCCTGGTGAAGCTGGAGGCTTGTGGTTTGGATGGGTTTACAGTGGACTGGATCAGGAGTTGGTTGGATAACAGAACTCAGAGAGTGGTGGTTAATGGTGCTGTGTCCGGTTGGAGGCCGGTCACTAGTGGGGTGCCTCACGGTTCAGTGTTGGGACCTGTCCTGTTCAATATCTTTATTGATGATCTGGACGAAGGGATGGAGTCTGTCATTAGCAAGTTTGCGGATGACACCAAGCTGGGGATAAATATCGATCTGGTGGAAGGTAGGAGGGCTCTGCATAGGGACCTTGACAGGCTGGATAGATGGGCTGAATCCAATGGCATGGGGTTCAACCAGTCTAAGTGTCGGGTCCTACACTTTGGTTACAATAACCCCATGCAGAACTATAGGCTGGGGTTGGAGTGGCTGCAGGATGATCAGGTGGAAAGGGACCTGGGAGTGCTGGTTGATAGAAAACTTAACATGAGGCAGCAGTGTGCCCAGGTGGCCAGAAAAGCTAATGGTATCCTGGCCTGCATCAGGAATAGTGTTGTCAGTAGGACTAGGGAAGTTATTCTCCCCCTGTACTCAGCACTGGTTAGACCACATCTTGAGTACTGTGTTCAGTTCTGGGCTCCTCAGTTTAAGAGGGATGTTGAGATCCTTGAGCGTGTCCAGAGAAGGGCGACAAAGATGGTGAAGGGGCTGGAACACAAGCCCTATGAGGAGCGACTGAGAGAGCTGGGGTTGTTCAGTCTGGAGAAGAGGAGGCTGAGGGGAGACCTTATCGCTCTCTACAACTACCTGAAAGGGAGGTGTAGCCAGCTGGGTGTTGGTCTCTTCACTCTGGCTACAAGTGATAGAACAAGAGGACACAGTCTTAAACTGCGTCAGGGGAGATTTAGACTGGACATTAGAAGGAACTTTTTCACAGAGAGGGTGATCTCTCAGTGGAATGGGCTGCCCAAGGAGGTGGTGGAGTCACCGTCCCTAGAGGTTTTTAAGAAAAGGTTGGATGATGTACTTGGTGGCATGACCTAGATATTAGGGTAGTGTGTTATAGGTAGGATGGTGTGTTGGTAGCAGGATGGCAACAGGTTAGGTAACAGGTTTGGCTAGGTTAGGTAATAGGTGATAGGTTGGACTCGATGATCTCTAAGGTCTTTTCCAACCTTACTGATTCTGTGATTCTGTGATTCTGTAATTTTCACAGTAGGTCTGCAGAAATTACAGATTTTGGAGGCCTTTAAGAGACATGGATATATTTGAAATATGGTGTAAAACCACAGCAGCTCCCAGACTAAAACAGGGCCTGCTGACAGGGATTGGATCTGTGGACCTGATTAGCAACTACAGACTCCTGCACCGCACCTCTTTTTCAGGAGCATAGTAAGTACAAGTGGGCCTGGACCTCTGAAGGCAGTAGCCCTTCTTTAGTCTTCACAATGTTAACAAGGTGAAGTGTGAACTGTGAACTACCTGGAACATCCACCAAGGGAGACAGGAGACTGAGAGGGTGACAAGCTTTGCCTTACCTGTTGAATCTTAAGATGACAACATTCAATATATGTTTCTGGTGTAATTTACTTGACAAGGTTGAATTTTTAGGGGACCTAGGAGGGTTGGACAGTGCTTTCACTGGAACTACCAGGGTCTCCTTGTGCTGTAAGCATCCTTAAAAGACCAGAACGTTTTTAATAACAAGCCAGGTGCTACATATTAGAAAATAAGCCACATCTAGAGAAACCCCTGCAACTGGGGAAGGGATAAGAGAAATATAAGGTTTATAAGCCACTTCCTCCCTACTCTCTACAGGACCGATGCTTTGTGTTTTCATTTCAGTCACCTAATGAATTGTAGCAAATTCTGTGCAGTCCTTTGTGGTCCCTAGGAAGGGTGTTCCGGTCCCCTGTAAGAGGGTAACTTATCTGTCTCTCACAGCAACATTCTCACTGGAAGTGCCTCACTGGTCCCTTTGCTATGGCACTGTCAGGTCTTCTCCTGCACAACTCAGTAGACTCTTGAAGGATAATCAACCTGCTTCCCTCAGCAGATTTCACACCACACCGTTCCTCTTCCTAAGGGAAGAGCTGGGATCACACAACCATCATACACAGCATCTGCCACCAGCGCTTCACCTGGGTTTTGCCAGTGGCCTGGATGAATGTGAATGTGTTTCTGGTGCCTCAGACAAAAGGGACTTCACAGTCAGTATCCTGGTATTATCACAGAGGTTGTGACAACCGTGTCCTTAAACACCTATTAGCAGGTGTGTTCACATATAGCAATTTCCAGTCAGGAACACAAAAAAGAAAGGTAGAGCATCTAGTGTCTGACTTTCCCCCAGTCTCCAGCAATTTCAGTATGTTTGAATTAGCTGGATATAACCATTAACTTAGAGGTGTTAAAGGGAATGAAATTTTGACTTTATTTATTTATTTATTTAAGATCCAAAGGTAAGAAAAATCCATATTAACAATGTCTCATGAAAGACACTGAATTCTGTGTCATCTCAAGAGATATTAATTTGTAATTTATAGGATATTGTACAGCTCTCTGTATGTTAGAAGCATAGCTAAGAAATTTTTGTCCTTAATCATTTATTCACAGTTTTTTCATTTGAACTGATTCAGCTTTCCATGAGATGGAACTGGAAAGTGGATTGCTGAGACCACCTGAGTTTAAAAACACCTACAAAACAAACAAACCAAGAAATAAGTCAAAATTGAGTTTCTGTATGATGGAGATAGAACAAATAGTGTTCAGCTTTGACAACAGGGAGCAGAGAGGAGGCAGGATGTTTTGCAGTCAAAGCGAATGTAAATAAAATGACCAGAATTTAGACCTTCCCTTGACCTTTAAAGAGGGACTCTGGAGTGGAGGGGAATGGAGGCATTCAACACAACATTGTGCCACAGTATTAAGTCTTCNCTCTGGACCCTCTCAAGCAGCTCAACATCCTTCTTAAACTGGGGAGCCCAGAACTGTACACAGTACTCATTTTAAACTCATCTAAGGCTCAATATCCTGTCCACAAGGCTTACCAAACTCAGAAGTTTTAGAAACACTTTAATCACTAAACACATCTAGTTATACCTCTCTATTGTATTCCCAAGTGCCTGGGCTAGGGCAGCATATGCTTACCATGTTAACCCATCAGAGATTTCTGAAACTTTACAGCAGTGTTTGGAAAAGCAGAAGTCAAAGGAATAAACTTTCCCTGTCATCTGCATCAATTATAAGGTGCTGAAATTGAAGATCATGAACGTTTTTGGACAGCTCATTATCAGTGTAGAAATTATGATAGACTAAGTGGAGTGACCCCGATCACTTCCAGTTCAACACAGTTTGAGAGCCATTGCATACTTTGTTTAATGATGACAGCTCCTCTGAAACTTAAATTTGTGGAAGTGCTTTCTTTCCATTCTTGCCTCCCTCTCTACCGGCCTACTGAAGAGATCACCAAGTAATAAAAGTGATCCCATTGTCACGCTGCCAAAATAAATGAGCACAAGCCACAGTTATCCATAATAATTGCTTGACATTAAAGCAGTAGGTAATTAAAGTAATCCTTGCTCCCTGGTGACAAATGCAGTGTGACTAAAGAGAGCTAACACAACAGCAGCAGAACCTGTCTCCTTTATTTACTCACTGCTTCAATGCCTCGTCCTGCCGAGTGACTGATCATGTATTGAATTACCGCCTAGCAATTGAGTTAAATTAGAATGAGAATGTGTGGTGAAAATGTTAACCTGAAAGTATCTGCTGTGATTGCCCATAAAATAAAATCAATATACTTTCAGATTCATCATGTGCCTCCTGGGTCTGTGGTTGATTTTGCTGTGGTTTTCCAGAAAGTGAAGGCACACTGCAGCTCAGCTTCCAGATTGAGACTGGGAAGCCTTAATCTGGACAGATCAGAGATCAAGTATGTTGCATTGCACTGAGCAGGTTTCTTTGAAACCACCTCCACTCAATGTTACATCAGCAGCTCTGGAAAGGGTACTTTTAAACAGAGAAGGCAGCTGAAAATGAAACAAAGTATTGATTTAAATTATCTGAGCCAGGCTAGGTAGGTCCTACTAGAGCTGTGCCTTCTTTAGGATTGTCTGCTGGAGAACCATAAGGCCACAGCTCTCTGGAGGGAGGAAGATCTCCCTCCTGCTGGACCAGCTCTTTTTGCTGCATGCCAGATTGCTGATCTTGTCTGTACTCAGCCTTCCAGGCTCTGAAAAAAAGAATTCTACAACAATCTGAAGTTGTGCCTCTTGCTTCCTAAGACCTGATTCAAAAGAAAGATTGCATTTTTCTCTGATTAAGAGTCTTAATTTGAATAATAGCCTGAAATCAGAATAAATTGACGAAGGTCAAAGAACAGGCACTATTTTTTCTTTTTCTATTCATATCCCAAAACAAGAATGACATCTCTGTCTTGTACTGTTCAAGTAACATAAATGTTCACTTCAAGTAAGAAACGCAATGTGAAATGCCCTGTATACTGAAGAGATGCTATGTGAATCAGGACCAAAACCAGTTTGGGATAAAAGATAAAAAAGAAGACTTATCAATGAGCGAAATCTTAGACAAAAGTGGCTGCCTAAAAAGACTTTGGAAAATGGAAATTGAGCACACTTAACATGGTGTACTCTGTACAGAGTTAAGTACTCTGTACTTCCCACAGAGTGCTGGGCAAAGAATTGAGTACAAGGAAATACGAAGTAAAAGGACCCAGACAAGTTATGGTGACAGCAGAAGTGAGGATGGGGTTACACTGATTCTTTACAATGGATGAAAGGAAAACTTTGACACTCAGAAAAAATGCCCAAGGAGCCATCAAATGAAGGAACAGGAAACAAAGTTCATTTTAACTTTGGCATAGTTTAGATGGGAGATTAAACTGAACAGAAACAATCATTTTCATCTCATTGGTGTTCCACGAGATGGTAGGCCAGACAGGGCAAAAGCCTTATAATTGTAAACCTTCACTTCACAGTTTGCTCTGCCGCAGCCCTTTGCATGATTCTGGAAAGACTTTCACTCTCTACATGCTTCTGCCTTCTCCCTCTCTCCTGTGATGTGAAGGTAATAAATTCCTGAGGACAGGAAAGGGAGATGCAGATACATGCTTCAAAGCTTCTGAAACACTCAGACACCGGAATGTATTCTCTGCTGCTAAAATTCCTGCATTCATTTCTCCATGACTTAATTGGAGTTAAGCTGTCACTTATGTAAGTTAAGTGGGAAATAGTTGATCATGCTAGATGTGCAGCTCCATGAAGACAAGAAGCTTAATTTCAAAGACTAAACTATGACCAGATGATAAGTATACCTGGGAAAAGAGCAGCAACTATTGTTGAAAATTTTGTTCTGTTGCTATAGAAACCTCTACAGCATGGACCGTCTTATATGTGAATGGTATAAATGAAGAAATACAGAAAAACATTTTATTATACAATACCAAGAAAGCATGTTTTTGTACTTGTGAAAAACAGGAAATACATTTTTGGCTAAGAGTGCTGTTATTATAAATATTTTTTACTTGAACATTTGTTTGCAAGTGCTACCTCTTCTGGAAGAAAATCTTGACCTCCACTTTAATTGCAAGCAGTATCCTTTAATTCTCTCTCAGGAACCCCTGAAAGACTTTAAAAATACATATTCACTCCCTCTGCTCAGAGTTTCTGAATTATTTAGATGACCTGAGGAAAAATGCAATTTAAGCTACTTCTATGTGTGCAGGTGTCTGGACAGGAGCTCAGCCAGAGAAAAACACAAACAAGAGAGTCTGTATTTTCCAAACTGTTTTTAAAACTCCCTAAAATGCTCCTAGTACAACTACCAGTTCTAGGTCCATATGCAGATGAACATGATGGTCACGATGGGAAGGTAGCTCAAGCAATCACAACCCCTCAAAAAAGTTTAATTCCTCTGATTTTTACTCTAGTTAAAATCCTGCATGTGGGGTGAGGCAATCTGATGTGTTTTCTCAGTTTAAGCCCTGCTCCATGCGTGAAACCAACTCCAGTTTCCAACCGTCCCCAGACCAAATGGTCCTAAGTACAAATCCTCAAAGACATATTTGTGGTAGTTAAAGTGTCCAGGCTGTAATTCCACTAGAAATCATGCAGCTTTCCAAGAAGACAACCTGATTATTTTCCTTTGTGTAGATTTACACTATGCTTTGAATTACATCTGCAGTGATTTTCAGCCTTCTGCCTCCAAATGACCTGCAGCACTGCTGAGACTGGACAGCACAGACTGTGTTTCAGTCTGTCTTTCCAGATGTCAGTGTGTCAATGCCATTTTAGGAGAGGCAAGTGCTTCCTCAAGGTCATAAATGTCTGAGTTAATATTGCCTCCTCAATATCAGCCGAGCTGTGATATCAGACTGAGTATACCTCAGTCATGAAAGGGTTAGCTGAAATCATCCATACTGTCAAGAGGTGAATTACACTCACAGTGTGTCGGGTTTGAATAAACCTGTAATTTTAAAGCAAACATTGCACAAATCAATTGATGCTCCACAGTTTTCTCCCAAGAAAAATATTCAGATTGCTAATGTTTAATGCTTCCTCTAAATCACACCTCCCTTAGTGCATTTCAGTCTGTGTTTACTTAACCAGCAAAGCAAAAAATATTGAGATGACAATCTAGCAGTTTTTCTTGGTTTCAGCATGACCTCCACTTTTAAGATGACTAAATATATTTAGTCTGTACTAAACTCCTAAACAACCAGATTACTAGATCCTGAGATGTCAAGAGATAGTGATTGTGGTTGTTGGTTTGGTGTTTAACTTTGTGTTTTTTCAGGCAGCTGTCAAAGTGGTCAGGTTTATCTCTGAAATTCAGAGGCATCTCACAGACAAGCAAGACACCAGAAATCTAAAGTTTGATAAAGCAGAAAAGTTTACTTTGCTCTAGGTATCCATCTTCTTGCCTGGTTTTTGCAGGCACCACTTCTGTTCATACAGGGAGAGAGGTTTCAGGCAGGCACTACCAACATTCAGCATGTGCTTGAGACCTTTTAAGACACAATCTTGGTTTTAATCAGATTGTCTGCATGTTTAGCAGTGAGATCAAACAAATTTCCTTGGCTGAATTCCTATTTTTGCTGAGATGACGGCAAAATACTCAATCACAAATTACATGAATTGCAGCTGTGAATGCAGTTCTTCCCTTTCTGCTCCCAAACATCCAAGCAGTTGTTTCTCATAGAATTATTGCTTTTTTATTGTGATGGAAATTCTTCCAAACTCCATGTTAGCGTATTTCAAGTCTTGGATAGCTTGTGAGCCTTTCTGTGTCCCTGTTTTCCTGGACTTTATTCTTGCTCCAATTAAATTACAGTCTGGCTTCGCCATTTTCAAGTTACTTTCTATTATTTTTTTTGGTAAACAGATGATGATTTAATGCTTGCTTTTTGTGTTATTCTGACACTCAACAGTCCACAGTCCATTTCCTTATATGTTCAGAGGTAGATTTTTATATAATGAGTTAAGTAAGCATATGACAAAAAGCATAACTGATGTGAGTGTTTATAAAAAGTGAGCCAATGCTTAATTTAAATCAGAACATGTATGGGTTTTTTTGAAACGATTAAAATTACCTCTTTGGACACTTTCAGCTAACTAACTTTGACTCCTATGTTTACAAGTTTTATAATGCTTCTTTCAGGTGTCTTCAATATTTTCTAGGTTTTGGTACATTTGGTTATGATAGACTAAGGTGGAAAGAAAGTTGGAGGTTCTTTCTTGCTTGTGTAAAGTATTTTCCTGTCTTATTCACACACGGTGAAGCATGGAAGTACATGGCCAGCTTTTAATCACAGAATCACAGAATACTATGAGTTGGAAGGGACCCACAAGGATCATCTAGTCCAACTCACCATCTAACACCTGTACAGAGACCGAATGCACGCCCCAGAGTGGTGAACATAAACCTAGTTCCCTCACAATCACACAGGCCACTCCAATCCAGGAGAGGCCCACAGGACCATCCAGCCCTACACCCCCCAGCTAGACCATGTCACTAAGCTCCTCACTGAGTCTTCTCTTAAACACCTCCAGGGACGGCGACTCCACCACCTCCCTGGGCAGTCCATTCCAATGAGCGATCATACTCTCTGTGAAAAACCTCTTCCTAACATTCAGTCTAAACCTCCCCTGACGTAGCTTGAGGCCGTGTCCTCTTGTTCTGGTGTCGTCAGCCTGAAAGAAGAGGTCCACACCCACCTGGTNCAGTGCCGGGCCTAAGACTGACCCCTGTGGGACTCCACTAGTGACTGGCTGCCAGCTGGATGTGGCACCATTCACCAGCACTCTCTGAGCTTGTCCATCCAACCAATTCCTAACCCAGCATGAAGTGTTTCCATCCAGTCCATGCTCTACGAGTTTCTCCTGAAGCTTATTGCGGGAAACCGTGTCAAAGGCTTT
The DNA here is from genome assembly GCA_013390025.1 of Pitta sordida. Taxonomy (NCBI): domain Eukaryota; kingdom Metazoa; phylum Chordata; class Aves; order Passeriformes; family Pittidae; genus Pitta; species Pitta sordida. Next base: position 13,556 of record WEKX01018097.1, on the reverse strand, counting down.
GCTAAGATCCAAATACACAACATCCACAGCCTTTTTGTCGTCAACCAGTCGGGTCACTGGATCGTAAAAGGAGATCAGGTTGGTCAGGCAGGACCTGCCTTTCTGAAATCCATGTTAACTGGATCTAATGTCATGGTCGTTTTGTAGTTGTTGCATAATAGCACACAAGACTATACGTTCCATGACTTTGCATGGGACTGAGGTCAGGCTGACTGGTCTGTAGTTGCTCAGATCATCTTTCCTGCCCTTCTTGTAGATGGGTGTCACATTGGCCAATTTCCAGTCTTGTGGTACAACACCAGTAAGCCAGGACCGTTGGTAAATTATGCAGAGTGTCTTGGCGACTTCGTCTGCTAGTTCTTTCATCACCCTCGGATGGATCCCATCTGATCCCATGGACTTATGAGGGTCCAAGCCACTCAGCAATATTCTGAATGTTCAGGTTAAAACAGTTTTCTCAGCTGAAGTCTGAACAACCATCATTCTAACAGTCTAGTAGATTTTTGTTAAAATCATTAGAGTATTTAATGTTATGTGTCTTATCCTTGAGGTATACTATGAGCACGTTTCACTGACTAGACCCTAATTAACAGGGACCATAATTAGCCTTCCTGAAAATGGTTATAATTACTATTGCTGAAGGGATTGGCCCTTCAGCTGGGCTCTGTGCTATTCCAACAAGGATTTAGGCATGAAGCAAATGCTTCACGACGGGAAGCAAAACTCTAGTTGGGAAGTCCTTGCTTTTAAACAGAAAAATCTTTGTAATATTTACAGAGATAACCTACTCTAGTAGTCTCTCATACTTTAGACATCACAATTGAAGCTTTTGAGAGAAAAATTCAGATTTTATATCCCATCATTTCAGCAAACAAAAAACTAGAAAAGTCACTAGTGAGAGCAGTCCTTTTGCAGATTAGAAATGAAGGTGGTGGTTGCTTAAATACTACTTGAGGACCTATTGCAGCAGGTTCGTTTTGAGTATACTGACTCTTGAACCATCTGACAAGCTAGTTGGCACAATGGAATAGAGTAAGAGACTGGCACAGAGAGGAAATAAATGGCAGAGGTGCTTATGGTAGATGGCTGAGAAGAATAGAATTCTATCCTAATAGAAATTTATGTATGAAAGTGGGGGATTTTGTTTTATATGGTGACAGATTGATGGTGCACAGTGCTTTCCAGGCAGGAAGGAGAGCAGGATACACCTCTCTGATCTTGCAGAAGACCGAGTTAACTATAGATTTGTGTTTCTGTACTATAGATTTGTGTTTCTCTAAGCAAGAATGCAATCCATGCTTGTTATCATATTGGCAGTCAATTTTTATAGTGTTGTTGGTATGAAAAAATCATTGTCATTAGAAGACAATGAAATCCCTCTTAATTTTATTATCGAGAGATCCTGGTTGAAGTACATGCTGTTTGAAGACACTTTTCTTTTGTTAGTGTCACCTTTCTTCTACATACTGCAAATAAAGATTGTAGCAATGCAAGTTTGTCTGTATTTAAATCCCCTTGAGCTGAAAGCTCAGTTGAAGGCTGAACTGTGATCTATTTGTGCATGAAGAAAAGACACTCATTTATTTATATTAATGTCAAGCTTGTCTACTGCACTTTTTTTCTTCATCTTAATTGAGTGTGTCTGCAGAAGAAGATAGGGCATCTGCTTAAATAGGAAGGACTAATTAGAAGAATCTGTCAGGTTAACAGAGATTTAGCTGGATAGTTTGCACTTCAGTAGGAAATTTTCCTCAGGATAAGCTTGTACCATTTATGAAGGCATATGATGGATGCATGAGAAAGAGGGTGGGTAGATACATGTTTGGGAAATATGTAAGGCTGCTGTGTAAATACAATGGGTCTTTTAATCTGGACTGAATAGAACACTAAATAAATGAGTTCCTTATAGGTTATTGAAGCTTTCACAGTTTCTTTTTCATCTCATTTCAGCTCCCAGGCACTTTAGACAGGGGTGTTGGTTTGGTTTCTTGTATTGCCGCTGAAGTAACAGAGTAACACACTTCTTGTGTCACCGCTGAAGTAACAGGCAAAAGAAGATACATTCTCCATCTGTTAAGTCTCACTGCCATGGATGCAGAGTTTGGAAGGCTTGTGGCTACCAACAACTTACTGAAAAAATATTTAATGTTAGACTGAGTATATAAACACAGGATTAGTCTTGCAAATCTTGATGAAATTCCTAGAGAAGATGATGATCTGCTTCTAATGTTAATAAAGATGATGAACTGCTTCTAGCATTATGTCCTTATTCAAATTAAACCTTTTTTCTTCCTTGCAAAATATATCTTTAGCATGTTATCATAATGAGCATATAGTTCAATCTTTTAATAATGGGTATCTAAATGCTCTTCAAGCCTAATCTTATAAAATCGTAGAATTGACACAGACCTTCAGTTTAAGAGGTCTCAGCTGCTCATTTGCCTCCAAAATGATCAGCTGTTTACAGGCTGTGTCTGGCACAAGAATCTATTTTGCTGATGCCTCTGTAGTGCCTTAGCTAGACCATGCAGCTAGGCACTGGGAATAAATTTGTGCAGTGTTTCAGAAATAGGAGAAGAAAAAAGGGTTAAAAAGTCAGGTGGAGCCAGAAGTACTTGTGCTGACCTTTGAAGTGGACGAGGTGACCCATTATCCACAGGCAATCCACTTAGAGTCTGAGATGCTGACCAGCATCAGGAGCTACAGGGTAAGTGCTTGAGCTCCTCTCAGTGAAGTGGCCTGTCCTTAAATGGTGCTTATGTGCTGGTTTATATGGTAATACGTGTTATTGTTATGTTTGTAAACAGGAAAATAGTTAACTTGTTTTTCGCTTTGATTTTATACTGTGCTTTATAACAAGCGAGCTGCCCCCCAAGCTCTCAGAATAAACAGACTGAATGTGCAGTTTTACAATGCTGTTACATAAATAATAGCTTTGAGAGAAAACCATGTTACCCAGGTCCTTCTGAAATGAGCAATAGAATCTTTCCACTGAAAACAGGCTACCTGTTCACACCCACGATCTGAAGCTACAGGTCACCTAGCTGAAATGTTCTTTTTTCTCAAAATGGATTGTATGGAAACTCTCCTGTTCCCAAAGGTTGCTTAAGCACTTCCAATGGAGAAAAACTTCACTGCAATATTTATGCATACTAGGAGATTCTTTGATACTAACAACATTTTCAGTTAACTTGGTAGATGTAGAGCATTTTCACTAAAATACTAACAATTTTATTTAAAAAAATAATGCAAACAGCTATTTTTTACTCTTTGTAATTCCATCTGGAGAATATTTGAAAATAAATTCATACTCCAGAAATGAATCTATGTTTATTTTTCCATAGATCTAGAGGGAAGCATAAGCAAAATCAGCCCAGAAAATACTTGATGTTGCACTAGGATCTGTACCACTTTCCCTTTGTTTACAGGTAAATTCAAAATCTGATGAGGTTGAGAAAATACTTGTTTCAATTGTTTCCATGATACTGTTGCTTTTCAGTATCTCCTGTGGTGACCTCCTGGGACCTGGTAAAGTTTATATGCTTACAAAAATAACTCAGCGCTTTATGAAACTGGCAAAATTTCATTATTACATTGTACTGGAAGGAGGTGAATATTTTTTCTCCCATTAAATTATAATGGAAAGTAGCATCAACCTATTGGAAATTTCATCTTCTACCCACTGATTCTCTGAGTTAATTACTAGTATCATTGATTCCAGCTCAGCAAGTCACACCTGTTGAGTAAGATAAAATTAAGAAATAAAATTAAAGAAAGATAAAAATAAATATATGATTAAGGTCTCTTTCTCCTCCCTATCTCTACCATGCACTTGATGTTACACTAAATAGAGCCTTATGGATCTACATACATTTAAATTTTTGCCCTGTTGTGAACTTGTCCCCTACTTGGATCATTTAATATTTGAAACAGATAATACTCATTATTATTTTAATCTGCAAAATCCTGGTGACTTAGCCTGTTGGAAGGCTTTTTTTTCTCTCCAGCTGGCATTGGAATTGTCTGTTCCGTTTTCTTGATTGGTCAGGACTGACTACGTATTGAAAATGGTACTACGTATTGAAAATGGTACTACGTATTGAAAATGGTACTACGTATTAAATTTCGCCACTTGGTGGCACTAAGAAATAACACAACTGTCCTTGGAAGTGCTGCTATAAAACATGGCCAAGTGCCGGGTGATAATCAAGCCCAGTGGCCCTCAGAAAGGAAGACATCAAATGAGAAGAGATCCCAAAGCCGTTTTGCTTGTTGTAGATGTTAGTACGCTTTTAGCACACAGATCATGCCTGCTGGGATGCTCCTTCTACACTTGGGTGTGCACAGCAAGTCCCTTCCTCGCCGTTGGCTCTGCTGGCGGATGTTCTGTACTCCTCTTACATGTGTTACTTAAGAATCAACTACACTTACCTAGAGGGGCTTTTGATGGAAGTCGAGGAGGAAGAATTTGAAAACCCTTAGTGTCCAGAGTCTTAATTCAGCCAATGTCTGAGAATTTCTCTTGGACAAGGAGATTTGCTTGATTCTCTCTGGGGAGCCCTCTGATGTAAATATTATTGCCTGCTTAGTTAGAAGAGAGGCAGCAAAGCCATGTAAGGAATAAACTTACTCAGTTGTGTGTGTATGTGTGTGTGTGTGTGTGTGTGTGTGTTTGTGTATGTGTGTATGATTTGACTGACTTACAACCACTGCTTGTACAGAAAATAAAATAACTGGACCTAGCATTTATTCAGGTTCTTTCACATCTTGGTGGATAATACTCAGTAAAGGTCAAGTACACTAGAAACTGATTTCATTTGTGGTTACATTCTGTCTTCCTCGTCCAGCTCTTCCTTCACATATAAACAGAAAATTTGTTTTTCTACTTCTCTCTGTGTAAAGTATTTTTTTCTTGGGTTATTTATTCTATGTGTGTGTGTGGGGCATGTGGGGATGGGACAAGGGGGGAATAGTTTTAACTTGAAGAGTGTAGGTTTAGATTAGATATTAGGAAGAAAATCCTTAATGTGAGGGTGGTGAGGCACTGAAATAGGTTTATCAGACAAGTTGTGGATTCCTGGAAGTGTTCGAGCCCAGGCTGGATGGGGCTTTAAGCAACCTGGTCTAGTGAAAGGTATCGCTGCCTGTGGTGAGGGGATTGGAACTAGGCGATCTATAAAGTCCCTTCCAACCCAGAGCATTCTGCAATTCTATGATTCTATGAACTGAGAGCAGGTTTTTCCCCCTCTGATTTTTTTTTTTCATGTCAAATGATCCTGGTATGCTTCTTTGAGTCAGTACTAGTTTTGTCTGGAGTAGAGTTCATTGTTTTCATAGTAGCCTCATGGAGCTATGGTTTGGAGCTATTGCTGAGCAGTGCATACAAAGAGCCAAGGCCTCTCCTGCTTCCCACCTCACCCTTCTAGTGAACAGGTTGGAGATGCGCAGGAATTTGGAAGGGAACACAGCCAGGTCAGCTGATCACAACTGATCCCAGGGATATTCCATATCGTATGGCCATGGGAAGTAGTGAATCAATTCTTTGTTTTGCTTTGCTTTTATGTGCAGCTTTTGCTTTATCTATTAAACTTCCTCTATCTAAACCCAAAAGTTTCTCACTTTTGTTCCTCTGATTGTCTCCCTCATCCCACTAGTGGGAAGTGAGTGAGTGTGGTCCTTACTTGGTGACATGAGGGTTAAACAATATTAGAGTTGCATTAAAGCTCTTATTAAAGAAAACCAAATTACGTATAATTTTTCCTAGGCTTTTCAACAGGGAGAATTTTTCAGAGTGAAAAGACATTTGGGATAAAAAGGGAATAGGCATCTGAAAAGAAATGTTGTTATTTATTTCCAGAATTAAAGCTATGTCTACACTATTAGGTAGTATGATCACATAGGATTACTTTTATAGAGCAAAGGAGCTGGTGCTGAGGATTTGGTGTGCACTTCACATACCTTTCAAAGAGTGTGTGCTCAGGCTTGTGACTGCCCGGTGGAAAGACCACACCTCTCACATAGCTTTGTTTTTGACAGAGTCCCCCCCCTGCCCTCCTAATGCAAACTGAAGCCTAGCAAGTGAAAATCTCTGGGACATTTACCACAAAAATGGCCTCCAAGCAGAACAAAACTGTTTCTGTTTTCTGAGACAAGAGCCAAACTCTCAGGGTGTAGGCAATGCAATGGAATTGTAAATTGCTGCTATCACAATATGTTAGTGAGCATAATGAAATAGGCTAGCCAGCAAATATATTACTGGAAAAAATTATTCTTCATCAATGATTCAAACTTAGATAACTGGAATGTATCACCAGTGTCTGAATGTCTTGCTGGGTTAACATGACTGGTCCACGAGAATGGTGCCTGTGTAATGCATATCAAGTGTTGCTCGCAGTGACCCAGCCTGTGCTAGGAAGGAGATTTTTGTTGTTCAAATGTCCTGAATAACTATTTGGGAATTGGAAGAGCCTGAGATGAGACTGTAGAGTTGACAGACTCAAGGAAGGGCGGGGACAGATGGGTGAAATGAGCTGAGGAAGTCTGACAAGCTGAGTGGGAGGTTAAACCAGAGAAATCTGTGGGTTTGCCATCCTGAGCTTGAAAGCTGATGCAACTTTTACCCTGGAGGATAAAAGCATGGACAGGAAAAGCCATATCTGCACAAACCCACTTAAGCTCAAAATAGAGATGACCCAAAAGTAACTGAAACTCTCTAAGTAGAGGCCCAAAAGAGTCTCTGCAGGCACAGCCAATATCTTTGGGTTTGTACCACTCCTGGCGAGTTGGAACTTTGCCCACAGTAATCCCTCGAATATGACGGGGCATCAGTTCCACAAAGATGCCATGATAAGCAAAATCCCCAAAGTAGTGGTAAATATGGTAAAGATGGTAAAGATGCAGAAAAAAACACCCACAATGAATTGGAGCCACAAATGGTGAAGCACAAAGTAGCGAGGGATTATTATAGTTTTTACCATAAAGATGTTTGAGGCTAAATAAAAGCAATCAGATCAGATCTGTGTTATTCTTCTAGGAATCAGTAGCTGAGTTAAAGACATTCTTGCAAGAGCTCCTCAGGCATGATGAGATTTAGTGTACTTAATTACTTTATTATTTTGTTCATCTGTGCCTTTTATATAGCCCACCGTAACTGACAATACCAATAAGAAATGATAGAAAGTCATATCACTGAAATATGGACATGAAATTATGACTCCTGGGTGCATTTCTGGTGTGTCAATGTTTCACTTATTATCAGAAACTCAGTTTTTGAGTTTTACCACAATGGACTATATCTCTCTCAGCAGCATACATCAGCTAAGAAAAAATGTCCTTTAAAAAAAAGGCCTTTCAGAGCTTAAGTTTACTGTGTAATGCTGACACTATGAAAAGTAACAAACATATTGTAAAAATCAAACTTTAAAAACAAAAGCCAGACAAAAATATTCATTAGAATTATTCACTCAGCAAAACCAAAATTGCTGAAAGGTATTCCTGTACAACACTCATGCAGTAGAAGGTTTACTTGGTCGAGGGAATTCAATCCATCNATAACAAAAGCTGAGGCAATCACTTTGCCAAGCACCGTATTGATAGCACAAAATTTTTAATAGTCAAAAGCAGTGAAACAGCAGGGGGGCTCTCATTAAAATGACACATTCCTCTTTAAAGCAGCCAGTTATTCAAGGCAATAGTTATTTGACAGTATCCTAAAGGAAAAAAAAAATGCAAAAACTTTCTAACATTTGATGTTCACTGAGCATAACATTTAATCTATAGCATTCTTGGGCTGTGAGCTTCTCCAGTGACTCTCTTCTAGTTTATATTTGATTTACATCTCATTTATATGGGAAATCAAATGTATGAACTGCCTTTCTGTGGACTTCAAGACAGACAGTTTTATATGTTGGAAGGGTTTATGTCACTGTATGATCATACAAAAATAGCAACAAGTATCAGCACCAGGGTACCATTATCAGAAACTAAGGATGGTCACTCTTGCTCCATTGCAGTTGTTTGAAAAAGCGGTGGGAACAAGATCAGCCTATTTTTATAATGGCCACCAGAAATGATGGAGCAGTCTCCAGACAGAATTGCTATAGGGGAGACATTAAGATAAGATACAATTTTTCCCACTAATTGACAACCATGTAAAGGTTAATGCTAAAATCAACTCTCAGCAAATGCTATAAGTAATTGCTGTGAACTTGCAAACGTTAATTATACCGCACATCATTCTCTACAGAGCATCCAATTAACAAATGAAAAATTAAGAGCTTAACATCCTGAGA
>WEKX01018096.1:225306-249386 GCA_013390025.1 Pitta sordida | reverse complement strand
GTGATTCTGTGATTCTGTGAAGGGGAGGGATCGTCGCCCTGGGTCGTCCCGCGGCTGGTCTGTCGGGACAGGGGCAACAGGAGAGGGAGGAGGGTGGGGTGTCTGAACAGCACATCCAGAGGCAGAGTCGGGCGTCTAGAGCATGTCTCATGAGGAGACACTGAGGGAACTGGGCCTATTTAGTCATGAGAATAGTGAGATGGGGTCTCAATATTGCGTATAAATATCTCAAAGGCGAGTGGCAAGAGGATGATGCCAGGACTCTGTGGTGGAACCCAGCGACAGGATGAGGACCAGTGTTCATAAACTATTAAGAAGCTTCAGCTCACCATGATGAAAGACTTCTTTACATTGAGGATGGCAGAGCACTGGAATAGGCTGCCCAGGGCAGTTGTAGAGTCTCCCTCTCTGGAGACGTTCCAAACCCAGCTGGATATGTTCCTGTGTCACCTGCTCCAAGTGACTGTGCCTTGGCAGGGAGTTGGATTAGATGATCTCCAGAGGTCCCTTCCAATCCCAACAATTCTGTGATTCTGTGAGGGAGAGTAACTGGGCACGATGCCTTTGCATCTTGTGTGGGTGTGGATGTAGGGTCGGCATTGCTGGTTCATGGCTGATCCCAGACAGGGCGCTTTTCCTGGCACAATGCTGGTGGCTCAGTCTCTGCTTCCTCTTGGCAGAGCTCTGCACTCCCAGGCATGCTCTGTGCCTCAGGAGTGCTGGGAGGGCTGTGGGTACACTCCTGGGAGTGAAAAGCAATTGCCAAGAAAGCCCATGGTCACTCCATTATTGTGTCTGCACAGCTGGTATTGTGTTGTTTGGGGAGTTGACAGTGCTTGGCTTTCTGAGCTTAAGGAATTCAGGTCAGCTCACACTACCAAGGCTGATATGCTGGGGAGTAAAAGGTGATGGTTAAATGACCACCAAATCAGAGCCTTGGTAGGTTTGGGGAGATAACCTTTGGGTGACTGTCAAGGAAAGAGAAATGTTGGTGTAGGCGGGAAAGACCTAATTTTGCAAAATCATGCATGGGTGTCACACATGATGGTAGAAGAGGTTCAAGTTACAGTAGCAATTACACATGGATGTGTATTGTAAGACAAAACTAAGTAACAATCATCTGCTAATTCTTTTCCTGTTCATCTCAGGCAACCACACTCAAAGCTTTTACTGCTTGTTGTAGTTAATGATGCACCTTTTTAATTTGGAATAAAGTGGGTGAAATGTTTATCAAGACTAGAGTGATGTATCTGATCCTTCAGAATAAAATAAATACCCCTCCAATGAACTCCTTTTTTCCTAGTTTGATTAATTTTTATATAGATATGGCCTTAAAATTGCATTTCCGTCATTGTGAACTGACTCACAGAAGGGATAGTACACAGAAGAAAAATAAAAAAAAAATAATATTTACAAATACATAGTTCAATTTGAGTGTTATAGCTGACTTACTACAGTTGTACTATGTGTTACTTTGCATGCTAATACTTGCATAGGTATCCAAACCCACCCCAAATCCTTTTCACTTATCCTGCCATATTATTGCTACAGTGCTTCTAATCCCTATTAAGCGTGGTGAAGTGTATCAGTGGCAAAATAAAGGCTCACTTAATAACTTCAGGTATTAACCTCTAGTCAGGTACACACAGGTGTCTGGCACTTGGATGAATCTCCAAGATATTTGTGAACTAAAGGTGTGAAAAATTAAACCTGATGAGATTGATTTGCAAGAAGGCTTCTGAAAGGGAATTTATGCGGATACAGGTTCTGGTTGCTTCTCTGGGCAGTCTTCCTCCTTGAGTGCAGGACTAAAAGGCACTTCCCAAATCCAAACCCCTGCTGTTGTGACATTCTTAAACTTTTCAATCTCCCTCTTAAAACTAATTAGGTTATTTTCCTTATGTTATCCCCACTGTGCGGCTACACCGTACTCTGAGCTCTGATGGCTAGACTCTTTCTGGTTGCCAGTCTGAATGTATTCATAGCAGGTATAATCCCTTTTGTCCTTGTGCCAAACTCTTGCTTTAGTTTAGAGACTTCATCTCCCTCTCTAGTGTTTAGCCTTGATGTCTTTGCAGAGCACTGTCACACATTGTCTTTGTTTTTAAAGTAAAAGAAGGCAGGTTCTTTTACAGTTTTCCTTAATATAAACACCTCAGGAAACCATCTCAGAGAATATTCCAGTAGACATTAAGCTGTTCTAACCAGTGTTACTCAGGTTTCTCTGTAACACACCATTGTTTTAGAGAAAATGATTGGAAAATCTTTCTCCTTTCTATCTTTCTGATACACGTTAGAGTAGTCTTCACCTGTTTCATCACTCTCTCACCCCAATTACTAATTTTGCAATCATGGTCAGCTGACAGTGGATACACCTGTGGGCTTTATTGGCTATAAAATACAATTAGTCAAGCTGAGTCTTCAGTGCTGCTGGGCTCCAGCTCTTCTATGTTGATGCTTTTTGGTACTGTGGAGTTTCACAAGTATCTAGAAAGAAGCAAGAAGATGACTACAAGAAGGAAAAACGGCAAAACGCCTTTTTGGATTTACATGTGTTTTCTCACAGCAAGAGTGGTGAGTCTGGGAATAGAGGGTATCCTACCTATGTGCAGTTCTTGTGGTGGCTTCGATGCTTTCTTTTGTTTTGAAATGATGGCATGCAGTGTATTTAAGATATATGGGATTTTGTTCCCCCACAATGAGATTTATCCTTGATAGAGCCTTAGAAGGAAATGTCGTATTACTAGTGATTAATTGTCTGTGTTCAGAAAATGATTGTATTTGTCAAGGAACAAAGTTTTATTTCAGCAGCTGTGTGGAAAAGAATAATACTTTATAATGTTCTAGAAACTTTGAGTAATGGGTATTATCTGATGGAATTTACCTGAAAAAAGTTGAAGGTTTTATACCTAGGTAGTGGTACTTTTTTATCTAGAATATCCTTACAGATGAAGTGTGTAAGGAGTATGTTTGAATAACATCTGTGCCATGTGTTGTCACTCCAAGTGCTCACCCATCTGTTATCACTCCTGCAAACAGCAAATCTTGTTTTTCTCCTGTGGATGTAGCTGTTGTTTCACAAGGGACAGGATATCTCTGCTGTAAAGAGTGAGCTGTTAGATAAAGCACAGAAAGCTACTCTTGAAAATTTAGGACTAGAACGGACTTCTGTGTCATTTTGTGCTATCACCTACTTTGTTTAGGCAGCCAGTTCATAAAACCTCAGTGACAACCCTCCAGTGCTTGTTCAAGTGACACTGATACTGCTTTTTACTCCTTGTGTGTTGGAAGCTTTACTCTCATTTCTGATCTAAATTTATTCATGGGCATTTGTAGCTTTAGCTTTTCTGTTTTACCCTGTTTGCTTGCCATTTAATGTGCTACAGACAACAATCTATGCTGCTTTTGTCTGGCTGTGTGTAAATATATTTGTGTTTTGCAGTGTGGGTGACCATTTCTTTTCATGACAGACCTCTAGATTTCAGCTGATTACACACTCAGGCACAGGATTGATGAATCACGTCCAGAACTGGAAATAAAAGTGGAAGAAGTGCAAGTTTTATGTGTAAGAGTAGAAAGTCCTGCTTGTAGAATGTCATTAAGAGTGAGAGCATTGTGATATTAAAGAAATAATGATTTTTATAATTCTGGAACATTCTTTGGAATATTTTTATTAGTTCTACTGAAGATACTTCTATCCTGTCTGAAGAGGACACTAATTGCACTGATTTAGTATCCTATGGACATATTCTCTCACAGCTCACACCAGGCTCTATATATTGCCTTTTCTTTTGAGCAGCTGAAATTGTATCATAAAAACCGAGGTCCTAAATAGGTGCAGATCTCAGGGCTGGCTTTTGACAAGCTGATGAGTTCTCCTGAAAACTGCAGATGGGAATCTTCTACTGTTGCCAATCTGATTGGTGTATGGATTAGAAATATGTTCCACTCCTGGGTCTGATGTTATACGGTTTTATAGCAGCACTTAAATGCCTGAAACTTAAGAACGTTCTGCATTTAGGGTATAGGCTCAAGTCACATAGCCCCATGTCAAGTAAGTCATTTTGGTCTCGGCTATGACCACTGGGCTCCAGAAGAGAAATATTGATTGTGAGCTGATAACTTTTCATGAGGTTTTGGCGTTAATTGGATGGGATTTTAATATAAACTGTGATGCAGTTTTGGAACCAAAGGCTCTTCTCAAGCAGCATGCTGCTTCTGTGCTGACGTTCCTCCATCCAGCTGATGAACTGAGCTGCCGTGATGCAGTAAAGTACTCTTTATATCACAGAAGAGTGATTCAGCAGTGTAAACAAATGTACTGAGCTAGTCCCATGGTTAAATGACAGATGACAGAAACAGTTTTTCTTGCCTGTGTTATGAGTGTTGTCTATCATGGTTTGGAGGAAATTGTTGCATCTTTACATGAGAAAGACCAGTATGCTGAAAAGCCATGTTCTTCTCCATGGTGTTTTCTATTGAAGTCAAACTATTTTGCAGGGAGACCTGCCAGAAAAGCTTAGCTCCTGGGTTTAATCCAAATTAGGATGAATTTTTGTGGGACCAGATGCAGAGCTGAATGGGGCCTCGTGTCTAATCAGCTGCTTCCTAACCTGGCCTGTGAGCTCCTCCAGGGTGAACTGTGCTGCCGGTACCTGTGTATTGGACTTCACATATTTAATAGTGCTTTTCCTCTTGGTTGTGGCTCAGGAGTTGGCAGCCTGGCTCCCCTCCATCTTGCTTTGGGTGTAGAGCTAGGCACTTTCCATTCTTGGCTGGCAGCTGGGACATTTGGCAGAGATCTCTGATCTGAGTAAATATGTGTGAGGGCATCTCTTCATTGCAGAGCTGTATGGCATTGCCTTCCCTAATCAATAATGAAAGAAAGATTCTAGGATGTGTGTAAATGTGTTAGGGATCAAAAGGTTAAGGATGTTGTTGTCATGAGCTGAGAAAGATGTCAGGGTTTTTGTGCATACTTTTCAAAGGCTGAGTTAAAACAGTAAGTCACTGGGGAGATATCCTAGGAAAACAACTCTGTCTGTATACATAAAATTTCCAGCTCCTAGACCATGCAGGTAGTGTTCGATGAACTGGTGATGAAAAGGAATTACTTGGCTGGTAATTCATGTAAAAGATTGGCAGAGGATTTTACAGGCTTACACCAGAGCTGGCTGGAGACAATAATCTCTTTTCTCGAAGAATGCCGAGGTCCTGACGCCCAGCTCGTTGGAATGAAACCTGAATGCTTTTTAATTCTCTGTGAGAGATTTTTTCTTTCTCCTCTTTGGTTTTTGTTTTTAGGAAGGAACAAAATGTTTCATTGTGATTTTGTCAATTATTTCGATATAATGGATTAAAAGAGTAAATGTCTTCCAAATCCCAAAGCTTTTTAAAAGAATTCCATTCAAAACACATCAGAGCTGTTTTCTTCCCAGAATTTTTTCTGAAATTTAATTTTAAGCAAAAGTTTAACCCATGCTTCAATGGCAGCATGGGTTCCCTTGTAGCAATGATGTGTGGTGGATAATAACTGCAGAAAGAATATTTTTTTTTTGTCCAGTTATATTTTATGCTATCCTGGAGGAGAGAGGGCTGGGAGAAGGTTTGTATCCATTTGGCAGCCTCATGCTGTGCCAAAGCAGTGTAAAAAGGCCTGAGAATGAATAAGAAATGAGAGAAGTATTTGGTTTTTAACTGCTCCTGGATGAAAGAACAGGATTCATCCATACCTTACTGTAATTTTACAATTCCATTGCAAACTGTAAGAGTATGGCAGGGAAAGAAAGAAGAGGTTAGTGCAGTACAACAGAGCAGGGCTTTGGAGAGGAGACTTTCTCCTCACTCAAGGTTCTTGTGTCAAAGTTTCCTGATGTGACTGGAAGGGACAGAGACTTAAAGGGCAGCTATTGAGATGCTCAGAAGCTTCTGTGGAATCTGTTTCATCTTTCCTTCCTCTTTCTAGTCAAACAGAAGTGAGACCTCTTGCCATTCCCAGAAGTTGCAATGAGTGGTATCCCATCCATGGCTAGCACTGAAGCTCAGCAGCCTGCTGACATGCATGCTGGGACCCTTGTTGGTTGAGGTCTGTGTTCACTGAGCTACTTCTTAGAGCCAGAAAATTGTACTGTTGTTTGAAAAACAGCTGATTCATTTTAAGTCAACTAATTTAATGTGGGGTGCTACTACGTATTAGTTGTGTGTGTTGTTTTGTGATTTCTCAAGTGTTGAGGGAGTTTTGTGTTCGCTGATAGGTCTCCATAATTTTCAGCACCCAGGAGATACAAATCTAGAAGAAAGAGTCTGGACAAGCATACCTGGTGCCTCAGGCACAAAGGATGTGGCATCATGGAGCAAAATACTTCACTGGGAAACTGAAAGACCCTACAGTGCCTATTTCTGGGTTGGCTGCTGGCCTGCAAAGTGGCCTTCAATAATTTGATTTATTGCTTTGTTTACTCCAAATGTATGATGAGGAAGATACTAGGTTAGATTTTCTTACTGAGGAATAGCCCTCTGTAGTTGCTGGCAGTTTTATTTTCAGGAGTAGTACTTTATTAAAGTGAGACGTTATTATTTTGAAGATGTGGCTTGTCACCATGAATTAGGAGGTATAGCTTATTGCTGAAAATACATATTTCACTTTTCATATCTTCTTGGATGTCAGTGTTTTAGAGAAGCATGTCGTGGGTGGACACTAGAGGGCTTGCTGGCATCCCTTCCTCTGCTCCCACCCAGACACATCAGGAAAGATGGCCAGAGTAAATCAGGGACCCTTCATTTGGCGTTTTACAATTGTATTTAAGTATTGAGGGTGGGGGGAACTGAACAGTAGAGGGGAAAGAATTCTTTCACACTGCATCTTCACAGGGCCCATCAGCCCCGGGAAGACAATAGCACTTACTCCACCTTATGGCAGTGACATTTTTGAGAGCATCTGTAAACAAAAAGTTGCCAGTGGGAGCACTGCAAGCACAGGCTGTGTTTCAGTAAAACCTCGAGGCAGGCAGAATTATCCCACTAGCAGTTAATTACAGTCATTTCAGGATTTAGTTGTTCAGGTTGCCTGTGGAACTTCATAGTACATGGAGGTGTGAGGACCTTAGTTAGGATAGGGAGGCTCTGGATTCGGGTGTTGTGAATTGCTTTCTAGAAGACTGCAGCACTCTCCATTGCCCAGAGGCAGTCTGGCTTAATGCTAGGCAATGCGATTGTTGCCATGTGCTTTCCCAAATCGGGGGGAATACTGTATATGATTTCTCAAGCCACCATTGCTCAAGTAGGCAGTTGAACACAGTGCTGTGTGAAACACACTCACCTCAAGACAATGTGTCCAGCCTCATCCTGGTACTGCTGGTGGCTCATACTCTGCTTCACTCACTGTCTAGACTATTACTTAGCAATGTGTTTGACTGTTTAAAAACAAGCATGTATATCACTGTGTCCCCACTTCAGCATGTAATAAGAAACCTGTGACCACTGTGCTGGGGAATAAGAAACAGAATGTCTTTGAAAGTTAGTGTGCTGCCAACACCCAGCCTTGCAGCAATGGGTTAAGTGGGACCATCCCTGTAGATTGTCACTCACCAGACTTTTTTGAGTTTACTTGCTAGGATTTTTCTGTCTCCTCCCTCCCCTTCCTCTTCTTTCTCCCTCTTGCTTTCTCTTTATTCTTTTCCTTAGGTCTCTTGATTTCATGCTGGCTTTCTAAATTGAGGATAAAGTTAATTCACCACACAATGCCGCAGCTGGAATGAAATATGGCCAGTTGCCCATGTGGAGGGGAGGGCTCCATGCTGGCTGGGGGTGGCTCGTTGCATCTCCTAAGGCCACTACGGGCTGTCACCAATTTATTGATAGTGCTTCTAGCAACAAAGCATGAAGTTAACTAATTATGAACATATGGTTCAGCTCACGCTTGACTCAGCAGCCACCTTGTTAGCCTGGAGCTGCCTAGGTGTCCAGAAGCAGGAGAAGAGGAAAGTTTTTTGGGTGGAAGGTGTGGTCCAAAGTCCCACTGACAAGCCAGAGGGAGACTTGATTGATCTTAATCTATTCTTTTTGTTAGGAGGCAGCATGCTGCTGTCAGGAACAGCTTGGTAATAACAGATTTGTGCCCTCTAAGTCCTTGTGGTTATAGCCAGCATGTGACACTCGGTCAGCTCCTTGCATGCTCTGTTCTTAATTGGTCTCAATGGTGGGGTCTGAAATGAGACGGTAGTTCAAGGTGCAACACATGCTATACCTGAAATTGCAGACTGTGAGCTGCTGCACAGATGTCAGCTTTTTACCAGTGGGCATACTACTGGGGACCCAGAGGGTCCGTACAGAAAGGGACAAGGGATGTCTGAGAGGACCCAGCTTAATGTGGAATTAATCAGAGGAAAACTTAGAGAGAAAGAGTGTGACTGGTAGAGGAACAAGAAGGGAGGTGCAAAGAACTTGTTAGGAAGTTAATCAAGGTGGGTTGCAATTTTGTCTGCATTGAGTGGTCAGTATGCATAGTCTGGATGCAGAAGAGTGTTTAATGGAAATTGATACCAGCTAGAGGGGGGAGGAGGGTGTCTCTGTCCATCTGTTGGTCTTTCACAAGTGATTTGCTCTATGCCACAGGATTCAGAGCAGCATGGTTAGAGACCTTTCTCATGGTGTACATAGTCGGCAGGAAGAGTGAGCTTATTTCTACCCAAATTTTAAAAACAATTTTAGGGTTCTTAGAGTTTCCTTAACTGGAAATGTTGAACATAGAAAGAAAACAATTTTAATAATAGGCAGCAGAAAGAACTCCAGGGATGAGTGTTGTGACACAGCCAACAAATGGGTGATTTTATGACTACCTACACAGAGCAGAAGTGGGCAGAGAGAATTATCTGTTTGCTGGAATGCATTAGCAAGACCAAAGTCAGCAGGCTGAGGAAGATGGTTAGTGACCTCTACTAGTCACTGGTGAAGTTATATCCGAAGCACTGCGTCTGATTTTGGTTTTCACAATGCAAGGAAATTATTGCTGAACTGGAGAATTGAGCAGAAGGGCTACTAAGCTGATGAGGAGGCTGGAGCATGTGAAGGTGAGGGAGTTGGGTTTGCTTAGATTGGAGAAGAGGGAAGGAAAAAAAAGGAAAACCCAGACATAAGATATAGAGGCTATGGAATTGCCATTTCTGGGGCTTTTCATAACTTGACTGGGGCCAACTCCTAAACAATATGATCTAAATTTGAAAAAGACTCTTGGTTTTCCTATGATCAAGCTGCAACTGGAACACAACCCAGTACCTGGGATGGAGGCACGTGGGTCACATTCTGCCATGCCCTGCTGTGCTGGCTGGCTTGTGTCTCTGGTGTCATACCATGATGTACATAACAACTATGTATCATTGCCACTCCTATAATGTAATGAATTAGGACAGTTAATTGACAGGTAAAGTTGATCTGTACACCACAGTTTGGAATGTGTTTTGCCCAGACATATCAGTAGCTGTTCTTAGCAGAGGCTGTGCTTTGAGCTGTGATTAGCTGGTTGGAGCAGAAATTATTTCTGAGACTAGTATATAAATGCTTGTCCCTCAGTTATTTCTTATCTCCTGTGAGAAGATGCTGCGGGTTAGTTGAAGATCAGCATGTGAGAAGTCCCTGTGAGACCACATCGTGCTGTTGAAGATGGTTTGAGTTCACCTGGCTGGCTGCAGTGTTGCAGATTGGGAGCACTGATGTAACTTGTACTACAGGTTCAGGCTATTGAGATGTTCATCTCTACTTAACAGTCATCTAGAGGAGGTGGAAGGATAAATTTTCAGGCTATTAAAGTTGTTCTTATGGTGTATGTCTGACCAAAGCTTTTGTGTTTGCCTGTGAGAGCCTCCTCTGACTGAAAGCTTTGCCTACTCTGTAACCAAGCAGGAATAGTTACTCACAGAATCACAGAATATTCTGAGTTGGAAGGGACCCAGAAGGATCATCCAGTCCAAGTCTTAAATGGCACCACTGCCTCCCGTCGAGGACAGGAATTGAACCCCGACACTTGACAAGCAGGGACACTCACTGCTATGCTAAAGTGGATTTACTCCTTCCTGAGATCCCAATGTCACCATCTCTGTTGTGGTATATAGATTAAAGAACCCCACCAAGACTAAATGTTCAGGCTTAAATTCTTGATAAATTCTTATTTGTATTGCTCTAATAGTGTGTGATAGAGAGATTTGAAGGAATCAGCACTGCACAACACCTTGTAAGCATGTCTGCATGGTGCTTCCCTGTTTCTCTTGGGATCTATCTCTGCTCCTATCCAAAGAAGCAGGGCAGTGCAGTGGGGACCTTCTCAAGGTAGTATCATCATTCCTCTTATAATTCTTATTAAAAAAGATGAGTCTGTGTTTGTGAAAAATACAAATAAATTTGGTTCAGATTTGAAAGTGGATCAGTTTGTGGGTTTGTACCTAACTTGGAAAGGAAGCTGGGAGTGAAGATTAGGATTTAGATGATGATCTCCAAAATACTCTAAGTGCTCAAGCACATTTGAAGTCCAATTTCAGACTTGCTGCAAGGAAGATCTAGCTGCCAAGTTAACAGGAACTCTTATGACTTTAGTTTCAGGTTGTTGCTCCAAGGCACACCTATAGCTGGGTAGGAGCAGTTCTTTGGTTTACCTGGTGCCAAGTGGAAATTGGGTAACAATGGTCATAGGTTTTTATCCGTTTTTGGCCAACTCCAGAGAGAGATGTCCAGTAAACTAAGCAGAACTACTAGTGCTGATGAATGAGACCAGCACATACAGATCAAAGGCAGAAGCACTATGTAATGAGACCTTGCAAATTGAAGACTTCTGTTATCTGCAACAACACCATGTTCCTGCTTGACTGTGTGGAGGACTTGGAGCTTCTTATGTTGGTAAAATGATTTGTTTCCTGGTGCGCAACAGAAAACACCTTTAGTTTTACTGTCAAGAGTCTATTTCTTTGTCAGGTGGAGTTTGCATTGCTATGGAAGAACTCTTCAGGTGTATTCCCATATAGAATTCAGTGATATTTCCCTGTGTGCTGATTTCCTTTGGATTTCCAGCTAAAACTGGGATCTGTGTCACGATGCCCCTGTTTCAATACCAATTACTGCTCCCTTTCCCGCCAAATGCAGATGTAGCCATTAGGATGACTTGCATCCTGCTGCAAACAATATGTCTGATCTTTACCCTACAAAGGTATTGTTTAAAGGGCTCTGAAGATTTTGAACAAACTGGCCTGGCAGGGGGACTTTCAACTTCCCCTCCTTTATGGGCACAACAGGCTGTGTTTGTAAACAGAGCCTTAGAGGAGTAGTGGGAGCCACTGGAGGACTGTCAGCTGGTTAATTGGATGTCAGCTCCCTGCCGGGACGGGGACTAATGAGTCATCCTGTATAAAGAGAATGGCCCTGGGAGAAAGGCAAAGACTTGGACAGCAATAATCACATCGACAGAGAAGCCCAGCGCCCTCCTGTTGGGATAAAGGCAGAGCAGCATTTGGGGACAGAGGGCTTCTCTGGATTTCGTTAAATAGAGATTAAGCAGGTTATGAATTAGTGAAGTTGAGATGATATTACCAGTGCATGTGTTTACACATGTGCTCATCTGCATGGGCAGTGGTCTAATATATGGAATAAACACTTTCAGTTTATAGGTTATGGTGGCCTTTGTGTTTTGAAAAATACCTAAGAAATAAAAGTGATATGCTAATAGAGAGCTTAATAAAGGAAATGGCAAGAATGAATCATACAAAAAACCACTGCAATCACTACTTCAAATTAGGACCTTTATTTTTTCTTTTGAAAACAAGTCAAAGATTACATCCTTTTTGCTGAAAACTGTCTTCTAAAATGATGATTTTTCCCAAGAGAACCTAACCTTGAAGCTTTTCAGAAGTTAGCATTTAGTATACAAGTTCCCTTTATTTCAAAGAATATTTTGATTTGAAAATATTTCTCAGTTATGAATAAATAGAAAGATTTTATTTATCTTTTTGAGGAGGAAAACAAAAATGAGAGAGAGATTGGATATTGGTATTAAGCTTCATAGTAAAAGCATCTGTTCCCATTTCAAACTGTTTTTGCCCAAGGAAAAGAGAGAAATAGTCACACAAAGAAAGGTAATACGAAGATTAAAAGAATCCTAGAAAAGATAGCTGTAAGAAATCCTGAGCAGTCACTAGGTCTGTCTGTATGCCCTAAAATGAGCTGCTATTTACCTAAGCTGTGCTTGATGGGTGTTTACCTAACCAGTTCTTAACAAAGTAGAAGAATGGGAGATCCCTTGCCAGCCGATTTCTGCATGCCACTGTTTTTACTGCAGAGATTTTTCTTGATACTTAATTTAAACTATCCTTGTTGTAATTTAAGTTCATTGCTTAATGCCCTGCACTTCTTGAACCTAAAATTAATTTGTTTGCCTCTTCCAGCAGCATTTTTCATATTTAATACCTTCCTTAAATCTCTCTCAGTGGAAACACCATATTTTCCTCTTCTCTCATGGTATCCAAATCACTAATTGTTGTTCTAGTGTCTTCCCACAAGACTTTCTTTATTTGTGATTTATTATTTACTGAACCACTAAGGGAAGGGTGGGAAAAGAGTGAAGGTAAAACAGGACCTTCTGCAAAGAGAGTTTGTTAGCCAGGAGAACTTTTGTAGGTAGGAGCTATCTGCTACTTGGAGTGTCAGGGAAGTGGAGACAGTTCTGGATATAGCCAAGCCACAATTGTCATCCTGAAGTTTGACCAGATCTCTGTTGTGTGCGTCTCACCCTCACCTTGTCCTCTCT
This sequence comes from Pitta sordida, assembly GCA_013390025.1. Classification (NCBI taxonomy): domain Eukaryota; kingdom Metazoa; phylum Chordata; class Aves; order Passeriformes; family Pittidae; genus Pitta; species Pitta sordida. Next base: position 236,602 of record WEKX01018096.1, on the reverse strand, counting down.
AGAACATAAGTAATGTGCACCCTGATCCTATTATAGCTCATGGCAGTAGCACCAGGAAGTCCTGTATGCCTCAGTGCTCTTAAGTAATTTAAAAATGGCAATTCCTATGGCTGACAGCCAATGGAATAAACGAGGTGTTGGCTTCTCTCCCAATTTATGCAATGTGCTGGATTTTATCAGAGCTTCTCTGAGGTTTTCAGAATAGTCAAAAAAGCATATGGACAAAGTGGTGTTTCCCTTGATCTACATACATCTGTAAAGTCTGAAACTGTTGAGGAAATGCTTCGTTTGGTTTCTAGAACTGCTTAAATATTGCATAGTGGCCTGGAACCATGGGACTTTTTGGACAGGGAAACTTGTTTTGAAGGCTGTTAGATCCCTCAGTAGCTGTGACATTTGGAGCAGCTCCTGTTTGTCCTGTCTTCTAACAGGGCAGCTGTTTTGGAGATAAAATTTTCTATTGAGCCAGTATGTGCAAGAAAAGACAACTTGCAGAGAGCTGAAGGGGGACTCCAGTGTGGTTCCAGTTACCCAAGGAAGGATGAAGAACTGTGTCCCTTCCTTCCAGAGCAAGAGAGTCGCATTAGCTAGATTGCATGGTGTATTTATTTGGCTGCTGCTTAAGCTAGATCTGATCTGTGGAGTAAAATCAAAAAGCTGTCAATCCTGCACCAAATTAAAACAGAATCATGAGAATTAACATGTTTTATAAATGCAGGTTAAGCACACTATAAGCACACTGTAATTATAGTCAGCTGCCTGGCTAGTGCAATCCAGTAGCACTGGCTTAGGAATTAAGTTGAATATACAATTAATAGGAGCTTATATTAAAGGCATTAGTAGAGTTACAAAAGCTTTGTAACAACAGAGTGTGACCCAGCCTTGGGCAGAGACAATGGGGCTTTGTGTGCTATAATTAGCACGCACAAAACCTCCCCTTTAACTTGACAGTTTTCCATTTGCCTTTTGAAGAGCTGAGCAGTGCAAAGCAACCTCAGCCTGTCGGGGATGGGAGCTGTGCAGTCAGTATGGAAGCGTTGGGGATCTCAGTGTTGTGTCCCTTTGGACTGATCAGCGGAGATATCTGATGAAATCACTTATTTACAAGGTCTAACTCTGCCTCCACACGGCTGTCTGTGCCTGAGTGCCAGGATGATCCAGAGAGTACCACACGCTGCTTCTGCCCATCCATTGACTCTATTCCTCCTATTTGCTGGATGTAAAATACAGGCAATTTATAACTAAGTCTCTCATGGTAGAACCTATTTTGAGATTATTTCGCACTTAAGTTGACCTCTTCTTCCCCGTAAGATTTGGCTTATGTCTAATGCTTCTCCAAAGCCCAGCTGTATACTCAAGAGAAGGTCTTCTCCGAATTTTTTGCTGTCATCTTACAATTTTGGGGATAGGCATTAATCTAGAGGAATTTTATTTCTGTTAAAACTTTCCTGCTGCCTGCCTTTATTTGTGGACCTGAATAGCATGCTAGTGCTCACTTGAGACAAGATGCAACCTTTCCTATTCAAAAGAACAACCTTCCTTGTCATTCAGTTTTCGACATTTTGCCACTTTCAGAAAAAAATGTGTTTCTAAGTGGCTGCAAAGAATATCAGAGTTATTCCATAAAAATGGTTCCATATTGCTCCCTTTCTTTTCTATTAAGCGTGTAGAGTGTGCTGGAGCTTTTCATAAAGCACACATTGCTGGTGGCTCTGGCTTTCCTGTAGTGCGCTAATATGTAATACAAATGACATCTGTCATGTTTGATTTGTTCTGGTGCTTAAATTTGGGGAAGAATAGCTCTGATGGAAAGGTTTGAGTCTCTCCCTTGGTGTTAAACTGCCTTGCAATTTGTCATGGTCAGTAAAGAGGGCTGCTCTTTGCTGAGGCTAAAATAGAAATCCTGCAAGTCCACTAACCACTAAGTACAAAGGCAATGCTTCCAGAAGTTCCTGAGCTTGAAATTCCTCATGACTAGGAAGTTATATGGCTGAAGGATTGCCTTGCTCTTGCATTCTTTCCTGGACATCATCTTCTAGTCAGAGAAGATACATTGTCCATTGGTGCTGTTGTATCTCCATAATCATAAAGAACAATTGATTAACTTTCACACTTTCTCAAAATGAGGGCAGATTATAGCTGAAGGCTTAATGTTAGCTGGGATTGTGCCAGTGGTGAGTTAAAAAGATGACTAAAAATAAAACATTCCAGCCTGGACAATTGTTTGCTGTCGTCTTGAACAGTGAAAAAACTTTAAGTATCAAAATTGTTATCAAGCAGCATTTTGTAAATGAAATGAGAAAATTTGATTAGATTTATTTCTGCTTTTGATCTACCCTACAGATGTGCTCCAGGTTGTCTTAGGCTGTGTCTGTCTGTGCCAACTGGTTCTGAGCTGTCTGTTGTGTTGCTCCCTGCCCAGTGTCACAGTCTGTACTGGGGGTGTAAAGGCTTTCTCCTGTGCTGTTCTTATGACCTGGGGCTTGCCTCATGACTTTTTACTATCTAAAAAAATTTCTTTCCTTGCCTGAACCTCTTAGTTTCTGTTAATTCTACCTTTTCTTCTTTGGTATTGACATAATTAAATAAATCTATGTGGCAGATGGTTTGCATGAAGCATAAACAAATGAATCATTCTTGTTTGGCCTAGAATTGTAGGGAAAACAGTGTTTGACTAGATATATGTACCCTAATGTGCCTGCACTGTTTATTTGAAAAGTGTATGTTTTTAATATGTATGGACACAGGCACATACCCAATCTGTTTCATCACACACTTGCATGCACTCTTGTTGTGTGCCCTGAGTCCAGAAAGATTTCATACACATGGTCTGACTGTCTGATTGTTGCTATTATGCTTCAGAGTGTGTTTTCAAAAATAATTTCCTGCCACATTCCTGACTGTATTTGTAGGCTGAGTTTATCCTCTTCCCTGCTGCTCCATGATCTGCCCCTAGGTTACTAACAACCCCAACAGACAGCCTGGCTCATGCGACCTGCTGCTTAGACACAGATTAACTCACTACCAGCCATATGGACTACCAACTTCACAAATTCCTCTCCTTTTGCTTTCTGCTCTCAGCAAAGTTAATGGACAGTTTGCTGGTAAAGAAAATGTAAAACAAAACCCCAAACCTGTGACATAATCACCTGGATTTAACAACTGGCCCCTCCATCTGCCTTTACACTGGGATTTGTGCGTATTATGCAGAATATGATGCTGTGCCCAATGTGGGTTTGTACTGGTGACTTTCCCTTATGGCATAGGTACTTGTTCACAATATAAGCAATTAGATATAGGCATTATACATATATTACACACACAAACCCATATGTAACTATATTCTCAAAAAGATTCCCACTGTTGTTGTGCTTTAATTAGTAGCGACTCTTGTGGTAATTTCCTAAACATTATTAGACTGGCAGACCATATTTCAAGGTGATTTCCACACTGACTTTACAAGATATGTATCTGGGGAGGAGTGCATGAAAGGCCAGAGACCTAGGGATTTTTCAGAAGGTTGAGATGCTGTGACAAAAATGAGGAGAGGGCTGGGAAAAGTTTTGTGTTGCATTTCTAGTGTTACATTTCAGGATTTTATCAGAAACCCAAACTCTGTAGTGCCAAGTGCTGACTTTAGGGTCCCCTTTGTATATATGATTTCCTGTCTGTGTCCCAGATGTAGGGTGCCAGGATGCTCAGGAAATACTGAGTTGAGTCTTGGAAGTGGTCAAGAGCAGCATTTAGTGAGTGTTAGTGATGTGCTCTGCCCTGACCCTGTGCCTGGATCTGTTCTACCCATGGATCCTGTCCAGACTGGGTCCTGACTTACTCTCCTTGGGCTTCTTGCCACCTGGGGCAGACAAGGACATCCAAAAAAGATGGTAGCATTAGCCTGTGTTCTCAAAAACATGCTGCGCTGTCCAGGATGCAAGTGAAACTGCCTTAAGTCACCTCAGGCCATCAGTAGTCATGAAATACCCTTCTGTCACTGAGGCACTCTCATTTATGACCTGAGTTACGGGCACACTGCATCCAGCCGCTTGTGAATTACAGTTTATGTTGGTAGTTTGCAGCATGTGTTTATCTGCAGGGTGTATGTTCATGTACAGGTAACCTGTCAGATTAACATCATTATTACCGTTGCTTAGATACTCAGTTTTTGCCTGAAGCTGGATCCAATTTAACCCTGGAGTTAAGACTTACTTTGCATCTTGGATTGCAAGCATTGGCTTATAGTTTTTATATATCTTTGGTAAAGGACTAAAAGGAAAAAGGAAGACTTAAGTTAGCCCACTGATATGCAACAACATAATTAGTGAAGCTGCTGTGACAGTTCCAGCAGTGCTGGGTTTATGAATGTGTAGTTTCCTAAGAGCTTATGGAGGGGTTCAATCTTGAATGTTTTAACAAGTTAGAAATTTAAAGCTTTAAGAAGAATCAAGTGAAAAATACACATATAAATGGTTTTAAAAGGAAATATGGTTTTAAAAAAAATTCTGACCCTTAAATAGGAAATGTTAATATTTTTACAGCCTATCTGACTTTTTCATTTATGTTGTACCATAGAAATTCAAAGGTATATTATTAGATCTGATAATAGGTTTGCTAATTCTTTTTTTTTGGTTTTTCAGATTTTTCGGTATTTGGAAAGACAGAAAAACAAGTCCTCAAATTAAAAAGAAATGTCTTCTTCAGTGACAGAATGCAAACTGGGATATAATAAAAGGGACACTACAGTATAGGTAGTTCTTATTTTCTGAATGATTGAGGGGGTTTCATAAAAAGATTTCTAGTATTCCTTTTCAGAAACATATTCTTTCCAAATATCCTAATTTAGGATTACATTTTTTGCTCTCATACTGAGCATCTGTGGAGAGTCAGGTATCGTGTGAGAATTATTGAAAAAATGTTGGGAGTCCCACATCAGATGCTGTATTCCACTTCTGATGCTTTGGTTCCTGCCTTGAGCCATAGTTGCTACTACAGAAACTAGTGACGTTAAATTGAATCCAGAATCCATGCTTTCAAATGAAAGGTATTTATAACTGATTTTTCACAATTGATGATTATTCTGAAAGAGTATATGCAATTTTATATGATGTATTTTGTAAGTGGTCAGCCTTTAAGTTATCTGTACAGTCAGAGGCAAGTCTTTCTCCTGATTTTATTCAAGTCAGTAGTAGAGAAATGAGATTTAAGGGATAATCTGATATCCATATCGATTCATTGAATGTTCTGCTGGAAGTATTGATGCTCGGTCTTACCAGAATAGATGGGTAGAGCTATTAATCGTTCCTGGGATGCTGGGGAGCTAAATATCTGGCAGCATCCATCCTCACTTTCATGTTCTGTGAACAGCAAGAAGAGAAACCCAGAGAGTACCCCCAGGATGCCAACACGTGGTGTGGCTCTGTAGCCAGTGCACAGCACTTGGAGCTGGCCAAGAGCAGCAACTCATCTGGTTATTACACAGCACGAGCAGTGCATGGAGAGAAGGGGCTTGTTGCTGTTTGCTGTGCTCTGCATGGCTTACGTGCACCCTTAGCTGACTGATGGCATGGCCTGAGCAGCAGACACAATGTACAGTTGTAAAAACTTTGACTCTCTGATAATACACACTCATCTTGGGTCCTCTATCCCATCTTTACGTAATGAAAATTTCTCAGCAGGATGGTGACTTTTTCTGTGACCCCATGTCCTTGGGAGGAGGGGAAAGGGGGGAGGAAGAGATTTCTGTATCAGCAAATACCTTGGAAGTAGACACAGGATATTTAGGGAGCACGTGCAAGCCGCCATGTGAGCAACAGGAAACCGAAGTATTAATGAAACCCTTTGACAGGAGGGTAAGGCTGGCTGCCATGGTCACTGGCACTTAGCTCTGGTGCCAGCATCACTGGTCACTGGCACTTAGCTCAGATGCCAGCCAGGCCCTGCTGACATAATCTTCTTAGGGAAAGAGAGTATAAACTGTTTCCATCTGCGCCATGTTCTATTTGGATGCAGTGTTTGCTGTATCCAAGTCTTCTACGTTTCTCCGTCTTCAGTCTCTGAGGCCGGACATCTCAGGAAGGGAGGAACACTGAGAGTTGTACCCTTCCTTATCTGGACCTCGATGTAACCATGGATTTGGAATGGACAGTAATAGGAATGAGTTTGCCTCCCAGGGGTCACTTTGAGTATGGGTTGGCAGTCCTTACAGCCTGCCTTTCTGTCTCTGTACGTCTGTGCTATGTTCCTCCTGTCTTTGCTCTCTGATACTGGATCACACTGCTTTTCTCTTGATATGGTTTCCTTCTCAGAGATCTCATTAGAATCGCTCTGCTTTCCACCAGCTACTTTCTAAAATTCTGATGATGGTTTTGTGCCTCTTGGGAGTAAACAGATGCTGAGATCAATATTCCAGGGTACTTTAGTTCTGGTACCAGAATTCCAAATCAAACCACCTGTCTTAATGAAGGGAAGAAAGCTCTGATCTAGGTCTGAATTTTGCTAATCATAATCTGAAACAAATCTTTAATTTGTTTAAAGAATTAATTATAAAATCAAATTTCCCGCCAGAAACAAGTCTGAAACAGACTTGGAATGGTATTTGGTACCTCAGGACTCTCTCAAAGGAATGTGTAATACCCAAAACAGGTGGGTAAGGGTTTACCATCTTCAGCCTAAAAGAATAGGGTCAGAGAAAGAATCAAATCTTCACACCATTTTTACTTCCATTCTTCATTATTAATATTTATTTTTATTTTTTAATGTTTTGAACAGACTTTGAAACTTGGTAGCATTACATTGAATGGTTTTTAGATTAATGACATTTACAACATCCGTGGTGCACTGACTGTTTGCCATTTAGGGAGAAGCTGGTCTTAGTAATAGAGGTTTTGTCTTTGTACTGGCCAGGTCAGGTAAAGGAGCAGCATGTTTATTTTAATATTAAGCTGTCAGCAGATTATACCAATATATTGTAAGGAAAAAGAGGTTCCTGAACGTTATTAAGTCTTTAGTTTGGGATTAGGAGGTTTTAAGACAGATTTAATTAAACAGAGCAGGGACACCTTTATGAACCTGAAGTTGGGGTTAATTCGCTCCCCTAATGTGCTCCATTTCTTGATTACACAAAGATGAAACAAATTCCATGTCGTACCTGGGGAGCCCTGAACAGGAATGCAAAGTTTCATCTCCAGACAGTTTAGTGCCCTGTCAGTGAGGCCATGATTAATAACCATGTCAGGGGCTTCTTGGTGACGGAATGGAATGAAATGGAGCCATATCTGACAGTGAGCCAGTGCCACACAGGGTGCTTTCATGGAGATGGTGGTCCTGGCTGAATGGCCTTGATAAAAGAGGCCCTTCAGGGTTGCAGAAAGAAGGGGAAGAGGAGAGTGGGATCCAAAGGTTGTCAGGACCTCATGATTAATGGAACCAGAGATAGGTGCTTATTTAAATTTGCCTTTGTGCTTGGCATCTCTTGGACTGTGATGAGCCCCTTTTCACTGAAGTGGTGCAATGGGTCAGATGCAATTGGAGCTTACTCCAACTGCCACCACCACGGTAACCAAGCACAAACAAATCCTTTTCAGAGCTGTCTTGAATTTCTGATAGTTTTTCACTAGGTGCTTCCCACTATTCCTTCTTTTCTGGCTCCTATGTCTGAGTGTTCAAATGGCACAAGATTTGCAGATGAGAACACTGATAGTCTGTGTAATACCCGCAGAGCTTTTCTTCTTTAAATCTGTGTTCATACAGACATGGACCTTACATTTGTGAGTTTCAAATATTTTAGGAGAAGTAAATGAATAAGTCTGAATAGCTGAGGATATTGCGATGTTTTTTGGGGGGGGTAGAAACACATGTTTACAGAGCTTTTAACATGAAAGGGACCTCTTTGCCTCTGACACCATATAGCTTTTCAGTTTTCTTAGTTTCTCTGCACTGAGGTTTTGTATGTGATTACAACATCCTCTCCCAAAAGGCACCTGCACTGATTTTGAATCAGTAGAGGAGAGTATCACTGTGTGAGTCACAGTTCAGTGTTTAATTGAATTGTTTATTGAAGTCTTCACTTTCTTTCCATTGTAAGCAGTAGCTTCCAACTGTTGAATCAAAGATCCTGTGTATACCTGGAACTGGAAACATGCTCACATGTGGCTATTGGTCTCAGTCTAGTCTTCTCTTTTATTAGGCTGAGCAGACTGGTCTCTCTTCACCTATACCAGGTGACAGTCCCTTGTGTCTTTAAATAGTTGGTGTAATTTTTATACTTCCATCAGTGCCTCCCTAAGCCACTGCACTCTTCTTTTGTTCACACATCCTTAACATTAACTTCTTTGCCTTTTGTCCCAACAGTATAGGAGGAATTTATGTTGAGGTTCTTGCCCTCTGTGTTCAATTCCTTCTAAGTACCATTGCTGTTCAGAGTATTGTGTACTCTCCCTCAATTTTGTATACGCGGGTAGAAAAATGAATTTTTTTAATTGTTCAGCTCCCACAGGTTTTTTTACCTCTTTCTAATATTTATTACTCAGAGATGTGTGCTTTATTATCAGAGATTTTATGTTTATTACCAGGTTACTGATAAAAATGTTGAGAAATATTGGAACAATACTGAGCTTTTCAGGATGCTAGAATATTCTCAAGTGTGTATTGCCAGATCTTAGCATTCTCTGCAAACCCAGCAATAATCACCTGACTGCTTTTTGCCTTCTTTTTGCTCTTCTAGGCTTATTCCACCTATTTTCATGTTTGAACTAATTCAAATTAGATATTAGACAAAAAATATGGTTCTCAATTCAAGTACACAGCAAGTGTTAAACGGGACAAAATAAAGTTGCTTTCCTGTTTTGCAGTTTCTAGTCTGTACCTGAAATGTACTACAGCTTCAAATCCTTTGCGTGAACTGAAAATATATGAATATGCAAACCAAGTTTCTGTATCATTTGTAACTGCTTTCTAATTTCTTCTTCTAAGTATCTGTATAAATCTGAGGGGTCTTCCTGCTATGGGAAATCACAGCTGAACACTCAGCCAAAGTTACAAAGTTCAGATTTTCAAAATGTTATTTTAAAATGTCCTGCATGAGCTATATGCCTAATAGTGATTTTTTCAGTCAGACCACTTTATATGCATCTTGCTGCAGACTTGATTTTCTCATTGGATCTTGTTTTATTATTTTGTTTTGTTTCTGGAATACTACTAAAGAGCTTGGTTGTAGCACTGTTGACATGCAGATTTGGACTCTGAGCCTGCAGACAGTTAAGGAAGGGCAATAATGCCACCTTATGTCCTGATTTGTCACTGCCGAGCCAAATACTTTGTTCAAGTCAAATGTGTTCTGAGCAAGAAGTGCTGTGAGCCGAGTTCCCTCTGCTTCATGAGTTCCCCATGTTTGCGACTTGGTCAGTAAGAATCTGAGATGAATGAGAAATTCTTGGTGTTTGGTAGAGAATTGGCTCCTATTTTGGGTGAGTTTGGCAGTGTGGAAGTTTAAAAAAGGACGATTTGGCCCCAAAGTGCTAACATCAAAACCTGACAGTGTGATGTTGCAAGCTTTTAAACCTTGGAATTCTTACATGAAACCCTTCCTGAGTGATTAGTAGATGAGATAAAATTTATAAATGCATAACAGCTTAGGCAAGTGTTGCTGATTTGAAAAAAAAACTTGCCCAATAAATTTAAAGGATTTTTAAAAGAATTGATCATAAAAGAAACTACACTGGAAATGTACTTTTACAGGCAGTAGACTTCCATTTGCTTTTGACTGTTTTGTTTTCTACCAAAAATGGAATTTCTTAGAAAGTTAGTAGGAATACGTATATTTTACAGAAATAATTCAAGTAGTAGGAGCTAATTGAGCAGCTGTATGGATAGATTCAAAATTAACATTTAATAAGGTTCTCTGATTATTTATAGTCCCTGTCATTTGAAATGGGAAAAAGTGTGATTTTAAGAATTAATGAATACAGTTCAAATTTCTGTGTCTGCACTTCAACATGCACATGACATTTCATTACTTTATTCTGCTAGCATGGCCGTTAGTGTAAGCCAGTTTTTAGAATAAACACAAGTCCGATGCCCGTTTATTTGATTGGCTTGAAAGTGAAGTATTAATGAAAATAGGTAATTGTCCAGGATTTACGAGAATTTTCCTTTAGAACAAAGAAGTGATTACATAGTAAATTACATTAAATTTAGGTAAACAAATCTATATAAGCTTGAGATTACAAACTGCAGTCAGTATGTGATCTCATTGGCCACTGTCTTCGAAGACTGAAATATATTTTAGTAGTATGTATTTCTTTAAAGATGTGATGGTTTAGAATCATAGTGTCATTTAGGTTAGAAAAAATCTCTTAGATCTTTGAGTCCAGCCATTAATCCAGCACTGCCAAGCCCATGGCTAAACCATGTCCTGAAGTACCACATTTATGTGTCTTTTAAATACCTTCAGGGATGGTGACTCAATCCTGCTCAGCCTATTCCAATGCCTGACCACCCTTTTAGTGAAGACATTTTTCCTAATGTCTAATCTAAACCTCCCTCATGCAACCTGAGGCCATTTCCTCTTTTACTGTCGCCTGTTACTTGGGAGAAGATTTTACACTTTGACTTGGTGAAAAGTGTTTGAAGAAATGTAGGTATCAAATTTGTCTATAGCTCCACCCATATCAGGCAAAGAGATGAAAACACCAACTAACTCAAATAGGCTTTGGATCTGACTTTACCAATAACTAGCATGGAGAGTAGGCATACCCTTCCTCTTCCAGGAACCTAGAGGACCATCTGTTTCACATCTAGGACAGTTTTGTTTGAGGTTTTTTTTTCTGTATGCTTGCTGTGTGATCATGGTCACACCAAATCCTCCCCTTTGCATATTTGTTCTTTATGCTATTAATTTTCTCTTGGGGGGAAGTTTTTGCACTGCTCTGAGCACACTTGGGCACACTCAGATAATAAACAGGCTTAAAAGATAATGCAACAAGGCAATAGAAGTACAAAGACCCCAATACTTAAGGGTACCAAAAGGTCACAGCTGTGATTTTGTGTGTATGGAGCTCATAGAAAGGATTGAATTTGATGAAATTCTGTAAAACTTTTGGGAGCAAGCATGTGATCACACTGGATCACGGCAGAGGAATTTCTGCAAGGGTTGGTGACCTTCAGAAAGGAAAGATGTGTTTCCTGTAAGTCAAGGAGTTCAGTCTCACAAGGGGACAGCTGTACCCTTTGTTACCTGCCACATGTGTCAACATGTGGAGGAAATACACCTTGGATTGGTGTCTGTCAAGTTTTTTATGTT
>WEKX01018096.1:192502-224663 GCA_013390025.1 Pitta sordida | reverse complement strand
ATTAAAAATAACTATGTAAACTCATGGCTTTAGTGGTCACCTGAGTGGTCTTGTGTGGGTCGAGTGCCTTGAATGATTCTCTGAATTTAAGAATTCATACAGGACTTTCAACGCAGCAGAACTTCAGAGCAGCCAAAGCTATGCTTCCAGTTATAGTTACCAGTTCTCTCTTCCTCTGCCTGCTCTTCTCTTTTCTGGGGGCTGCATGCCCAATATCTCACAACCCAATGGGGGAAATATGGTCCTTTTGTGCAGAAATGAGCACTCAAGGGATATTTAATTTTTCCTAGCCAAAGCGAAAAACCAACAACAGCAAATCAACCAACACAGGCTTTGATCTTCCTATTATTACAGCATGGATTTGTTATTCTTCATACACAGATTGCATGGTAGGGGGTTGCCGTTGTCTAAGCAACTTCTTTGGGATGGAATCTTATAGAGAGAAAGGAAAAAAGAATCCACTCACCCTCCTGCTTTTGTAATCTCATTCCAGAGTTTTGGCATCATCTCTCTGTGTATCTGTTGTGTGGTTTAGAGAACATTTTACTCTGCTTTTGCTATCTTTATGGCCTTATGGGTTCCTCTGTAGGTCAAACCTCCTCCTTGGATCCAGTTCATTTCATTTGCTTTCCTCCTGAACCCTTATCTTCTTAGTTAAATAGAGTACTGAAATAGTTGGCAAACTTCGAGCATCTTTAATTATCATTAGCAAATTGTTAAGAACACGGTGGACAATTGACAGTCTGGTCTTCAGAGTGCCATTAAAAGAGATTAGAAAAGACTGTTTGTGTGCGTTGTACAAATTTGTTTGTTTTCAAGCACTAAGAGTATAATGAAAATGTCCCAGCCAGGCTTAGCTGTTGCCGTAGTACCAGTCAAAGCCTGGGACATACGAGTGAGGCATCATTGTTCTGGGTTACCCAGGGCCTCTGGGTTACTGAACCTGGCCCTTCTGAGCAGAAGACTCATAGGGCAAAATGAAAGCCCAGTGCAGACTGACTGCCCTGCTGCTCCTCAAACTTCCCTAGGAATTTCTGTCCCCATGGCACTTGCAAGTGGATTGTGAAGCCTCTTGGACAGAGTTACAACACTTAATTCTATAAACCAGTAATATTCAGGCTGAATATCTCAGGTGGATAAATGCATTACCTCCAGCAAAGATCAATAACAAATTGTTTAGTTAAGATAAAAATATAAAATAGAAAAAATGAAGTCTTAAACATCCTCAAGGGAAGTTTGAGTTGGAAGGAATGAGTCCTCAGCCTGTTCTCTGATGTGCAGGAGGTTAGGTCTTTTTAAGTGTTTGTATTTTTATATTAAATAGGATATTCTCATTTTGCTATGTGCAAACATTTGGTGTCAGTAATGCCTTATGCCTGAGGAGTTTCCCTGTGATAAACCTCCCTAGCAGCAGAGTATATCGAGTATATAGAGAGTGTGGTGAAATGAGGGACAGAAGAATGAGGCCCTACTGCTGGTTATAGTTCTCACTCAGTTTAAATTACTATAGAAAGCTTTCTTGGTTATGAGTGTCAAACGGCAGAGATGCTGGAAACAGCCTTCACACTTTGTAGAAATACATCTGACTTTCCCCCTTGCGTTACTGATGTGTTTCTCACAATGAATTTGTCACTTTATTTTTGGAGTCACACATGAGTTTGAAATGTTGAAGTGCAGCTTAACAAAATGTCTTGGATTTCTCACTTTGATCAAAATTGAGTGGTTGTATTTCAAATCAATGATACTTTCTCTCAGGCTTCCTTGGAAATATGCCGACCTCTAGCAAACATGTATAAATGTGCTGACTTCAGGCTTCTCAAGAAATCTGGTGGGTTTGGTATGATTTCTCATAGTGTTTTGCTGACAGATTCACAGTTGTCATGGCTGCGTGGATATCACCGTCCAAGCTGTGCAAAGGTATATATTGCAGTGTAAGGTGGAGTTAGTGGGTGCCTGGAGAGGATTTCCAGCTGCTTCAGCACAATATGCTTTAGAATCTCTGATTTGGGTTTGGCTCAGCTGAGCCGCCTAATATGAGTTACCCTAGCTCATTGTATGAGCTGAGAATTTTGCAGGCCCTCCAAACAACCATTTATGTACATCACTGTGTTTTAAATAGCACCTGAAATACCTTAGACTGAGGATTTCCATGTCAAAAGATAGAGGCTGCAGTTTTACATGTGTTCAGGGGAACACTGACTGGATTTCTTTGTTCTGAACTTCTCCAGAGTTACAAACACTGAAAATGCCTCTCTGACTTGGGAAGTTCCTGGGCTGAAATAGTTGGAGACAGGAAGAATTTAAGGGAGAAATATCATACATCTCTGTGTTCTGTCTTGTTACTGCTGTGGCTGCTACTGAGGCTGGCCTGCTTGCTTTAGGGAGGTGTTCACTCTGATCCAATGCAACAAACATTATGTTTTTATATAAAACCTCTTTCTATTAACCTATTTTTCTCATAACCTTATATTCCACTTTTAGTGAGTACTGAATTCTCAGATGATTTGGGTATGATTTGAGGTATTTTCATTTGGAATTGAATGAATCCTTTGAAGCTGCAGACCGTTGGACTAACAAGGGTATAGATTTGATGCAAATTTTTGCTTCCTTAAAAAGTACTTTACTATTGCAAAAATAAAGTTTACACTTAGTGTCCCATGAATTGTGCCCCCCTCTCCTGTGTGGCTGCAGGGAAGTCCCTGTGTGAATCCTACAGCACCAGTGCATAAAGCTACTGTCCACAGCTCTGTGTGCTAGAAGGGCAGCAGGTAACAAATGCTGAGCATTCCTTTTATCCACTTGCTAGCCTAATGTTAGTTAATCCACTGATTACGCCAGATTCGAGTAGGATATGGGACTACCTATTACACTGACAGAGATGAGGCCACATTTCCCCTTTGCCGACCGGCTACACAGGCGTTGACTTCCAGCTGAAGATGTGAGTAGCTGCTGCTCAGTATGTGCTGGCTGTCCTCTGGGAAACCACAGAGAGAAAGGTGGTAGAGGAGGAGCAATGAAATGTTGGCCTGGTGGCTTGATGAGGCAGTTACAGTGTATATGAAAGTACTACGTTTTCAGTGATGACAAGGTTGATTTAGGCAAAGGAACTGCAACTATGAAAATAAGCTTCAGAGGCAGGAAGAAGGCTCAACCAAAACTGAGGTTTTGTCTGTTCCTGTGGAATTTTAGCCCCATCACTGCAGCATGTTTTTGCCCACAGCCTGGTGGATCAGAGTGGCCATTTCACGTGGCACTGCACATGATGCAGTTGTTCAGTCCTTCCTCCTTTTGACCTCCTAATCAATTTTTTCCACTTTCATTTGGGATGAAAGAAAAGGTTGGAGGGGAGAGAGAAGCAATTTCCTTTTAATTGCTTGTTTGTCCTTGTCTGTTCTCCCATCCTTTCAGATTTCTCAGGGCAGGGTTGGGGGTGTTTTGTCTCTCTTATTTTCACTGGTATCGATGGGGAAGAATGACATTTTCTGCTTGGATAGAAACCAATCACATCCCTAGACCCCCTTGAAAAAGCTTAATTTGCTCAACTAGTCAGTATTCCATCTTCGTTAAGAAGTCCCAGACTGGAATTTGGATTTAATCCTTCGACTCACGTTTTTTTCTTTTCTCCTTTGCCTTCCACATCCCCACTTAAACTTCCCAAGTACTCACTACCTTTTTTTATTACTGTGCACTCAAGTTACCCATAGCTCAGGAGGGAAAAGGACAAAAAAAATACCCCCAAAACAAGAGAAAATAAAAAGCCCCTCACCAAAGTAAATAAATAAGTAGACAGAGAAAACAGGCTGCTAGTTCATTTTCTTCTGCCTTTCCTTTAAGGCATGAGGTAATGCCAAACTATTCAGTGTGTGATGCAACTGCCTGATGGACATTCAGAGAATCCCAGCAGTGGCAAAAACAGTTTAGCCAAGCTTGAGTTGGCAGTGAGACCAATTTCTGCAACAAGAGACTATTTGAAGCCATAATGTGATGCATTTTTAGCATTTTTATTCAGCACAGGATTTAATTGCTCACTGACAAACCACCTAGACATTTGTGCCTGGGTGTTTGTGACTGGAATTCTTTGCTGTCTGTAGATGGTTTCAGAGCTGTTCAGTCATCAACTGAGAGTCTGAGGCAGGAATGAGAACTTGTTCCCTTAGCATTTGCTGCCTGAGGTGGATCAGGAAGGGTTTTACCTTCTGGTGATGTCTCACCTCTTCAGTTTTTCCCATTATTTCTTTCCAGCAATGTTTTCACTTCTATCAGTTTGCTTATGAAGGATGCAGGTAAGTGGGATAGGAAGATGCACTTTGCTGTATGAACTTCACCTAAAAATGAGAGCTGTAGCAGGGGGAGGTTAAATGGGTTGCTGAAAGATGCGAAGGTATCTGTGACAGAATGAGAAATAGCCAGAATTCCTGACTCCACCAGGCTGACTTGGCCATGCAGATGAGCTTTACATTAGGTGGCTTTGCAGCAATGCAGCCAATGCACAGCTGACCTGGCAGAGCCCTGCAGCTCTCCCTCATCCTGTTTCCCTATGGATTATGCTGTTACCACACCCACTGTAGCTATTTGATGATAAGTTCTCTATACTCATACCCCTTGGTGTTCCAAGCATTGAATGAGTGTCACTGCATACAAGAAATGTGTTACATGTACTTCTCACTGATGGCAAATCATGACTCTCAATCATCAGTGCAGTTCTGCCTTTAATTCTAACCAGAGTCTTTGGAAGCCTTGAGGTTGACTTAACTTTACCAACTAAAACTCACTAACATTTAAAAATAAGTTGCATCAAAGTCAACTCATGTTGTCCCATAGGACTCACCAACTCTGCTGAGTTGTGAACTTGTTCTCCGCTGAATGTTTTGACATCCTTGGACAGAGATATCTTTGTGTAACTCAATTAAGGATGGTGAATCTGCACAGGCAGCTCATCAGTTTTATTTCTTTCCAGGAAGTCCCACTCCCAGTAGTCTCCCTTTCATCGTGGTACAACTTCCAGCACTGTTTGCTTAAGTATTTAATTAACAAATGAGCCAGTGAAGGACTTAAATGACTGGCTTGGATGGACTAGTGTCCATTTCTAGAGGCTTCTAGGTGTTTTTATTTTCTTTGGCATGTTTTTTTTTCTTTTTTCTCCTTTAAATCAAGGCGGTGTGTTAAACGTGGTGACTGTGTTGACATTGCACAATATAGAACCACCCGCTCCCAAGTCAGATCTTTTCACTGCCTTTGCATAGGAAGTCACTGCAAAAACATGTTACTGAGACATTGCACTTGATGCCATCTTGTTGCATGGCAGGAGTCCAGGCCAGCACCCGGGAGCGAGTCAGTGTATGAGATTAGTTTAATCCTCTCTCAGAATCCTCTGATGGGGAGGGGAAGGACAATGACCCAGTGCCAGCGTTTATTTTGTCCACAAGTTCAGTTTGAATAGGGAGGAGAAGGTGGTGGTGGTGAGGAAAGGAGGGAAAAAAACACCCTTCTTGGAGTTTATTGGGTCTGGAGTAATGCCAAGCCTGAGGGGGTGGCTTTCGAATGGGGAGTAAAGAAAAGGAAGGAAAGAAGAGCAGAATGATGATTAGAAATCACAAATAAAAGAATCTCAAAGGGGAGGGGGGAGAAAAAACAACAAAAAAACTTTCTCTGCTTCTCTGAATATGTGTAGGGAAGAAAAAATTCCTTGCCTTTCTAAGGGTCCTATTCATTAGCAGATGCACTTACTCTGCTGCCAAGGGAAAAGGAGCACCCTGAACAGTCTCTTTGGGAGGCACCTACTGGCTCAGCCTCATGCAAGAAAATACTCTCTCTCCCCTGCTGAAGCTTCTTGTTCTCTTGTTTCATACAGGGCTCTTTGGCCTCATCTCCTCCTACTCCAACCACGCCCTCATTGTCTCTCGAAGGTGGATGCATGCATCTGTAAGCACTTCAGAGATCACTTAGAACGGCTTCTGCAGTCTGATTAGTGATGCAGAGTCACAGCATGTAGGAGGATATATTCTAACACCTCACCTTTGCGTGTTGCTGTCAATGGGGATTTTCCCCATAGCCCAGACCCCTCATGTGAAATCACCAAAGCGTAGGATCCAAGTACAGGTGGGACTCCACATTTTGTCCTGGATGTCTGAGCTGTTGGAATGTCTACATGGTCAATAACCCACAAGCCTGTATTGTGTACCTGGACATACTCAGCTGTCTGGAAAATGTGCCCTTGCTCCAGCAGAACTGGGAATAGGCTGGACTGGGTGGCCCACAGCTCAGTCTGGTAATAGATTATCTGGGCTCAGCCCTTCCTTTCTCTGTAGATACCCTGAATGTGAGCAAACATCAAGCAAAGAGAATATGGTGCCCCCAGGAGAAAGCAAATTGCCGGGTGTGGGTGCCGTCCACAGCAGACTTAGGAGGGAGCTTAAGCGGCCACTTTCCAAGGGGGTTTCTTGTGGCCCTGCCTCTGCTGCAGGAGCTTGTTTAAGAGCTGGGAGACCTCTCCAATCTTGCCTCCCTTGTGGAGCTATTTGCTATTCATTTTAATTATATTTCTTTTCAGCAGGACAACTGAGGAATGTCCTGTCCACAAGCTCCCAGGGACACATCATCTTACACATCATCTTAAGCCTTCTGGGCTTAACAGCAATTTGTATTCCTCTTCATGTATATTTCGAGATATTCCAAGTCCTTCTAATAGGAGGACTAGGAAAGAGTCTAATAGGAAAGAGCATCACATATATCCTGCTCCCTCTTTTCTGCAAAAAACAGCTTTTAAATTTAACTGTTCTCCCTGACAGGCATTGATGTAGAACCTCAGCTGGGCAAGGCTTGCAGTTCCCCTTTGCCAACTCTCTCCACTGTGGCTGGCCCAGCCAGGGGTTCTGTCTCCGGTGCTCGCTATCAGTGAATGTGCTCTTCTCTTTCTAAAATGAGATGCTGTCCTTTGTTTCAAAACACTCCCTGGAAAGGTCCATTCTCTGCTATATGCTGTGGCTCACTGGCTATAAAGAACACACCTCAGACAGCTCTGCCTGCTCAAAGTGTCTTAAAGGGAAGGTTTCGGCATCAATAGCCAGCTCCCATCTGCCTCTCCTCCTAGATGGATCTTGCCTTCCTGGTTAGAACTTCAGCAGGAAAACTGGCATTTGCGTCTCCCAGCGGCGGGTCTGACCCCGGATTCCTATTTCTCAGGCAGTGAGACCCCACAGCTGGCGTGCAGAGAACAGCTGCTGCTTTTTGCTTCCTCAGGCGGTTTCGAAGGGGCTCAGAGCAGCCTGTCTGTGCAGGACGTGAGCCTCAGCGGTGTCCCATCCTGCTGCCCGTGCCTGTGTGTCCCTGGGGAAGGCTCCTGGCTCTGCCCCCGTCTGTGCGCCGAGAGCCCCATCTCGCGGCGCCGCATGGGCCGGACACACGGAGCTCAGCCGCAGCCTCCAGAGGGGATTCCTGGGAACTAGGGGGTGTCAAGGGAGCAGCGTTTTATCTTACGTGGCGCTAGGAGGGAGTGATCAAACTTGGCCGTCCTGGGGAAAGAACCGCCTTCAAGAACTATGAGGACAGAGCCTTGAACCCCTGCACGGAGAGGAGGGGGTCCTTTTCATAGTGTATAAACTCTCCCCTGGTTTTACCCTGTTCCCCCCAGTAATGCACATCTCATTTTCTTTGAAAACATTGTGAGTAAAGATAGAAATTAATAGAAAATATATTATCTAGGAAGACCGTTGGATAAAATCACAGAATCAGTAAGGTTGGAAAAGACCTTAGAGATCGAGTCCAACCTATCACCTATTACCTAACCTAGCCAAACCTGTTACCTAACCTGTTGCCATCCTGGTGAAATGCGTTCTGGCCACTGGTGTTGAACCCTAGTGGAGTGCAGATCTCTGTGTGTGTAATGTGTATGTCATTACTTTATTTTCTCTAAACTGCATGTGATGTTGGGACTTTGAATTCAAATCCGGATCTGAACTTCCTCACAGGTCAGGTTCTTTAGTTCTGAAACCCTATTTTAAATTGTGGACAGTTAGAGAGAAACACGTTTCCTGGAAGCAGCCTGTGTGATGCTGGATCATTAAGTATCAACAGAAATGACTGAAATACCATGTGAGTGCTGGTGGAGACAGTAATAGTTGTGGGAAAACTGATACCTTATTACTGGAATGCTAGAAACTGTAATTGTTTAATCCAGTAGGGCAGAATAAATGAATTTGAAAGCTGGAAGTGTAATTGATGTAGTCCCTGTTTCCTGCTTTTCTCACTTCATTGTGCTATCAGTCAAGCATGCTTAATGCATTAATTTTTGCCTGCTCTTTTAAATTACTTTTGACTATTTTTTACTACATCACCTTGTCTCTTTGAGAGTGTCAGAGCTGCTGTGGGATAAATCTATTTAGTGGGAAAACTGTCTGATGGAAGTAAGAGAAGACTCCCCTTGTCTTTCATAGCCCCTGTCCAACACTCTTGCTGTTCTCCTTCTTGTACTTACGCTTCATTGCAGGAGAGTGCCATATATTTCCAGCTGATCTTCTTTGGGAATCAGGACTTCAGGAGCCATGTAATCCCAAAAAGGAGCGAGAATTCCATTTAGCCTACAATGCTCTGCTGTCTGCTGAGACCTTCCTGGGGTGAACATAGGTTTACAATGTGTAAGATTTTATTGGTACTCAAACCTGAATCACTGTTCTCCTACCTATCTTGTGTAGGAAAAATATACGTATTTCAGCAATTGTTTTGCTTTTCATTCATATAACTGCAAGACTGACTAATGTTAAAATATGAATCAGACTTTATCAGACTTTTACATCTCTTCCCAAGCTATTTGTTTGCCTTGTCCTTATTTTGTATCCATGTAGGGACTGAGATTGATTCTGAGAAGTTATAAAGCCCTTCCTAAAGCTCATTAGGGACCTGCTGCACAAAGGGAATTGCAGGTCTTTGAAGCATCATCTCGGAACTGTCACAGAATGGCAGCTAAATGCGAACTGTTGTGTATTATTTAGGCACATGAGTGATGGAGGAAGAGATCAGAGAAAGGGTGTTAAGCTGAGGGAAGCCACTTCCTGGGTTTTTGTCTGTTAATGGGCTTAAGCACGGATCATTTGAATGGCAGGCTGTTAGGCTGGGTTAGTTTTATAGGCCACTTAACAATAGTGACATCTTAATTTAAGGGGCTTTCAGTATCAATACATGGGAAGTAATCAGAAATAGGCTGATGTAATTCCAGGAACTTTCCACTGTGTGGCTGAACTGGCAGCAAGAGGAGAGGATGTGAAGCGTTCTTAAAAACTGGAAAGCATCTAGAACGAAATAATGGTGGGAAGGTTTTCAACCTGTATTAATCTGCAAACATAAGCACACGTGTATTTTTGCGGACGTTTATTTCTCTGTTCTGTTTTCAGGTTTATATGATTGATTTCAAATTTATTAGGAGTTGAAAAACTGTCTCTGGAGAAAACAATATGATTTGTGCAGACAAATGACTGTCAGTTTGATTTAAGGTCTGTTGTGAATGATAGTGTTTGCTCCTTACAGCTCCTACACATGCAGGCAAACAAAGAATTATGTGGTAGACATGCTAAATGTTTATTAGTTTTTCAGTGCTAACCACAAAGTGAAAATTAAAAACAGAAGTGGAATAAGCTGTCTTTCTTCATGCTTTCCTCTGACTAATGGAAGGAAATGTCTCTGGGCTGGTTAGTGATTCACTATCCACAACGGAGGCTCCTGTCCCAGCCTGCAAGTTGTGGTTGGAATTACCCATTGAACTGATCAGATCTGGCAGTTCCTGCTTTCCTTACCAGAAGGTGCCAATACAAAGTAATTATTTGCCCTTGGGCTCTCAGCTCTGGTTCCAACTCCCTTCCCACCACATCAAGAAAGCAGGAATGCACTTCAGAGCTCCCAGTTCACTATCCTGTCCTACCCTGTAGACAACTGGGACAGTCCTTTCTGAGCTTCCTCCCAAAGCTGCCACTAGGCTGCAAAAGGTACCTTTGCTTCTGCACATCTGTGCATGCAGCTGTCAGAGGGATAGTGAGAGTAAAATACAGATTCTTCAGCTGCAGAAAGTGTCTAGATAGCTTGGGTATTTCTCTTTGCTACTTTGAGATCTCTGATTTATAGCTTCTTGCTGGATGCTCCTCCTGTCCTCTGGCAGGGAAGTGGTGCAAGTGCACACAGGTACATGCACATGTGGACATGGCCACTTTGCAACAATAGTACTCTGTTGTGTGCAAAATCGTTTTCTTCCTTAAGAGGCAGTGTGCTTCAGATTTCATTTCATAAAGTGAGAACAATGTGTCCCAAAAGGATCCTAATGGAAAGATCAGTCTTGGAAAATGTGTATGTGGAAAGGGTTACTATCACTCTGGAGATTTGGCATTGCTTTGCTTATTAGATGTGCAAGTGGTTGAGAGTGATAGAGCACTTCACCAGAGCAGCTAGATTAGGGCATCTGAAAGGTTTAGGTTTCCCTCTTTGCTCATAAGTGAAAGGCAGAGGAAAGGAACTCTTTTTAAGGGGTTTTAAGCAGCAAGTTTAGAATTTGCTTCTTACGAACATCAACTCTGACAGTGATTTGACCAAAGACTTTTCTGCAGAAAACAAGAACTGTCTCCTAATTACTCCCCTGACACATGTGACTGTCACTACAGTTTTCATCTATTGAAAGTAATCCTTTTCCTCTCCTTTTTTTCCCTTAAAGAATCACTATACGTATTTCAATTTAAAAGGACTTTCATATCTTATACTCAGAAGTGATTCTTCTATTTTCTTACTGAGCTGCCAAATATATGGAACAAGCTATGAGGTGAAGGGTATTAAAAAAATCCTCAAACAACAAACCACAGCAAACAAAAATGCAAGCAGAGCTTTGAGCTTGAGCTATTCAAAGCAATCACAAGCAACAGTTTCTTTGGCATCAATTCAAATAATTGTTGTGATATGCTAGTGACTTACAATGAAAAAATCCAGGTCTGAGAATGAGACTGATTAGATAAACATATGTTTATGATAGCAACAGACCTTGTTAACAGTGTGTGGCAGTTATGCTCCCCTTAGGTCACTGGNTTTTTTTTTTCTTTTTTTTTTCCTGCATCTGCTGCAGGCTGTGTTCATTCTTTTGGGCATCTCACTTGGTCTGTCATTGATCCACTTCCCATAAAGCAGAGATCTCTGTCCTTTTTTATTAGCATCCGGAAGGATCTGATGAGACTGGAGTGGATTCATCAGTGTGAAAGAGCAAAGTGTATGTGCAAGTAGCTTCTTGTGTATAACTCCAATTCCCAGCAAAGTTCTCTAGTGGAAAGGCAACAAAACTCAGGTACAAATTGACCAAGAAGGGTCTGGGATCTGCAGCACTGTGTGGATGCGGTTGGTCTCCTAGGATGCCTCCTGACCCTTGTTTAATCTTGGATTCTGTGGAATCAAGACAAATAGCCATACCCTCAAGTTGTTTTACCATTACCATGGAACAGTTCATAAATGGATTCCCTTGAAATATTAGACTTTCTTCTTGAAACTGAACCCATCTGGCAATGAGGATGAGGTTTCTACCACACAGCCCAAGGAAATAAATAAATATACCTATTAAAAAGAAGCATGAAAGGTTGATTAAGAATAAGTTCTAAAATACAATCAACATTGCCATGTGTTTAGTTGTGCAACTGTCAGGGCTGTTCTTGTTCCTTTCAGCTTTGGTACAATCAGTTCCCTCTCTGTTTTCCAACAGATTTTAGGGGATTATAGGAACTTTTAGTGTCAATCAGCAACATCTGGCTTTTTGACATTCATGTCTGCATGAAGGAAGATTTATTCTGCAATTCAGGAGCATCATTATAATATTAGTTTCAATATTGGACAAATGGAAGTCTGTTCATGCTCAGTAATTCTGCAGGGATATGCGCTGTTTTCACTGTGTTTTTCAAGTTGCTGTGGTTACAAGGAGATACTCCACTTATTATTTTCCATGTGCCAGATCTCTGCCCTGGCTATTGGCCCAATTCCGTGAGGTATTTAATACCTCCTGGAAGTGTCAGAGTGCTGTCATCTCGCACATAAACCGAAAGTGACCAAGGGCATTTCAATTGTATGTCTATTGAAGTCATGGAAGATTACTGGTTTGATGCTCCTCTTTGGCTGCAGGTGATGCAAGAATCAGCCTGACCAAGAACAAGATGTGAGAGAAATCAGGTAGAGTTGTCCTTTCTAACAGGAACAACAGAGGGAAAACAGCTTCTACCTTTAATATCTAGAGGTTCTTCATCTGCAGTTGAACTGAAGTTGCTTATCCCCCTTCTGCAAAGCTAGTGTTTGTGTGCTTTTTCAGTCACTGGTCCTTTCTCAGCAATGTAGGGTTCACTTCTGGAAACTGTGGCAGAATTTCCTGGGGATTAAAGTAAGCCGTACCCAGGCCCACAGAAAATCATACCAACATTCAATATAAAGTTACACCAATTCCCCTCTGCCTGCCTGCCATGCACTACCTACTGCTTAGGGTGACAGTTTGCTGCAAGACCTACCAGCTTTGCCTGTGGTCAAAGTGAGATCGACCTGTGACTAACGCATGTTCTGATGCTTCCTCCAGGATGTTATTCTGTCACTATTGCTGCCCCTTCCTAGCAAAGCATGAGAGCTGACTCAAACCAGTCTGCACTGTGAATGTGTTTGCTGGCCTAGATCAAACTGGAGAGCAATATGGGTGGATGCTGGAACTGGCAGCTGCTGGGAATCCTACTCTCACTCTTTTTACTTTCTACAAGATCTGTGGAAATGTTCAGGTTCAGATTTCTGGAAAATTCAACAGTGATGGCTATTTCTTTCTGTACGATGGGGCTGGGTTTCACCTGGAGCTTTTAGTTGCTGTGTTCCTGCAACCACTAAAAATATGCCTAATCAATGAGGTGTTGCGTAGCATTTAGAGTGGCACCAGACAATTAATTGCCTCATGTAACTGTGTGTTGTGATGAAAGCACCTGAATTCTGACTGCTATAATTCACAGTTCTCTTAGTGCTTGGCATGGAGCTCAAACTCATGGTCTTCTGCTTAGATGTGGGTATACTATGGAATAAGCATTTTCAACCCAAGTGTCATTACAAGTTTCAGAATTGCTTTCTTCCCATTGATCATTTACCTGTGCAGAACAGCTTGATGCTGCAAAGTGGAATAATATGTCTCAATTGTGTAAAATCCTACTATGTTTCATCTTCAAGAGATTGCGTAAGTGCTTTGATACCATGGAAAATTCTATCACAGGGAAGATTTGGTTACACAGGAATTGCCAGGCTGAGGTCCCATGTAGTCCTATATACCACAGCCTGAAATGTGTACATTTATTTCTGAAGTCAGAGAAACCCTGCAGTGAAGAACCATGGAATTAGTTATGCACAGCTGAAATTTATTTTTTGTAAAATATTAGTTTCTAGAAGTACCCTTTAAAGCTTTGTTATTGAGAATCTGTTATTAATCCTAATTACTGCAGATTCAATGCTTTCAGGAGCTGTTTAAAAAATGATACTTTAGAAATTCTCATGGTGGAGCAATTAGAGAAATACTGGTTTTCTGACAAAAGGATACACCTGAATGCTATTTTTCATTATTAAGTGAGGGAGGCGAACATGGACTTGGTATTTGAGATTCTGGGAAACTTGTTTTCCACTCTGTTGTGCTTTGGGCTTCTTTTCTAATTCTTGGGAAATTACTTGGATTTGGATAAATGCCTCAACAAATTGCTGCATGTCATTGCATCGTGGTCACTGTCTCGATGCAGGTCCTCAGCTCTCTCTTCACGTAAGGTTATGTTGCCTTGGTAGAGCTTCCTTTATTGCATGCTGAGCTGACTACTTTGCACTTGCAGAGAGGTGAGAGCCTTCATGAAGATTGTCCATCCATATTGGGTTGTGCCTGATATCTTACTGGTGCCTCTGGTCTCTCTGTGTGGAAACCACTTTGAATATAAGTTCACATTTGCCACACCATATGGCTGGAGCCGGATGTATGAGGACCTTCCTGAACATAAGCCAAGGATTTGCCCTGCGTGGCTTGTGTGTGTTTGTGTGAATCAGTCAAACTTCAGGCTACATTCAGAGTATGAGTTATAGGCGTGTGGATAATCACAGAGCTTGACCTTGAGTGTGAATCCTTGCCTCAGTTTCCTCAGTTTTCCACCTCTGAATTGAGAAAGGTCACATATCTCCAGTAAACAGATGAATTGTGAGGATTAGTGCATAAAATATCAAGCTCAGGGAACTGCAACGTAATTGTGTTTTAATACTGCCATGAGAAATCCATTCTGTACCTGTTGGTTAAGNAAAAACCCCTAAACCATAACAGCAGGTCAGAATTTTATTCAGAAATGACGGCGAATGCTTTGAAAAGAGAGTGCCAACTGCCATGGAAGGGTAGAGCAGAACCTGGATATGAGACAGAATTGGCTGTATTTGTGTCTAGCCCAGTGTGTTCTATTGTCAGGCTCACTAGGAGAAAGTGTTGGGATGGAACATGGAAGCCCTGAATTGTATCCTTAGTAGCTGGTTCAGACCTGGTAGATGATCTTAGGTGAGTTACATCACGTCCCTCTGCCTCCAATTCCTGTTGTGAAGACAGAGCTTCCAGTAACAGCTAGGTGGTGTTGTTATCTTTATAGAAAACATGTCATAAACCCTGCTTAGGTTTGCAGGTGCCACAGTTCCAAAGGAGCTCTTCACAGACTGGACATAAAAATTACTCAGTCACAGCTATTATCACTTACCTCCAGTTCAACCCGGTTTCATGGATAATTGTATGGGAAAGAATGGACTGGGCTTAAGTGATACACAAGTTAGCTGAGATCACGTCTGGGGAAGGCACATGCTGAATAAAGATCACCAGTCTCACGTTTGGTTTCCTTAGTGATTTTGCAAATAGCAAAAGCAAGCCAAAGAAGATTGCATGTGAGTGTTAAAACTGCTTCTCTCTGGTCCTGAGGATATGAATCTGTCCAATTTGGCATGCAGGTATAGTTTCAGAAAAACATTAAGCATGACCACGGGAAGAGAGTAGTGCAGATGGTCCAGCTGCTACTGAATCCCCTGAGTCTGGGGCCTCTTACTTGAGGCATGCTCCTGTCTCCTCAAGATTTTGAGATAAACACTAGAGCTTGTTGTGATTTGTGTTCTCTATAATCATGTAAGAGAAATGTAAAAATAACGCTTTTGCGACTCCAAAGTCTAGTAGTATGTAGATAGAATGAAATGAGGAATACTATATAGGAATTAAAGCATGGTTAGATGGGTTTCATGTAGACTTTCAAGAAGTTACAAGACAGTGATATGGGCAATTGTTATGGTACAGGTTTTATTAATTGTTGTTGTTATTGACAATAAAATTTGAATAAAGTTCCTTTACTTGAGAATGTAAAACATAATTTCTATAAACACGTGCTTTTACTCTTTTGCATTCTATGCGGATTTCTTCACCCAGAGACATTACTGCTGATACAGCCATTTAAGGATGGAGAGTATGACATGGAGTTGACAAGAATGATAAAATAGTGACTTCAGATAATGCCAAAGCCGGTAGGTTTTCTATTGTATTTCTATCCATTTCAAGGTGATTACCAAGAAATTGAAAGAAAAAGAGAGAGGGAACTTGGCCACATGGAGAATTTGGGACATACCAGACCACTCCCTACAAAATCCTTATTAAAACACCCCCAGGTATTAGAGGATGCTACCAAGGAGCTGGATGGGCTGCTGTGTACCATGCTGAGTACCAAGTTAAGAAAATCCACTTTAGAACAGTAGTGAGTGTCCCCGTCTCTCATGTGGGAGACCGGCAGTTTGATTCCCGCCTGGGAGGCAGTGGTGCTGCTGAAGAGTTGGACTCGATGATCCTTGTGGGTCCCATCCACCTCAGAATATTCTGTCACAACACTGTGATATCTCAAGTTAGGGAGATCAAGCTAGCTGTGAACAAACTATTGCACCTGTATCAAAGAGCACAGTGTCCCACAGAGCCTGGAGCTCTGCCACATTCACCTGGCTCTGCAGTGAATGTCTTCTCCATGTCTTTCAGCAGTACTAATTCAACCAAGTGGAATAGCTGATGTGTTATTCCACATTCAGGGGCATCTATTGTGAGACTGTGTCAGCCCCACATGGAAGTGCCCTCAGCATACTAGAGCGTTTTTCTTTCTGATATGAATGAGTAGTGGTAGTGGTTGGGACAGTGGCAGAGATGAGTGTGGGCAAGGAAAGTAACTGAGCTTGTTTGGGTGAAAGTCAACAGCAGGTGGTGAGCAGAACTATGTGGAATTAAGTGGTAAAACTGAGATCTTTAAGAATGAATTCTGTGCATAGAGCAAAGAAATGGGCAGTGTCCATAATCAAACTGGGGTCTGGTCAGTTAAGTCAGATGGAAGTGAGCCTGATTGCATCCCGATTTATAACAGCACAAAGGGGAGAGAAACAGTGGGAAACACCACCTGTGACCCAAGCTGACCTATCATTTACGTCACATCATACTCATGTTCTTTGTAGTTCCTAATGTTTTTTTCTTGGTGAGTATATGAATCATCTCTTTGTTGTGAGACTAATGAACCTCTTACCAGAAATTCTGATAATGATTTGGGGAAATCAATGACATAAAGAAAGGCTGTTAGAACTTGGGATGCTTTATGAGTACACTACCTTGGAAGGTCACTGCTAGCAGAAGAAATTATTTTCCTCAGTGGTATAGCTGGAGGCTCCTAATGTTATGCAGCACTGTGCTGCATGAAATGAGTGATGCGAAACCTGCCAAGTTTTATTCAGAGGTCTGTCCATATCAGAAACCTTGCCACTCGAGTGAACTTATGGGAAGGACTGGAAAAGGATAGGAAAAGAATTTTTATGCAATCATTTATGTGTGGTTGGGTTTTAGCAAATTCTCATTTATTTTAAAATTAATTGAAACACCAGCACCGCAACCTTGTGTGTTCAAACATTAGTGGACATAGGGCAGCAGTTCTCTGACAATGTAGGTACAACCCAGGTATATTAGACAGGTGACCTGTAGATTTATGGATGTTTTCATTCTGCTATACAAGGAACTGGTGAAATATCTGGAAATGGAAGTGCAGTGCAAAGTAGTAAGACTCTACAAATTGTTTGAGTGCAGGATGGGAGTGTTTGGACAGTTCTGTAGGTCTGAGCAATCAGCTTGGACTGTAAGGGGAAACAACCTCCCATGTTCTTTGTCACAAAGTGCCTAGGAAAATCTTACCAGAACACACTTGTGCCATGTCATTGAGTGCTGTCTTTCATCCCCTCTTCACTCACGGCACCTTTGAAGGTGCCACAGATCATTTGGCAGGAGAACCAAGAGATACTGTAGGAACGCCCAAAGGCCTGACCTGCCAGGCACTCCAATGAGCTCCTGACAACCCAGAA
This sequence comes from Pitta sordida, assembly GCA_013390025.1. Lineage (NCBI taxonomy): Eukaryota > Metazoa > Chordata > Aves > Passeriformes > Pittidae > Pitta > Pitta sordida. The sequence goes on along the minus strand of WEKX01018096.1, from coordinate 207,269 downwards.
AAACAAGGGCCAAGAAAGCCATGGACATCAGAGCTGGACTGAGCTTCTAAGTTCTCTTAGACTATAGAAACAGGACCATTTCCCTGGAATCTGGTAAATCAGCACTGTATTTAGGTAGTCTGCTGGGCTTCCTGTACACCTGTGTATTCTCATTGAGCATCAAGAAAGCATTTGGCAAGCACCACAGGTAAAAATTCCCTCTGTTACTAATATTCTTTTTCCTGCATTTTAATTTAATTTCCCCTATCACTGCTTCTTTTTCCACTGCACATTTCTCCTTGAAAGCTAAGATTGTATGAGCGGATGGATATTCTTTCTCCCCAAGTGCATGTACCCTTCTCTGCTGTTTGAAAAAATTAACATTTGGGCTGAAGTGCACCTGCAATTCCCATTAATGTAGCAGTTTGAAACTGACCCACTGGTGGAGAGAAAGAAGCTCTGAACTCCCTTCCTCTGACAACAGATCTTGGGAGTTAAAGAAGAAGTTCCAGAAGATGGCAAGGAAGTCTATTTTCTATGCAGGCACTGTACACAGGATGCTTATGGTGCCTTGTCCTAGGGTGGTGTGTATATATTCCATATCTTTGTGTTTTGGCTTGTGAATACCAGTCCTTAGCAACACCAAGGTCGTTTTCTCTCTCTGTCCAGAAGACGAGAAGAAAAAAAATTCAAAAACTGAGAAGCGGCAGTTGAAGGAAAAAAAAATTTCTGGGGGTAGCTCACACAGCGGCAGCAGAGGCAGGGAGCTGGTGGGTGCTCTCTGGCAGCCGTGGTTGTGTGGGGCTGGAGAGGGGCTGCTCTGGTGGGTTTTTCTCCAGCTTTTGGGATAGCCCCATATTTTTTTTCCTTTTTTCTTGTTTCCTTTTTTTCTTTTTCCTTTTCTTTTTTTTTTCCCTTTTTTTTTTGCTTTTTTTCCTGGGACATATTTTCCTGCTGCACTCCAACCACTGGAAGAGGGGAAGAGGGCCTGCAGTTCCCTTCCCCTGCCCCCGGGGGTTCCTCCTCATCGTCTCTTCGTTTCTCCTGGAGTGCCTACGTCTGGACCCGAGGGATTTCTTCTGGAACTGTCGGCTGGAATCTCATCGAGACCGACAGGACTCTTCACATACAGGACTTTCTACATCACAGGACTCTCCTCATCACCAGATTTGTGGGACATCTCAGGTTTTGTTGTTTAACACTGTTGTATCTTGTCTGTTTACCAAAGTAAATAGTTTATACTTTTCACACTCTTCCTTGGGTTTTTTTCCCGAACCTGGTGAGGGGGAGGGGTGGTTTATTTTGTTTTTCTTTGGCTCAGCCCCAAATTTGCCTCAAACCTTGACATGCTTACATGTCCAAATTCTGCTCATGTGCTTAAGCCTAGGCTTGCCATCAGGAGCTTTGCTCTGGAGAAGATTGCAATGCACATCCCCCCCCTCCCCCCAGTTCTATATAGGGTATTTAATCTTGTACTGGTATCACCTGCAGATATGTGACCCAGATGGATGAGCTAAAAACTTATGCGAATAAAAACATTGAAGCTGTATGGGTTGGAGGAAAAGAAAAAATGAGGGGATGGGAAGAGGGGGTAAAAATTCCCTCTTGGTAGGAGGTTATCAAGCAACTCCTGCTATGATTCTTTGTTCTGATTAGCCATGTATGGCATTTTATATCTTACCCTAGACTTGCATTTTAGGATTTCTGCATGGACAGCAATATGTTGCATACCAATGAAGAAATCTAAAGCAGAACGGAGGCACACAAGAGGAATAGCGAACAAATGGGGAAGTTGGCTGCTTAACAGTCCAATGCTAGGGTGTAATTCTGGTCCCCCAAACAAGTAAAACAAATCAAACGCTTGCAGAAGCTGTGTGTTTAAATACTATCTTCTGGTCAAACTATTCTTAGCGAAGTGAGTCAGGTTATTTATTAAGTTATTTCCTCATGAACGTTATTCTTATCTGTTTTGTCCTCAACTATCTGTTCTTTCCCTGTATACTTCTTATGTGCCAAGTAATTGGACAAACATGTAAGTACCATGCTTTTGTTCATGCAAGCCATTCCTCATTTGATGTTTGTGGCATATGATATTTTCCTTCTTTCTGAAAGGAGTGACTGAAGTACTGTGAAACTGGGGCATGGTGTCTGGGGTTCATGGAAGAGTAATTCAGTTTGGGTGAGGAAAGGCAAAGTCTCCAAATAAGACCATGGGTTCCAAGTGCTTTGCACACTGTCCTGTTAATAGATCAAACCCTGAAAGGTTCCTGGGGACAACAGTGGAGGGAGGGAGGATGTCCATACTGTGCCATGCAATGTACATCTCGGCTTTGCCTTCCTAGAAGTCTTAACTTCTTGCTCTCTTAATAAGATTGTGAAAACCTGCCTGGTTTATAGCTATCTTGCTGACTCTGGTTACTAAAGATAAAACAAGTGTATAGGACAAGTGTTCTCATATCTGAATGCTGGATCTATTTTGCTTCAGGTACTGCAGGAGCTGATATGAGGAAAAGATGAGAGTTAAGAAAGGAGATAGTAAGTAGCTGATCACAATGTGGAGATGGTATTTTACAAGAGTTGCATGATATGGGAATTTTCAGGCTGTCCATCCTGGCTCTCTCATGTCTTACTCTGAGAGCATGGGGGCTGTGTGTGTCCCTTCAGTCCCTGGTGGGGTAGCTCATGTTAATGAAATTCCATGTAGGCTCTCATTTCTCCCAAAACTTTGTCTCATTACTACCTATCCATAATGTCCTTCTCCTGCTTTAGTCATTCCCCTCAGACTGCTAACTCAAGCCTAATACATAAAAGGGCTTTCTCCATGGTGGAGATCTGCAGGATCCAAAACACTCTTCCACATCCTCTTTCTTTATGCAATTGTTAGATAGTGATACATAGTGCTGCCTCTTCCAACTGGAGAAGGTCAACATCTTTCACATCACACCTTGTATTTTTTCAAAGGATGGATGGTGTTTTATGCTGGCATATCAGCTGAGGATTCAGTCACAGACAATGGGACTCAATGCACATGTTTGTGGTGGGTAGCAGACTTGAGAACCATCTCCTGTAGCACTGAACCTCTTCTGGGTAGAATTCTGGTCATACTTGCAAGTTTTGCTTTGATGTAAGAAGGGTAGATAGGAAGATATTGCAGCAACACAGTCTTTGTGATTGCTTTATATGATGTGCATTCATGTAGTTTGAATTTCAGCATCTCAGCAGTTCATCTGAAAATTGCAAGCAGGTAGAAGCAGCAGAGGATGCTGTGGCATTGAATGGAAAAAGTACAAAACCGAATCTCGGCCTGCAAGGTAGCTGGATTCAAACTGGGTTTTTTTCTTTCTTTAGCATGGGAAATGAATCCCAGATTCCATCATCTATTCCTCATATGACTCAGGAGTAGCTTTAAAACGAAAAGGGTGCAAACAGGAGCAAAACTGGGCCTTCAAAGTTCAGTGGGACTTGTCTAATGAGTGCAGTCTGTTCAAGTCAGGCCTCCTGATATCTCAGGTTGATACTCACTGTTGCATTATCTCTCTCAGTTGCAGGGGCTGATACACACCAGCACAGTCCAGATTTGCAGTTTGTAACTCTGGGAAATTAGAGACCCCAGCAAGCCAGAAAGCAGGACCTGATAGGAGAACAGGGGGAAAAAATAAAAAAGGCATTGAGAATGAAAAATAAATTTCACAGTCCAACTGGCAAATATTTCAGGCCACAATTGTCTTTGGCACCCCTCCACTCCCAAGGTCTCCAATGGTTCTGAGGCCCCTACCACAAGAAAATCAAGGGTTTAGAAGTACAATCATTAAAGAAAATCTTGATGTCATTTGGGTTTGGGAGTATTTGGTGGTTAATGCCGTGTGAGTGTATTTGCACATATGCACCCTGTGTTGTTGAAGTGGAGCTGTTGAATGACTAAAACCATCTATCCCAGGGGCAGAGGGAGGATACATCCACCTCATCTTCTCACTCTGGGAATTGCTGGGATGATAAGGCACTTTGTGTGGAAGAGCCTCTAAAGTGGCAAGTCCTTCCCCTTGCTTTGTGCCAGCTCCATCCTGCTGACCCACAAGATTTTGGTTGCTTTGTAGGGATGAATAAAACATGTACTGCTATACTCATTGCACGGTGACACAGTCAGTTTGACCCAAACGAAGTTGCTTGTGGTTACCTCAAATGTATATAAGAGCGGGAGGTTAATGGAGAGAGTTATGTCTGTTTCTTTTGCAACAAACATTGGCAATATGCTGACTGGAGTTCTAGCTATAAAAACAGGGAAGAAGGTGTGCAACAGGATCATTCATCTTGTCTATTGATGATAGTCACAGCTGCAGTAGAGATCGATTCTCTTCCCTATCCTGTTGGCATCCCTTACAGATAAAGTGGTCTTGCTCCAGTCATCTCTTCCATTCTGGGATGGTTAGGGCAAGCAGTTACATGGAATTTGTCCTCACTTTTGGGTTGCCAGAAGGCATCTGGAATGGACTGATGAGCAAGTAGCAGATGTATCCCTTCTGTTTGTCTGGGAAGTTCAGAACTGCCCAACACAGTAAAATGAAATGCTTTTGTCCCTGTGTGCTGTTGTGATTGTTTTATTTACTCCAAGAAGGATTGACTCTAAAGCAGTTGAGTTGAAGGCTGCTCATTATAACCCTACATGATTAGAGTTTAGGATGGTGTATGCCAAGTATGCAGAAATATGATGATACTGAGGCAAAATCCCACTTCCCTTCCCTCTCATGATAATTCCCCTTTTTTGTTTGGTTACAGACTTCCTAATCAGACAAAGTACTGAAAACCTGGTCTTCCCTGGCAGCAGCCTGCCAGCCCCTTCAGCATACCTGTTTCAGGAAGGCCTTATTCTGGAGCTTCCCTTTCTCTCGTTCAGCGATTGTCTTTAGCTTCTCTGGAAAGGTACTTGAGTGTACAGCAGATACAGTAATTCTTTTAAACTAATGCAACAATTTGCAGATACAATGCGTCAATTAAGATGTATCAGTTAAGATAATTCAACTTTCTTAAAATGTATCATTTATTACACTTTCCCCCCCAGTTTTGTAACAATTGCCTTCTTATCACTTGGTGAGGCCTCATGCCTTGCTAATCCTCAACCCGAGAATTTTCAAAAGGGTCTTTTCAAATGGAAGGAGATGTAAATAATTTTTGAGGAAGGACAAGGTATAGAAAATTTCTACCCCTAAAATGAAAGTTTCAGAAATGTGCATCACAAAGCAGGATTACTACAATGGACAGTGCTTTTTGCTCTTATCAGGTTTTGCTCGTGATAAACTCTTTATTCTCCATGTTCCATGACCAAGTGGTTGTGGTATTCGCTGATGTATATGCTGGAATAAAATAGCTGAGTTTTCATTGGGAAGGTGTAGAGTCTTTCCCTATCCCTGACTGATCCATCTCTGCACTGACGGAGTCAGAGGACTGGAGAAAAGGTGAGTTTTATAAAATATGTGGCTTCTCTTTCTTTCCCCCATTGCAGGCTATATGTAGGAGGGACCAGCTCTCCAGTTCTTTCTTCTTGTTCTTGTATGAGCTTTAAAAATTTCTTGCTGCCTTTTTTTATTTTTCCTTTTTTTGCTTGAGGATAATAGGAAGGGGCGTAATCTGCTGATAGCTTAAGAAAGCCTTAAAACAGGTAATTGCTGACAAAACCCAAAGTTAGTCTGAGTCTCAAGGAATACAACCTCAGTCCAAGTTCCCTGTTTCTCTGTTCCCTGAAGGGCAGATGGCCAAAGCTGCAGACCCATTCAGTGGGAGCAATCCTCAAACATCAAAGGGCAGGGAGGAGTCAGTAACCTCTCCTGCAGAGAGCCGTGCTCTCTGCTCCAGTGAAGTATAGCTCAGACCAGTGCCTTAGGTGCTACATGTTACTGGCACATGACATCGATCTCAGAGCATGTTGTGGAACAGGCAGCAAAGGTGCAGACTGAGAACTCCAGCATACCTCTGGGAGAGCCAGTTAAGTTTTTGCTGCTACAAATGGTTACAAGCAGGAAGAGTAATTTTACTATTACAAATGCATACTAAAATCTTCCATATGGAAGAAAGAGTTACGTTTTTGTTTTTAACTGCTATATATTTTTCCAATTGTACCCTAAATACACATAGTACCATCCAGCTGGCTGAACCACAGAGGAGTGAAATATCTACCCTATCTATAAAGACTCAAACCTATAAAGTGGAGGTGACAGGCTGAAGTCTGAAATCTTTGCTCCCTTCACATATATGGAAGTTTTACCATTGGTTTCAAGGAGACCAGAACCAGGATTCAGTTTATGTGAAAGGGCATTAGCCAAATGAGCATAAGCACATGAGTCAGAAGTTGTGTTTTGACTCCTGATGTTCCCACAGTTTGGCTGAATTCTTCACTGCTCTGTGACTCAGTTTCCCTATTTATCAGGCTGAGAATATCTTGCCTAATTAATAGTTTAATTAGAATAATAAAACTTACTTTACATTTACTACTGTTTTTGCAAAAGTCTTTTGAAACTTCACTAGAGGTGCCATTTTACTGGCATAAAACCTGTTTGTATCACAAGGGTTATTGTCTCTGTCATGAGACTGGCTCTCTGCTTACTCCCAACAGTTGTATCTATGAAAAGACCATGGCATTATTTATACTGTAGATGTTCAGGTACAAAGAAGCTGTAGTCACTACTTTGAATAATTGTCTTATTTTCTAGAGAAGTAATGAGAACAAGGAGCTTTCCATTTCCTCCGTAGATTGTAGGTTGGTTTTGAGAGGTGTCCAGCTGCAGAAGCTCTGCAGACACAACTCACCACTGCAGGGATATTGCTGTGGTTAGTACAGGCACCATTGTGACCATCTAAGGACTTAAATCCATATGCATGGATTACTAGATAAAGCAAAGTGGGAGAAGTTTCTTGGTGGATATAACTTGGTGTTATTTTTGGCTGATTTCAATTTCTCTCAAATGCTATCTTTGTGCTCGGTGGATGGTTTATCTGATGGCATTATTGTGGTTAGAGTACAATATATGGGACAGCATAGTTTGTTTTAATGAATAATAGAACAGTATGTTAGTAATTGTTGTCTCTTGATTCAAGCACAACATCTCTATGCTAAGATGGAAGGTTTTTTCTCCCGGACTCCAGAGACTTTGTGTCAACACTTCAAAAGCTTTATTTTGTTTCTTTTTTTTCTTTTTTCTTTATTATTTCAAGACCCTACGGTTGCCTGCCAGGCTTCAATGATATTTTTTGTATTTATTTGGCTTCTCATTGAAACTATCCATTCGTCCAGTTTCCATAAAACCCCTAATAACTATTTAAAAGTTTTTATTCTTGGCTCTCTTCAAACCTGTAAATACTGGTTTGAAAACCCCAGCTGAATTCGCTGCAAATAATCCTCTTTATCATCCCTTTTCCTCTGGTTATAAGAGGGTTCTTCAGTATTTTCCTTCTCAGCACTTGTTAGCTATAGTTAGTCCACAGGCCTCTTTTTTGGTGGGAGGAAAAGGTAGTTGTGGTTTATAAGCTACCTGACAAAGGATTTCTCAGAAACATAATGGTTGTGATAAAAAAGGAAAATAGCAGCAGCTAAATGAGTTAAAACACTGTTGCACTACAAACGTGTCTCTTCTGCCTGCCCTAATGCAATCCCACATTCAGCATATGCATGCCCCTGACTGAGGAGGCTGTTACACTTGTCAACAGCTCTCAGCTTTTATGTGGCAAACACAAACCAAGCCTAGCCTTCTCCAGTGAGTGCTGCTAGTGTATAGGGAAAGCCCTGAGAGGCTCATGACTTGGACCAGAGATCTGTTTCAGTCTGGTGATGTGTGGGGTTGATGTGTGAAAGGAGAAAGCATAGCCGTGTCTGAGGGGGCTGGCCTGTGCTTCTGTGTAGCCTGAGAGGACTACATGAAGGGTGAAGCAGTAGAGAAGTTCCAGCAGAGTATCAGTGCCTTAGGGAGATATGTTTGGTTGGGTTTGGGGTTTTTTTGAATGAAAAGTTAGCCTTATTACTTTTTCCTGAGATTAAGATTTGTGATTCTTTCTGAGAGGACGTCTGCTCTTATTCTGGCAAAGCTTTGTTCTTGTCAAAAAGCAGACCCTGTTCTGCAAAGCACATCTGTAGGAGATTTCTCACAGGAATTGTACCAGTGGTGCTATGACCCAAATAGGGATGCAGAGAACTGTCAAGGACTTCATGCTAAATCTACCAGGAGAAGATTAGAATCCAGCTCATTCCTTTTCTTTGTGTTGCATTGGCTCTTTGTATTATGTAGGTTCCTGGATCCTGTGTCCCAATGGCAATGGAATTGCCTTTGTAGAATCATTTAGATTGGAGAAGACCTCTGAGGTCATTGACTCCAACATTTGACCTAATGCCACCATGTCAACTAGATCATAGCACTAAGTGACACATCCAGTTGTTTCGTAAATACCTCCAGAGTGATCTCTCTGGACAGTCCATTTCAATGTTTAACAACCCTTTCCATGATGAAATTCCACCTGTTTGTGCAGTCATGGACACTATTGCAGCTGCCCAGCAGCAGCTGCTCTTCCCATAACAAGTGTCCAAAGTGAGGTGGCTCCAGGATCACAAGGCCATCTCACATCCTTCACAGATGCTCAGGTTAACTGGTATCACAAGCATAATGCCAAAGACAAAGCTATTGAACTGAATGGAAAGAAATCCATATGTCTTCAGAAGCTTTGGATCCTCACCAGAGATAAAAGCAAATCTTCCAATGTGCTTGTTCTGTGTAGAGTGGGGCCTCTGGCCAACATCTGAAAAACGAGAGCCTAAAATTAGACCCCTAAAATACCAAGAGCAGTGAGTGGTTCCAACTGATACCAAGTTAGGAAAAAGAGCCTGAAATAAACAGATTCCTCAGTAACCAAGATCCTGTTTTTGAGACAAGTGTTCATTCTCACAAATCAAAACAGCAAGAAACCAAAAAGAAAAAAGAATGAAAACATCAAATCAAATCCCAGCAAACCGATGATATTATCAGCTAAAGCATGTCTTACTAGAATGTTTTCCAAAATTCCTCAGAGAGTACCAGTGAGCCATGAAGAGGATATTGCTTTTTTTTCTGTTTTTTTGGAACACACCTCACTTATTAAAGTCACAAATCTGTTCTTCTGTTGGGTCCTGTATCTGCTGTATGATTCTTTCATCCCTTGTGAAGTTCCTTCATTTTCCAGGATACTTATGCTATTATTTATACACATCTCTCTATCTATCTATCTATCTTGCTTTTTTCTTGTAATATTTTTTACTTTCTGGGACAGTAAGATTATTTTTCTCCTTTGGTAGCTGAAGTAAGAAAGCAGTTAGCTGCAATAAATACTTTGTCAAGGGCGTAAAGTTTAGGTCCAGGAACTACCTTGCTTTGATAAGTGTGCAAACACATTGTTCAGTGCAGCCCTGTTCCCTGGCTAAAACTGCTGTGAGTACTAAAATATGCATGTCAGAAAATATTAATAGGAATGACAGCAATTCTGAGAGTATTTTCAATTTCTTTAGAAATGGTACTTGGATCTGGTTTTCAGACTTCTTCTAAGTTTATGATTTTGTTCCTTTTTTCATATGATAAAAGTAACAATGGTACCAAAATGACCATGTAAGGTATAGGAAGCCATATATGAAAGGAAATGAAATTTCCCCTTCTCATTTCTGACCAGGGCCAGGAGTTTTGGGCCCAGGTGAGCAGCTTTTCTCCTCTTCCCCCATGGCCACACCCAAAATTCAAACGTACACTTCCTACCTTACAGTGTGCAGGCAGCCCCTTCAGGTCCCAAAAGCTCATTGCATTTTCTTTCATGAAATGACAACACTGTTTTGTTGCAGAACCCTGCTTGTCAGTTAAGATCTCATTGTACAGTTGCACAACCCAAAGACAGTTTCTGATCCAGGAGATGATGTTCCTGCTTCACTCTACACAAAGGGAGGGAGGACACTGTCATCCTGAACGTACAGTTTCTCCAAAGTGAGTGCATGTAACAGTGAGGACTGCTTTGGGCATCAAACAATTTTTGGTATATGTATGGAGAGAACTTAAGAGAGTAAGTGTGATTTCTGACTTATTCTCATGTTTTTAATGAAGTATAAATAAGTGACATCTCTAAGAAAATGCATCTTGAAATCCACATATGAAGAAGTGCATTAAGGGCACCTTGAAATAAGCAACAAGAAAAAATGTGTGTCTCTGTGGCTGTTCAGAATAGAAAGAAATACAAAGTCTTCTCAATTATGCAACATGTGATTCCTAACAAACATTTTTTCCCTGTTCTTTCTTCCAATTTCGATCCTATGAGCTCCTGGTGTGTACCACACCACCACACAGCCCTTGAAGCCGTAGGTGGGGCAGATGAGATAGAGCAAAGAAAACAGGATTCAAGTACTCCCAGGGCAGAAGAACTGCTATACAAGGCCAAGAGAGAGTCTGATCATCCTTATGAAATGCAGCAGGAGGTTCCTTTTGAGGGTTGGGTTTCTCCTGATACTGCAGTCCCCTGGTGTTGTGTATTCTTTCTCTGTAACTAGAGAATTCACCAGTTCCTGTAACTGGGGAAAGGAAAGAAGCTGAAGCTTCCAGAAGCTCTGCTGGCAACTTACTTTGTAGTCTAATTAAGAGGGGGGTGGTTGGAAACTAGAGAGTCTGGCACTGCTGCAAACCCCTAGATAGACCCTGACAGAAAAAGGGCTTTTTTTGCAACACTCCACGTAGTAAACCCTTTTCCATTTGTAGTTCGAGTGCAGTCACAGTGGCACTGGTGACTTGTTCTGTCCAGTGGCAGTTTATGATTGACCATAAATATAGTTTTAAAAATATATATTAGGTTTAAACGCAGCTCAAAATGTCAATGTATTACTCTGTGGTCTTGCAACAGCAGTGTTCTAATAAAATCCCAGCCCTTCAGCTTCTGGAAGACAAAACAGAGAATGATATTTCTCTGGTCATGTAAGTTATATTTTCCCTTTACAGCTCTGGCAGATTCCTTGAAAGTTCAGTGGTATCCAGACAAAAAAGCCAATCTTAAGCAAACCTGAACTCTTCTTAGACATCCTGATGTTACCTGTGTTTGGAGCTCCCTACCTCTAATTCTAGCAATGTTTTAATGATTGAAGGGGTTTTTCTATGTGTGTGTGAGTGGCAGGAGCTGTTACATTCCTTTCTTCCATCTCCATTGAAGAAGCATGCTGTGGCTGTTTGACTGAGGAGATATTCCTCCTTTAACGATCTGCATTAACAGGTACCTCTGCCCAGACTTGAGACTCAAAATTCCCCTTTTTCTCTGCTTCCTATCCATCTCTCAGTTTCTCCTATCTATGTCATATTCTCTCTCAGCTGGCAACAGCTCTCTTTCTCCAAGTAAGGTGGCAGCTGTCTGATATTGCTGGTCAAGTCTAGGGCAGTTTATACTCCCCCTTCAGACTATAATAACTCTCTCTGTAAATGTTACATGCTGTCTCCCACACTTTTCCCCTTTTTGCTTCAAAAAGGGTGACATTTTTTCATAGTGTGGATTTGTTACCTGCCTGTCTCCCATATCCTGTCCATTCCCCTCTCCCTGAAAATGTTGTTCATCATCAGTGACGCATAATGTGCATTGTAGTGTCACTCTGGATGAACTGCCCTCAGAACCTGGATAAGCTGAGACTACAGTGCTAATGTTAATTGAGATGAAGATTTTTTCTGTCCATGGGACATCTGAAATCATGGAGTGTATCACAAATCTTCTTTTGAATCCGGCTCCTCATGGGGAAGGAAGGAACACTGAAAACTAGAAACTGAAATGTCAGTCTTCTATGGAGATTGCTGGAAAATTAGCTCTTTCTTGCCATCTGGTTACAAAAAGGTAAATATACAAGATGTGTAAGTCACACACTTGTCAACTGATGTGAGGTTGGTATTGCAGCTGCACAAAGTAGATTTCTTACCATTTCTTTGGTTTTCCAGCAAGAAAATGCTGGATTACCTCTATTTATATTTTCCTAGTCAAAGTAGATGCTTCCACTTTAGCCTAACACGATTTCTGCTGACTTAGCAAAATCTGTGGAGACCAGCTTGGGGTCTGATGCTCTGAGTCTATTAAGTCTTCAGAAGTTTCTTTCTTCCTTAAGTAATTCTTATTGACATCCAAGCAGATGCTGTGATGTTCCCACAGGCATAACTGGGTTTGATCCCATTGGTGCCCATGCAAGTCCTTGCCCTTTACTAGAGAGAGAGGGACCTATTCTCCCCTGCAGTTAATATTCCTACAGAGTGCAAAAACATGGATGTGAAGTACTAGGGCATGAAGTATGTTGACCCCACATGGTAGCCATTGTCTAGGGCTTGCCAGCTGAACACATGGCAAAAAGGGGACACAGAGCAGTTAATTTCTTTCCTCAGGGTGGAATAGCAGACTTCCCCTACTCACACATCTGCAGAGCCAGCCCCCTTTCCAAAACCCTCTGTGCTCATGTTACACAGCGTTCAAAAGTCCTCGCTGTTCCCAGAATATTTCCTGAGCTCACTTGTCCAACAAGGGGTACAAGGGAAAGCAATTACTGCAGCAAAGGTGGAAAATAGAGGTAACGGTTCAATCTAATCACCCCTCTCACCATGGAGAAAGCTACATCCCTTCTAACCACAGAGGAGGTGTTTAGTGCTCCCGCTCAAGGCAAGTATTTCCTCATCACTCAGCAGCAGTTAGACAGGATGTACCAAAGCCAGCCAGGTCTTGTGGCGTGAGGAAAATAATCTGCATGTAACTGTCATCAGCAGCAAGAGTCTTAGAACTTACACTCGGCTCTTCTCATGGCACTAAAACAGATGACAAGTTGGGCAGTTGACCCAAATTGACCCAGGAGCTATTCCACACCATATGACAGACATCATGCTCATCGATAAACTAGGGAGAACATGGGTTGGGGTCAGCTGCTCAGGGACTAGCTGGACATCAGTCAATTGATGGTAACCAATAGTTTTTCATTTGCATAATTTGTCTTCCTGAGGTTTATGTATCTCATTTTGTTATTCTCCTTTCCATTAAAATTTATGATTATTTTATTTCAATTATTAAACTGATCTTGCCTCAGGTTACCAATTTTTTCACTTTTACCTTTCCAACATTTTTCCCCATCCCACTGGGGGCAGGGAGTAAGACAAGTGATAGTGTGGTGCTTAGTTGCTGGCTGAGAGTAATGAGTAAAGGGGATATATAGTGGCAGCCTGGGTTCAGACCTTAGGATAAAAATACAGACTAGTATATGTGTTTGCTTCATAGTATAGATTTTGCCTTTAGAAAAGAGGGTCAAAAGATTATGAAATCTTGCTCACACTATGGTAGACTATCACATCACTTCAGACTGGTGTCCTGCATGTTGAACTGTTTCTGCTGGCCAGCAGTAGTTAGGTTCTTTACTTTCTTGCTGGATCAAGCCCAGGTGGTTGTATTTTATTTATTAATAAATGGCCACAGAACACTTGATGTAGAGAGTGCTGAAAGAAAACCATCCAAATGAGCCTTCGAGAAGCTTCAGTATAAAATATTGCTTCTCTGCAGACTGGTCTATACATTTATGTACACTGCTGCCAAACTGCACTCACATACACTGACCTGTCATCAGAGATGGATGCTATATACCAGCTGTTGATACCCCATATGCAATTTTCCAGAGGTGCTTTAATTTTTAAGGCCCTAACAAGTTATTAAATAGATATCAATAATTACAAAAGAACTGTACAAAGGACAATTAAAAATGTCAGTTAGATATTTGGTATATCAAATGCCAAGCCACATACTTTTATTTAATGTAACCATTCTCCAGTAGAGCTCATAACATCATCAATGACCTAAGCAGTGCACCTGACAGCTTGCCTGCCATCTCAAGCTGTAAATTTGAGTAACTAATGGTATATCAAAGACGAAAAGGTCAACAAATGCAGAAATATGTGGAAAATCCAAATTTCCCTGGCACTTGTTATTCCTCCCTTTTCACTCTCCTTTCACTATATAATCTGTCACATTAAACTAGTCATACTTGACGAGACTTGATCAGGACAACATTCTGGTAAAGCTGCATCTGTTCTTGCTTCCTACCATCAGGTGGACAAAGGCAGTATGTGTCTGCACTTCTAGGAGCATACCAGGGGAAAACTCTCTTTTTAAAATTCAGCTTAAAAAGGAGCCATAAATATAGATAAAAAAAATAAATTTGAGAAAGAGAAGAGAGAGACTACAGAAGTCCCTCATCTCTTCATGCACAATTGAAAAAGTTTTTCTGAGTTTGTTTTTGTTTTGAATAAAACTGCTACTGTAGAGAACAGAAATGTCTTAGGCTTCTGAGCTGTAGACTCAGTAGTCTTTCTGTCTGCCAGTACATTTTTTCCCTGTAGTGTGCTTAATACTTTGCCCAGTCCGGAAAGAAATTAGTTAAATGAACTTCCTTCATCTCCCTTGGATGATTATTCCACAACCTATTAGGTCTCCCCGTTAGGAAATATTTCCAACATAATTTTCCCTGAAATTCATTTTAAATGTTAACGCATCATTCTGTGACTAGAAATTATCCTAAACAGTGTTCTTCTATCACTAGTGTTACCATTTCTTCTGTATTTGTCTATGATTACCATACGCCCTCCAGCATTTAACTGGTGTTCAGTTGTGCTGCAGATGTTTAATGTATTTAACCTTTCCTGGTATGCCAAGCAGAGGACTGACACCAGGATATTTATACACCGTTAAACAAGGGTGGTGCCTGCTAAACGTAATACTTCATGCTGATGCTTTCATGGTAGAGGTTGTG
>WEKX01018096.1:46325-192494 GCA_013390025.1 Pitta sordida | reverse complement strand
GCCAGCTTTTATTCTAAACTATGTGGAAAAGGTGCAACTGCTAAAGAAGAATGACTTATAAACAGGTTATATATGGTAATGTATTAATTTAGTATCCAGCCTTGATATAAATCCACAGGGGAAACAGTGAAATTTAATTGGTGTTGGGCTCTCAAACAGAGGTATTGCATATATTAGTGCACACAAGAAATTCCAACCAAATTGATGAATATTATCAAGTTAACTAGAATGCTGTGTTTGAACTGTAAAGAAGATCTCTAAAACCACTACAGTCTTTCAGACTGGGGGAAGTATTGCAAATGTTACCACACTATGTCCGGATGCATAATATTTATGTATTTCCATATCTCGGCATATCTGAGTTTCTTTAAACTTTAAGATTAGCTCTGAATTTCTCGAGTGCACAAAGATCAGTTCACAGGTAGTTATGTAATCACTGCGTTGTATGCTACTCTAAATTGCTGCTATGGGCTGTTTAGTTGAAGACCAAATTATTTTTGGATTAAAAGTAGAGATGATAGCTCTGTTTCTTATCTAAGTTATAAATATTCAGTGTCTTTGGTTGCCTTTGAATTTACTAAGCTTTAAGTCTTTGAGTTGAAATTTCTATGACAACTCTGCCTGTTGAACAAAATATGGGGGGATGTGAGTGGATGTAAATGGAAGTCAGGACTGTCAGGAACATGCATGTTGGTGTGCCCATGAGCATCCCAAAATTTCTTAAGTTGTGTGAAATGGAATGCTGCAGATTCTTGACAGCAATTACTAAGGAAACTGCAGATGTTCTTTTTCACTGAAAGATAAGTACCTTTTATTTATGTAACTTTAAAGAGCTTACTTGAGATATCGAGGATCAACAGATTTTGGCTGAAGAATTAAATAGCAGACCCAAAGCTGACTGACACTGAGAATGAAACTTGCTTAGAAATCAGAAAAGTACTGTGTAAGATGTAAAAATAATGTTTCTGGTTTAAGAATGAGTAGGAACTAGTCCAAGAAAGCAACTAAATTAACCTCTAGCTCTGTGTTACAGTAAAAATTTTCAGTGGGCATACATATTCAGAAGTTGAAAACCATACCTACATCTTTTGCTGAACCCTTTGAGGACTTGTTTAGCTGTCTGTAAATATTGAATATATGTGAATTGTGTGAAATGTATGGAAAATAACTTCTTTATCAGTGAGTTTCTGGCTATCAACCTTGACTAATCATTGTTGTTTGATTCTTTTGCCTACACCTCTCCCAGATTCCCTGTGAGCTGCATACTTTGAGGGTCTTCTCTGGGGTCTGATTTGGTCCCCATGAAAGCTAATATGTGGCAAAGTTCACCAAAACAGTATCAACAAGATTTTTTTTCCCCTTTCAAAATAAAGTTTCCTAATCTTCTCCATTCTTTCCTCCGTTGTTCCTCTCCAGGAAATCCATTCCACACAGACCATGGAATTTTGGCCTCTCATTTATATGTGGAAGAAAAACAAATTTCAGAATGTTGGAACTTCCCACAGATCAGAAATTCCTTTTTCCAGATAGTTCTTTGTGGAAGTAGCTTAGTGACTTCTGTAGCGTTTAGCTTGGCTACGTCAAGCAGGTATAGAAATACCCGAATGGAGAAGGGACTGGATAGCATGGCACACACCACCTTGCCATGAGGTAAAGCGCCCTCTGCCCCAGCAAGGGAACTGGGAACTCAGAAGCCTATTTTCCAATCTGTTGTTAAATCTGTTCCAGATTGATGACTCCTTTGCTGAGTCAGATTAACCTTTCCACCTGCGAAGGTAGTGGAGATGTTTGCTAGAGATTGGATGCTCAGAAGTTCTGAAGAGGGCAGCTGCCCTCTGTTAGCAGCTTTCACAGGGACTTTTCAATCCTAGACTGCCAGTAAAGGGAATTTTGAGGTTTGCCAGGAGGCATTGCTTCTTTATATGATTTTTTTTTTCTAGCATAAAAAAAGAAATAGCAGAAGTAGGAGATCTCCATAGAAAAGGAATGAAAATAGTCTTAATCTCTCCCTTTATGCGGTCCCTGATGCTATTATTTTACCTTTCAATGTGCTAGTTTTGCTGACTGCTCTTTAGATTCTTCTGTTAAATTTCTTGGGGGAATAGAAGAGAGTTAAATTTCACTGAAATGGAGTAGAAATAGGGATAAGGGAACAGGAAGGTCATTTTACATGGGATAAAGAGGAAAATTTAAATTATCTAAGAAATGTGTCTGATGGCAGGGGCAGGGAGTGTGAGGAAAATCCTGAAGGACTTCTGGTCCTCTGCTGCCATGTCCTTTCCATAACAATTGTTACTCTGTAAGTGTAATATTTGAGTGTAGGTGGGACACAGCTCTTCATTCTTCAAAGTATATTTCCTGTACTAATTTCCATGAGAGGTTGTGATTATTTTTTGTTTTCTGTAGTAAAGGGCAGTTAAGGTTTACACTTACACAGATAAGAAAGGCACCAGAGAAAATTTTAAAACACTTTCTTCCATAAATGAAAATGATTTGTCTTTTCTATGTTGCAAAACAATATTTAAAGGGGAGGTTGGCTGATTTGATTTGTTTACAATACCCTTAGTCCTAAGACAAAGTCAGGCACAAAATGTTCTTACAGAAGTTGTGTTGTTAGGAAGGAATGATTAAATACCAAGTAATGGTCAATAAAAGAAATAATATTTATTTCCAATGTGTTCTTAAGGGAAAATAACAGATACCTCAAGGTTCCTTGGGTTTTCTACCTTGTACTAAGGGAACATAAATGTTTTGACCTTCATGAGCATCTTTGTCAAAGACTTAGCAGTGGGTGAAGGATCTTACACAGTTCTAGTAAGCAAAAGAAAATCAATCATCCCCAGTAGCAACTTCCATGAGCATTAAGTCTAACTTAAAAAATATTCAAGAAAGAGAGAGAAAGATAAACACCAAGTAAATAAGTCAGATTCCCAGAGAGGATGTGAGGGATGGTGGAATGAGGATATGTGCCTTTCAGTGCCTCAAATTAAGGAGCCAAGGAGATGTATTTGGACATGCCTTTCAGGTCACTGCCTGGCAGTATAAACCCTGTTCATGACACCCTCCAACCTGGCTGGTACTTGTATTGAAACTGCCTCAAAGCTGGCCCTGAGGACATGATAACTGAAAGAGAGATTGACAAGCTTTCACAGAAAGAAGATGGTTGTTTCCCTCTAGTTTCCCCTCTGTTCTAGTGCAGATTATCCATGGAAAATAGCACTGCTGTAAGGCAGAAGCTGCTTTATGTGGTTCAATTCAGGCTTCAGTCTGCTTTTATCCAGGACTAACTCCTTTAATTTCAGTAATTTTTATTTTTGTTAATTGACATCAGTACAAAAAATAAGAAAAATAAGTGATCAAAATCTCTTCCAGTAAGCGATCCTGGAGCTGTCTTTGCCATTAAAATGTCTCTTCACAGCAGGGTCTTAAGAAAGTTCAAGGAATGCGTGCCTCTTGATTCAGGAACAGGCTCAAGAAGTCTAAGCGCCTTCCTGAACCGCTGCCTTAAAATATCTCCGCCAATGACCACTTGTGCAGTGACATTTTAGAAATGTGCACCACCTTATTAGAAAACTCGACTGTGAATACCAGGCAAACTACTGCGGTTCCTGGGATGTCAGCCTGGAATCTCAGCAGCCTTCCCATCTCAGCTCAGAAAGGGAGTTTTTACATAAAAATCTTCATGTAAAATAGCAGAAGTTACGAAATAAGAAGCTTCATAAATTGAAAAATGTCCGCTGGTTTTGCAGAGGTTGCGCACTTATTTTCACCTCATAAAGATTTCAGGAAGGATTTTAGCACTTTGTTAAACTCTGCAGTATTGGAGTCTTCCATGCTTATTTATACACACCTAGTAAACTCCCTGAAGTAGCCACAGGGCCTGGTTTCATCAGTACACAGCTGGTGACTTGGGCTTTTTTTTTGTTGTTGTTGTTGTGCTGGATTAATGTTCTCATAGACAAATATGATCAAAGTGTGTATGTTAAAGGCAGGTGTTTGTTCCCAGAGGAAATGCAAGAGCTGACCACTAACCTCCCCAGACCAGGTGCGCTTACCTAAAGAGGAATGATGCTTAAAAGCTCTACTTCATGTATCATTTCTTCTGCAGCTGCAGCCAAATCTCTGTTTGGAGCTATTGGCTTGACTTCAGCCTCTCTCCCCTCAGCAGTACACTCAGCACAGGTGGGTTTAGCATTCTGTTCAGGAACAGGGTTCTTGTAGGGCAGGATCCCAGCCTATCAGAGGTCACCTCAGTTCCAGCCAAGTTTATTGTTTGAAATCTCAGCTGTTGGAAAGTTTAGGTGATTTTAACTCATTGTGAAAATCTGTGCAGCTCTGTACAGTGATTTGTTTCTACTTTCAGCATGTTTGTGTTGACTTGCCACCCTAAAAAATCTGCTTAAGATGGTGGAGTAAAGTAGTGTTTCTTCTGGTTTCAGCTGGTCTCTGAGTCCTCCAATTCTCCTGAGCCACACTTTCATTTTGGTTACACTGAAATAGATGCTACTGAGGACAGAGAAGCTATAATACAAAAAAAGTACTGTGAAATACAA
Source organism: Pitta sordida (assembly GCA_013390025.1). Taxonomy (NCBI): domain Eukaryota; kingdom Metazoa; phylum Chordata; class Aves; order Passeriformes; family Pittidae; genus Pitta; species Pitta sordida. Next base: position 187,941 of record WEKX01018096.1, on the reverse strand, counting down.
GAAACCTTTTACTTACTTTACTGTTTTATGCTTTATCCAGTGCTTATGTGTCCTCCTGTGTCCTTCTTTCTGTCCAGCAGGATCAGCCTCAGCGTTCCTGCCCCAAGCCTACCCCTGGCAGTCAGCCCCTTGAGCCAGCTGGAGAGTTTTCTCTGGAGTCACTTCCAGGGATACTCAGGGTACCCCTCTTGATCATCCGCCCCATTATGTTTTTCAGGTAGTATCAGTGGTTAAACTTTCCCTCTGAAAATCAGCATGAGCCAACAAAGTGAGTGGTTTGGGGCCAGTGACAGGGATATAAGTGCCATGGGCTAAAGCTGCAGTGCAAAAGGTTCTTGCATGGGTGTTAAGGGATGTGCTGCTGGCAGACACTAGGCTTGCTTAACCATCTGGACAACATCTCCTGCATCTGTGGGTGTTTTCTGCTTCATTATTTTTGTTGAGCCTTGTATCTCTGTCATCTGGAATATCTCAACTGATTTTAGTGAATTTCTTGAGATTTTCATCTACATTAAAGAACATTTAGTTCATTGCTTATTATATGGACACTACCTCAGCCCTGGAATGACTGTGACAGAAGGGCCAAATCCAGAGTTTGGGTAGGCAACAATATCCTCTGTTGGAAATTTTCAGGACAGATTTTGCAAAATGGTTTATCTGTACAAATCAGAGACCATCAGTGTATAAGATGGCCAGAAAAAGTATTTAAACAAAGCTGGTATAAAGTAAGTGGGCAAAAAGGCATCCATTCCACTGGGGCCGTGGAGGGGTATTGAAGAGCATGAAAGGAGAAGTATAATGCAGAGTATGTGTGTGGGGATTTAGCTGCATGAAAACCAAGGAAAAATAAACCCTGCACAGAATTATGTTATCACTAGATCTAGCTGCTAGTATTTTGGTAAACTTTTGTTGCTATCAGCTATCTGGAGCGTGCAAAGGGGGTGAAGCTCGTGATTTTTTAAAAAATCAATCATTTAGGACAATTTTCATAGTTCCCAGCTCTTTGGAGGGCAGTATCCAAAACAGGGCTTTAGTACAGTGGTAAGTGTCCCCACCTGGCGTGTGGGAGACCCGGGTTCGATTCCCGCCAGGGAGACAGTGTTGAGTTGGACTCGATGATCCTTGTGGGTCCCTTCCAACTCAGAATATTCTGTGTGATTCTGTGTGATTCACTGTGGGAGGCAAAGAAGCAAGTGACCTGCACCTTCTCTGCTGGGAACTCCACCCTATGCTTGCTCCACTTACATGGTCTCCAGAAAGCCGCTGTGCCTACCTGATGGCAAAGTTCAGTGTGTGACAGTGGATTTTCCCAGCAATATGCATCCATCCTGCCAATGCTGAAATCCATCTTTGCCACTCAGATTTAACATTCATCCTTCCGCTGTGCTGAGGACTGACTGTGCATTGCAGGTAAGGAGCATTCCCTTTCTCTCCTCCCTTTGTGGGTGTGACCTCTGCTGCCGTGGTTGAATGGGAAGAGAGTGTGTTAATGCCTCTGTAACGAGAAGGGGTTTTTTTCCTGGCAGCACTTTTAGATTTGCTTCCAGAATGTGTAGAGTTATCATTTATGCTCCTTTAAATTCTTTCCTTTTCTCAGAAGAGGTCAGTGCATAGAAAGAGAACTTGGATTACTAGGCTGCTGGCACTGACCTGCATTTTCCACTGTGTGCTTGAAATACAGTTTGGTCATGTGGTTCTCCTAATTCGTTGACTTTTTCCCTTTCCCTCTTCCTCCATCCCCCTCAAACTTTTGGATTCCCCTTTTAATGATAAATATTTTTACATTTTTAAGTTAGCCGTTTAATGATTTCTTCTCTTTCTCTGGAAACAGTAAAATTGCATTTTTGATCTCCTGAAGTGTGAAGAGCCCAGATAAATGATTGAGGTACCTTAGTGCTTGGGTCCTCAGTGCACTCCAAAGAAATTAAATTTGGGCCCTTGTTATTGGAACAAGAGCTGTGAAAATGTGGGATCTAATCCTCAATCCAGAGGTGTCATAGCCATCAATCTAAGGTGGTCAGTTTGCAGATGAGGAAGTGCTCAGCTTTTAGTGCTGTGTCGATACAGGATGGGTGCCACCTCCTTGCTTTCTCTGTTGCTGCCATCTCTAGTTGGCTACAAAATCAAGCCCTGAGTGTAGGAGGATATGAGCAGTTAAAAGGTGGAGCAAAAGGACCATGATAGTGGCTGAGCTGGCCTTTTTTCAGATGTTTCTGTTCAGGGTTTCTGTAGAACTGGGCAGGGACGGCACAACTCTGGATCTGTGCTGTAGAGCTTCACACAAAGATGCTCTTTAGCTCCTCTGAGCTTGAGTATCGGTGCTCCTGACGTGGGTATGTAAGTCAACTGTTGCAATTTGAAACTCTGTATTGTGGGTTGAAGACTAGCCCCAAGCTTCAGGGAACAGCAGTGTTCACCATTTCATAGCCGGCTCATGGGTTCCCAGGAAATGAGAACTGCTAGCCTTATAATTTTGAACCATTGTTATTGTCATGATAAAGGTCACCTTGGTAGATGTGTTACTTGGGATCAATGTTTTTACGACGATAATTCTGTTTTAGGAAAGAAAATTATTTTTTATTATGAAGATAATTGTAACTAGGAAGACTCTGTGGTGTAATCTGCTAGCATGTTTGGCTGATAACTGAAAAGTTGAGATTCAAGCTGACCCATAGATAGGTGCTTCCTTTCCTCTGCCCGTGTCAGGAAGTTTGGAATTAGATGATCATTGAGGTCCATTTCAATGCAAACCAGTCTATGATATTGAGCTGTAGGGTTTTAGCCATGCAAAGCTGTCTGTTGAAAAGTGTGATTTATATTTCTGATGGCATTTCCTAGCACAGAGGAGAAAATCGGTTGCTCCCTGCACAGTGAGCTCAGGCTTGGGACTGGGGAGACAATGCATAGACTTCCATATGAAATGAGCAGGGATACCTATGATTGAATGATAATAAGTTGTGCTTCCCAGGAACCAGTCCTATTTCAGAGTATGCAACAAAAATAATATTGCATCTAGTGCTATTTTGCTCTAAAAGAAATAATTCAAAAATAGAGTAATTTAGGAATAAGTCTCTTCCACCAGCTAGCTGTCATGGCAGCCAATTCCCCATAACAGCCATTCCCAAGCCAAGGTTGTTTCTAAACCACTTCTAATTCGTGGAAAACAATTTGCAAAATTTTGGGTGGTTTGGGAATAAGAGAAGTCACTTTACAAATCATTGTTAGCTGCAAGAAAGGCAATTGTCACAGACGCAGAACATAAAAACACAATATAGGGGATTTTAAGTGTATCAAGTCATGTGACAAATGAGAGGGCTACCAAGGAATACAATTTCAACACAGTCAAACAGCTTCTGCTCTGCCTGCATGGTGATTATCCTCTCTTTGCACTCCTGTGATGCTTTAATAACACCACTTTAAAACCCTGATATTTGGGTGATGTGAGGAGCGGTGAATACTCGCAGCACCTACAGTCATCAGTCACTGTCAGCTCCAAGCTGAGGTTTCTCCTTTCTAATCATATGGCTGTACATCTCAAACAGTTCTTTCTGGCTCTGTGTGTATCCCATAGTCCCCAGAAAACAATCTGGAGAGTCTCTGGTTGGCATTCCCAGTTGCCCAAAGACTTGAGAGCCTGGGCAGACAGCAGGTGAAGCAAGAGGTTTCGGTTCATTAACTCTGGCTGCTTCCAGGGGTTGATGCTGGTTGTATTGTGTTATTCCTGTGCCAGCAGGAGGAGCAGAGGAAACCACTGGATAAAAGATCAGCCTTTGATCCAAAGACCTTACAGGACAAAAAAGAGATGAAAGAAAGGCAGTATTGAAGTGCTTTGTGTAGCCACTGTGTGTGTTAAACACCTTGAAGAGAAAGGTGTATTTCTACTTATAACTTGAGAGCAGTATTTCTACTTATAACTTGGCTGAAGAGAAGTCAGTCCCTCGTCTGGGATGGGAAGAAACAGGAATGTCTGATAGCTGGCTGTTGACTCTTTATTTGGTCTAGTGAGAACCAAATTTATCTCTTCATGAAATGGGCACTCCCTGGTCCTGACAGCATCGGAGCCCTCTGAGCATTTTGTAGGAGCAAGACTTACACAGTGGCATTGTTGTATGCCCAGTAATGTCTGTGGGCAGCCAGATAAGGCATGACAGCACCCAGAGCAGGGTTTCTGTCCCACTGGATGAGCAGAGATGAGTTATCTATGGTAGTGTGCCAGGTCTGTTTCTTTTTAAGTAGCAGGCTTAGTAGCCCACCTTGTAGTTTTGTGTTTAAAATGTTCATCATGTTATTTATCATGTACTTTTATCAGTTGTTTTTACTGCAGTGTTTTTAAAAAAAGCCAACCACTTCTTCTTTGCTTACCTTAAGGACCTCTGATATGCAAGGCACCAAAATCATCACAATGCCTTTTTTTCCCCCAAACAGCTGGGTTTTGCTGTGACAAGGCTGGGCTGTGGGGAAAATAGATGCTTCAGACTCCAGAAAGATCGTCTTATCATGCAGCATCTCAGCTTCAGTGACCTGATGCAGTTCAGCAGTCCAGTTCCAGACAGGGCTGTTCACTGCAGTTGTGTGTTTGATGGCAATGTGCTTGATTTGGGGTTGCCAGACAGGGCTCGGAGTGCTTAGTCAGTATTATCTGCTCTGTTCCATTCCTCTGGTTGACTGGTTTCAAAGTATTTTGGATGCCTAATAATTCCAATAAGAAATTTCTAGAAGAACATCAGAAAAGCCATCCGCAGTATTTAAATCACTATGTTAATGTGACTGAGCTCATGTGGGTAAGAGATTGCACATCATTTTCAGATGCTGTCAGCATCTTTTTTTTTGCCCTTGTCTGTGTCCTCCCATGACCATTGCTTGGAGAACCATGTATACACTCGAAGGATTTGCTTTGAGAGGAGGGCTCAAATATCAAAGTGGGAAAAAAAGCATTCAAACCTAAAATCTGACCATAAAGACCAGCACATCATTTTCAGAAGCAGAACATTATTGTTACTCTGCTGACAAACTTCTTTTGAGGGCAGCAGCACAGTCCAGCACCATTTTAACTCTGTCTTGAAGCCACACGTAACCAAAATAAATATATGGTTACATAAGGAACTGTATTACGTCCTTGCTCCGTGGTTTCAAGTCTAATTGTAAAGTAAGCACAACTGCAGTATGTCTGCCCTTATGGAGGGAGAGACTTAACCTCCTCCCACACGTGATCCCGTTGATTCGCCCCTGGGGTAAAGGGGCCAAGCAAATGCAAGGAAGGTAGTTTTGCCCCCTCTTCTATGGTCCTCGTGCAAGATACAGAGGCCCACAGTGGAGGTGAAGACAAGGGGACAGGTAGGGAGAGGAACTGAACAGGCTCTGGAGAGCAGCCATGCCGCAGGGAGGGCAGTGTATGGCTTTTGGACGTAGCCCAGCTTGGTGTGAGTAACTGCAGCCCAGAGGATTACGTTGCTTACATGAATCAATGATGATTTATGCAGCTCGTTATTGTGCCAGCAGCAATGTCTCTAGTTTTAGTGACTTACTGCTGCATGGCATCAGCCTGCTTACTCCTGTATATGACCAGGGAAAGAGTTATGGTGAGAAGCTGTGACAAACCTGCACTTCTAAAGCTAGGCTTTGAAATTTGGCAGGGGATCATTGTGCTACTCTTCATCTGGAGGTGTTGTGAAAATATATAAATCATTGTTTATTTCCAAAGGGCTTGGATTACATAACTTCAAATGAGATAGAAAAACCCATGAAGGAATCCAGTTTGCTTCTGAGCAGAGACCGTCGTGAAAGACAAACCTTGGTCTGGAGTGGGGAAGGCACGATGCAGAGACTGACAAGGAAACATACAGCAAGAATACACAGGCAATGTTAGGGCCTTGAGTTTTCTGAAATTGTCAGTCTCTCAGTTTTGTTTAAGCACAAATTGTTCAGTTCCATGCAGAAAGGACTGGACAATGATCACCATGGGATCAAAACTGGGGCTTCTTCCTGGTTTTTGGCTATCAACTAGAGAGGGAAAAAAAGCTGGTAAGATTAAAGGGTATTTTTCACATCATAATGTTCCAAACAGATCTTGAGAAGGGGTGTTGGACTAGTCAGGTTCCAGCAGTCCCTTCTGAGCTTCACAGTTCCGTTATTCTGTAACAGAACACAGCTCTCCTGAATCCCAGAGTAATGTTTGAAATTAAATGATTACTGGGATCCTGGGCATCTGCTCTGTTTTGATTAAATCTTGCCAACAGAAGTATATTCAGGCATAGGGCTGCACATGTGCAGGTGGTCTGTGCATATGTATGGATACCTGGAGAATCCCTCCGTATGCAGGCAAGCCAGTACATCCAGCCAGCCTGCCAGAAGGAAAGGTGAAAAATTGCTCAATTCCACCGAGACAGAATTTCCAGCTGGAAAAAAGAGGAAGGACATGTCTGGAAAATGCTGCAAGCTGGGTGACCTCCCAGCTGAGAGAGGAAATAAGGTGGGAGTCAGCACTCAGCCTTTTGTACCTGTAGTGGTAAATGGACCCACTCGCACCAGCAAACGCCTTTCTCCCACTGCAAAGAGAAGCACTCAGGCTGTCGTGGCTTATTTGCAGCAAACCCGTATCAGCTCCACGCACAGAGCGGACACCTCTAGAGGGCGGTGATTGACTGATTAATGTTCGTGCTGTGATTTAGGATGGTTACTGGATTATCCTGGATTAATTCAGTTGTGATGCTGCAGCTGCAGACACTGCAGAAACCTGCAGAGTCTGGCAGAGACAGGTATGTGTCCAGTTGAAATCACAGAGGAAACGTGGAAAAATAATGTACCAGAATCTGGCTCAACTATTAAGACACATTTACAAAATCTTGTGGCTTTATAATTCTTAGAAGTACCAAAGACTTTAATTTCTATAACAGCATTGTTTTGTGCTGTCCCCTGAAGGGACCCATCCATAAGTACATTTAAACCTGATAAAACAGGAAAAATATCACATCACTCAACACAAATTCCTTTGAACTCTTGGGTTTACGCTAAAAGCTCGCTCTGGCTTCCAGCACAGAATGGTGCTTCTGTGCAATCTTCCATCTCAGGGATTGTCTTACCAGGAATGCGGGGATGGAACCTTCAATATTAACATCATTTGGTACAGGAATTTTTTTCAGAGAGAAGCAATTACTCTGTCCTACTTTTCACATTACTTCATCTTCCTTTGCTTGCATGTCAGGTAAGAAACTGGTGGTATTTCCTGCAGCATCGTGTGATGTTGTGAGTGGTCCATGTGTGGCCCTGCCCAGCTTTCACACCTCTGGATCTCAATGAAGAATATCACTTGCCTTCCTCTTTTTCTCCAAACTGTTGTCATCCTTTTGCTGACTAGCCGCTATCTTTAATTCTTCTATATTTTTTATTCTGATGCCAAAACCCAACCTCCATTGTGCTTCTCAGCTCTGCACAGGAAATAGTGATCAGTTGTGCGAAAATAAGTGTGATTTGAGGGCAACGTTTCAGGGCAGATGCATTTTCTTCTTCTTGTAAGCAGATCTAAAGTTGAGCTGCTGCTACACGTTCAGTGCTATGTTACATGGCCACATTTGTACTTGGCTCCGGAACTAAACTGTGGGCTCTGCAGCCAAGGTGTGCGCTTGTCTGCTCTGTGTTTATGTACTGTGCCACGAGGATTCAAGGGCCACAAAGAGTTTATTTCAGTGACAGGTGCTATCAGTGCATATCGTTGACAAGGGAGACAGTGTGAAAACATCAGCACCCCTCCCACTCTTCCCTCTTAGTGCAGAAAAACGGAGATGGTACGCAGTTTATCATCTTTATATTTAGCATTGACTCCAAGGAGCGTAGCTAGAGGGGATGGAAACACAGTCTACTCATCCTAATTTCTGTGTTGCCAGCTGAGTCAGGACCAAGCTGATACTGGCCCAGAATTATTACCATTTGTTTGGTACTTTGAGACGTCTTTGTATGTTTTTGTTACCTCTTGTCCATTACCTCATGGACCATTGTGTCCATAGCACAAAAGGTCCTGTTGCTTTTCTTGGCCATTCGTCAGTTGTTCTTGGGCTGGGAGCCAATGGCATGGGCATCAGAGATAAGCCGTCTTTTACGTATTTCCAAACACCTCCTTGTGCATCATAGCCTGCCTGCTACAGAAAAAGCTTGTGCTTCAATAGACTGTCCTTATTGGGACTTTTGCTTTGTTTAGTAGGAGGTTTTTAGGGATTCGTATGTTATGACCCAGCATCTATCACAAGCACATTATTCCAGTACAAAGGGGTTTTAAAAAGTACATATATAGAAACTGCTAGTAGGAAACCTAACATTCCTGAAGAATGTTACTGTCTTCTGTGTTATATACTACCTTCACTTGGTGAGTTTTGTTTCTCTGACTCTATCTAGCTGCAAGGGGTCATCTTAAATGAAAGTGACACAGCAAAACCTACTTTGATAGCTTGCAGATTTAAAAATAGCTGTCTTAACATAGTTTTTCCTTCCAAGGTAGGATGTACCTTCTATTGGAAAACATCCATTGCACATTTTTAACACAGGGTCTCTTTTCCACAGTCTCTTACAGTGAGTTATCTGCTCTCTGGGTCTATATATCTACATGCAAATAGGTGGGAATGAGCTTGGTTTCTGAAATTCTCTCTTCTGTATTGACTGAAAATCTGGAGTGGTTTTTTTAAAATGTTTCCCTGTCTCTAGACAAGATATGAATATAAATGCAACAGAAGTAAGGTTGGATGTTTTCCCTGTGCCAGTGATGTAGCTACAAAAGGCTGAGTATTAATTAATCTGGTGGAATAATACTCTCATTTGAGATTGGTGTCAGAATTAGGCCAAATTTATCTGAAGACTTTATCATCTCAAAAAAAAAAAATTGAAGTCACCATAATTTGGAATATCTCAGTTGTTTATCTCGGACCCTATGAATCAGTATCAGCTGAACACCTGCTTGTGGAGATCAGCTCTTTATTAAAAATATAGGTTTTAATTTGAAAAGAAAAAACTTCCTGGATTATTTCTTCGAATTTTGGGCCAAACTCTTCAAAACTGGAAAAAATGTCCAGTTTTCTAACTTCTGTGTTGTGTTTATTTTCCATGATAAACCCAGAATTGGACTGTCTGGTGACACATTCACTGTGTAGTGAAAATGTGAATAATGCCAGCAATCAGAATGTCTCAAGTCACAAGCCTTCACTCCATGCCAGATCAATCAAAAATTCCTGAGGACAGATCTACTGCTTTGGCCTTAGAACCTGCTGGACCCTGCATTGTTCACGTGGATTTGTAAGTGACAAATATGTGACATTGTGTGAGGAGTCAGGGGTCAGTGGAAGGGGTTAAAAACTTTGGAGAGGCTGGAAGGTAGAGCTCCCATGGGACAACTTAGTGACAGAATGAGGAAACCTCTGTGACTTAGGCCACAGTGATGTAACAAAACTGCTATTTGTTTAAATGGGAGAAGGAGAAAAATAAAAGTGCAAAACTAGAAAGCATATGTATTCACATACCATTCTTAAGACTTTCAAGACAAGGTCTGACAAACCCAAATATAGTTTCCACAAGCAAGGGTGATGTAAAGCTTGATTGCTCAACACTTACACAAGTGAACCCTTGCTAACTCCTGCCCTGTGAATCAGAACTTGTCTACTAAAGGAATTAAGGAAAATACTGAGCCAGCGCTACTGATTTGCAAACTAGTGTTGGAAGATTAGCAGAAATTACATGAGACCATGAGGGCAAGTGAGACCAGCAGGGAGGCAAGTCTGTCTTTCTCTTCGATGGTAACAAAAAGAGCTTCGTGTCTTGTGCCCTTACCTTCCCCAATTTTCTTTTTTTTTTCCTTCATAGTTGAGAAAAATCAGATTGTTTGTTTATTCGTGCATGGTTAAGACAATAAACACTCCTTCCAAACTCTTGGTTGCCCTAACTTAATTATACTGTAAGTACAATTGAGCCACAGTAGTGTTGAGGTTATCTCTTTGGATGCTCTGCCAGCATAGTAACTACCACATAGCTTTTTCATTGTCTGGGAAGCTTCCTTGGCAGTCTTCACTACAAGGTGTTTAAAAACTTACCAGTAAATTGTTGCTAAATCTAAATCAATTCAGATCAGTAAATCAGATCTAACACAATTGTTTTTTATTAGTAGTATTTCTTTGCTTGTTTGTCTTCTTGCTTGCTTGATTTGTTGATTGTTTTGGTGGTTTTGGATTTAATTTTGGGGTTTTCCCCAGAGAGAAAACCAAGGTGTTCTGGTAACATGTGTCCTATTCTAAGGTCAATAGCAGCTCGTGGAGATGCCTAATCACCCAGATCTGTGTCCTTTCACACCTCCCAGTCAGAGGTGATGATAGTTGTGTATATCAGCAGTCATTTCTTAAATCTTTTATGTTTTTTAGGAAGAACACAGAGTGATAAATCTTGAAATAGAAAAAATTAGTAGTACTTATGTAAAAGGAAGAACTTCAACCTCACAGGAGGTCCAAAATGTGGAAAAAAAGTTGCTGGAGCTTTGCTATAGCATTGCCAGTTAGTGGAGACCATAAAGAAAGATTTTAATGTCAGATCTTAGACATCCCCTTGCAGCCATAGGAGATGACACTATGGCTGCATTTCTCCTCCTGCTTTTTCTACAGCTGACTCTCCCGCTCACCCTTGTGAGGATCTAAGTTCTAGATGGCTGAGCCTCCTCCATCCACCAAGTGTGGTGACAGAATGGAGTCTTACAGAGATCCTGCTTAAAGAGCTGAGGATAGGACCTGTAAAAACTCCGAAGAGGAGAAAATGCCTGTGAGTGCCACCTCGTGTCTTTCCAACAGAAAAAAAGAAGCTGAGTTCCTAGAACTGCAGTACCTGATCAGCAGCACCTCATGGTCAGAAGTTACAAAGGCGCCCCATAAATCTAATAATACCCAGAGGTTTGTTTGGCTCTGTCCTTCTGATTTTGCTGTTTCTATAGTATCTGCAGAGCCTGTGTGGACTTCTGTAGCTGCCATCACTCCTCTGTTACACCCTGCAGTGGAGAACAGTCCTGCCTGCTCCAGTCTGACACTGCTGAGGGTTCTCACATGTCTAACAAGTGTTGCTCTACTCTAGGCTCTATTGCCATATCTGCCTATACTGGGAGATGCTGTAGAAACACAGAATACTTCGGTTTGGAAGGGACCTTAAAGATCATCTGGTTCCAATGCCCCTGCAATGGGCAGGGACACCTTCCATTAGACCAGGTTCCTCAGAGCCCCGTTCAGCCTGGCCTTAAACATCAACAGGAATGGGACGGAAGTCTCACTTTCCCTCAGTATGATTAAACTCTTATTTTTCTCTAATCACTCTGATCAAGATGGATGATGAAATCAAAGCTCTTGCTCCCTGGCTGGCCCACGTATTGCGAATTTCCTTTTACTGTGTTCTGCTTATAGGAAGAGCTTTAGGCAAGTCAGAGTAAAAAACTGTTTTCAAAGTACTGTGCTTGTCTATTTAGGGAATACAGGCACTATGAATTAACTCATAAGGAGTCTGCTTGGGTTGGAATTAGACCCCAAAACAGGTCCACAAATGCTGCACTAATTCTTTAAGACCTCAGATTTAAAAAAAAAAAAAAGGGGGCAAAAATGAAGATAGACCTATTCTAGTGAGGGAAGCAGGGAAAGAAATATATCCTTTGGTACTGCCTAGGAAAGATAGGCATCTTCATAACTCATGCTTTACAATTCATCAACCATTCAGTAACTGAAATGAAGTATCTGAAAGGCTTAGGTTCTTGTCAATGTGTTTATAAAACACACTCCTTTTCCAATGCTTACTTTAATATAGTATTGGTCTACTAAAAATAGACTAATTTAATCCTGTATTTAATGCCGCCTTTCTGAGGTCCCCAAGAAAAAAAAAATTAAAAAAAGTAATAATCAGGACATCAAGCAGTTTACAAAAGTGAGAGTTTAGTGGAATGGTGATGCTGATAAAAATCTTTCTACTCCTATGGCTCTCTGAAATTTGAAATTGAAAAAAAATTAAAGAAATACACACCAAAACCCTAGACCTTTAATTATAATTTAATCATCTTGATCACAGCATAAAAATATAACAAATATGAGGCAAGTATGTGTATGAGAGTGCAGGACAGAGAAAAGTTTAGGGCAAGGATCAGTGGAAAATCTTTAGAAATGATGTAAGAGAAAGCAAAGGCAGGGATTGGAGTGTGTAGCCTTCAGCAGACACTATAAAAACTCTGAAAGAAAGCTGAACATTAGGGATAAGTTAGGGGGAAGAACATAGCAGGACCATTAAGACTGGAATTGCTTGCCTCCAATGCAAGGTAAGAAGAGTGAGGACAGATATAGATTTGGGATGTTTTGTGTCTTCTACTCTGTTTACAGAAGCTTTCTTCCCTTTTGTGTTTCCTTCCTTTTAATTTTCTTTCTCTTTCTTTGTATTAACAGACATGCACAAGGTATAAAGATGCCCATGTCTGATGGGAAAAGCACAGCTACTTTTTTCCAGTTTGGGATTAAGATAATAAGGTGCCTATCACCTAGTATTTTGGTAATAATACTGAACTAATAATATTCAGCGGAAACCTATTTCTTTCTGTTAATCAGTCAATATTTAAACAGAATGTGTTGGTGTAGCTACTTTCATGCTTTTGCTGTGCTGTGCAGTAAACTGCTGCCTGTTTATATTATTATGGATTTTCCTTTGTATAGGTTATTGTCAAATGCTTATTACACTTCTCAAAATAAGCTGAAGAGCTGTGATAGAAATATTTTTCTGTATTACTAAACATCTTATGGTTGATAAGCTTGCTACATGTAATATACTGTAAAACAGGAGATAGATTATTTAGGAGGACTTTAATTTATGAATCTGCTAAAGAGTTTTATTATATCCCATACCAGATGAATGTTGATTCAGATTCTGCTGCATTCCTGCAGTAATAGGAAAACTGTAAAAACATTTTTACACTAACAGAATAATTCTCATTATCCAGTGATCTGACTATTTCAGCATTGTTCCACGTGAATTAAGGGAGACTCTGAATCATTGATAATCATTGTAATTTCTCTTTTGAATTCAAAACTGTTAAACTGAGGTTTTTACCTCCCACACTGAAGTTGTACAAGTAGATACATGCAAATAATATTTGGTTTAGATGTCCAGAGGCTACAGTAAAGTTTAGAATACACTAAATTTTGAAGCATGAGCATGCAGTGCATTTAGCTTTCCTTACTTGGCTTTCAGTTCGAAATGATTGCCCTCTCATGGGGAGTGCAGAGCTGAAAGCTGAGGAGCTGAGAGGACATTTTGTGCCCCTGTCCACAGATTCACACTGGGGAAGTCATTTATCTGTCTCTGCTCACCTGTATTCAAAATGCAATTCAACCTACTTTTCTTGTAAAACACTTTGACCATCATGAGGAATAACAGACAAAACACCCCAGCTCAAACCAAACAAACGGTGTAAATAATGGGAACACTGCAAAATATATGTGGCTGGACCTAGTGTTCTTTAGTACTTATAAATGCCTGTCACATTGATTTCAGCAGATTAGGGCTCTGTTTACCCTCATTGAATGAATGACAAATATGCCTCTCCTGTCAAATTAAAAAAAATTCAACTATATAACAGTTGTAAGAGGTCTCTTGATAGACCCTGACAAAGTTTGCAAGTGATTGCAGCTTTCCTTTTCTTAGTCAACTCAGAGAAAAAGGTTACCCTCTGAGTTCCATTTGCAATGTATCTTCCACAAAACTTTTCTTCTTCAAGCAATCCCCTTGGTCAGACTTTGTTTATCTAGTAAATCAACATCCGTGTTTGAATCTCATTAAGAAATCCAATGCCATTCCTTTCATAGCTTATCTTGAAAGTGGATCTTGCAGGATATTTTTACTTAGATAATAAATATTTTAAGTTTTTATATTGATAACAAATTTCGCTAATATGTATACTCTTTATGTGAGGTGTGAAGAAATTCTACTTATCACTGCTGTTAGGAAAGAATATAATTTCTCTAATATAGAAAAACTGTCTATTTCTTGATTTTCATTGATAGAGAGGGTTCTTATTTTTGCTTTAAATGCTGAAGGTGGCACTCTAACAATGAATAGTTTTTAATTCTCATGTTAAAGATGAAGGAAGCAAGCTCAACGTCAGGTTGTTAGAAATGTTAAGAAAAGTTGACCTGTTCAGCCTGTACATAAACAAATACTCTAAGGTTGAGAGTTTGTTGGCAATGAAGAACTGTCTAATAATGTTTTGCTTTCCATTGTACATCCCAGGAATGTTGCAGCTCACTCAATTATCCTACTGAGGAGAGGTGCAAATAGGTTTTTTCCACTAAGAGGTATTTTTTTACATTTCCTGGCATTTTTCTTATTTAATAATCCTTCAGCTTCTAGATGGGCTTTATCCCTTCTGTTTGTCTCCTGCTTCATGGTCTCCTACTTTCATGGTATTTGTGTGAGCTTGGGGATTTTAATTTCTAAAATCTATTGCTCAAAACTGATTTGTTGCACAATGTAGTCAGCTTTGAAAGGTGTCCAACTTGTGTCCTTCTTGCCTATTCTAAAGAAAAGTGTTCTCATTTGTTCTGTATGGCCATTTGGTTTCATGCCCTTTTTTTCAAAGGAAATTATGAGAACCATGACTGACTGGTCTTCCACAAGTGTTTGCAAAGGTACCCTGGTGTGGGTGTGTTCATTTATGCACTTCTTGAACTCTGCATGGGAACTAGAGGGTCACCTTTTCACTCCTTCTCCACATGAGCCATGCAGTGTGTGGGCAGACAGTGCAGAATCCAGCCCTTTAGGGATGAAACCATGACTAAGCTGTGACTGAATATGAGAAGTAGGAACAATTTTGTGCTTGAGCATCCTCTGGGCAAAAGCACAACTATCAAACAGGCAAAGGTGACTATCCTGGTGGTATGAAAACATGTCAGGACAAAACACTGGAAATCATGTTAGAGGGAATGCAATTATTGAAATGAAGACTTTGAAAATCAATGACTATAATACTGACTGCCTTCTTGAGAAACCTTTAAGGAATTCCATTTTCAGAAAGCGGAACCTACCTGCATCCATTAATCTAGACAGTCAGGAAGCTGAAAAAAGATTTAAATACACTTCGTAGAAGTTGTCACTGTGTGTACCATATATCTAATAAAATATATGGCATTGTTTAAAAATCTACACCTACTCCTGGAAACGCATTATTAATATAAAGGGCCTGGCACTGGCAGCTTACATTTCATTTTGCTGCAGAATTCCTATGCTTCAATGTCTTCCTTCGGTATCTTTTAGAAAGCAGTATGTGAGAATTGCTCCATATCTCATCTGTGAGTTGACAACAAAACCACCATTCTAAGCTAGTTTGGGGCTCTGGTACGTTTTGGTTGGGTTTTTTTATTTTTTTTTTTTTTTTCGCCTGAAGGTGAGATTTGTTTTGTTTTTTCTTGATATTTATATGACTACAAAATTGCACCTGAGATACACAAGGTCCCTTAGCAGTTTCTGAAATCACTAGGACTGCTAGTATGGGTACATTTTTGACTTTGTCATATATATATAATCAGAGGATCCACCCTATAACTTAAAAATAACACAAATTTTTTTCAGCACTAGCAGACTTATTCTTAGGGCTTCACACAAACCAGTTTTAAGTTGTTCTTTTGGTAAGATAATTACTGATCTTAGGTTTTTTGGCCAAGGTATGCTCCCATCAATGTGCAAACTGAGGCTAGTGAGGCAAGCCAATGTTAGTGCTCCGTGGTACATTCGATTAAGATAGGTAGCAGCAGTTAATGTTCTATTTTGTGGCACTGGAGCAGCAACAAAACACCTCAGTGACTGGCTTGCTGACCCAGCGGACTGGAATCTGCATGGTGGGCTAGAACATGCCTAACAGATGATGGAGGCTTACCAGTACTATCCCATACTCTCTTCATACAAGAGAAGTACTGGAAGCTGCCAGGTGCTTCCCAGTGGCTGCAGAAGAGTCATGCCTTGGCTCTGCATCAGGCCAGTTTGGGAGCATCCAGGACGAAATCTCAGGGATCTCTGTGCTCGGCCACAAGTTGCTCGTTGCAAGAGCAAGGTCCCTGTTTGCAGGTGAGCGTGTCCCGTGTTGGTGTTGCAGTAACAGAGCACAGTCGTCAGTCTAGTGGCAGCTGAAGTGAAAGATTACAGTGCAAGGCATGATGTCTTGCCTCGGTTCTCTTGCTAACAGGCCAGTAAGAAAAATAAGGCCCTTGTAATTTATGCTTGCAGAGTAATCTCCACAGTAATGTGAAATATGATAGTTCAGATGGGTAAGAACAATGATAGCTGTTACCATTTTTGACAGGCAATGGGTTTGGAGCTTGGTGATGAATTGCATTCTATCTGGAGTTTGTTCAGCCCACTTATCTTCAGGATGTCAATTTGGTTTCTTTGTTTTTTTCCTTTAAAAGAAAAACATCTTTTGCCTCTTTTGGTTTGATGTTGGAGACTTAACAGTTTGTGTTTAGTAAAGTGTTTTGCTTTCTTGTGATCTTTTCTTGGAAAATGGCTCTCTACAGATTCCTAAGTAAAAGTTTTGTATGTTTATCCTGCTTTGATAAGGTAGAATAATGTTCTCCCTTTTATCTTTAATTTTATTTTAATTGGACCTGCAACAAAGGTCTTAACTGTATGAGGAATTTTAGTTTTGACAGATTTCAAGCTAAAGTATCTCTAAGACACATAAATATGTCTGAATTTCAGCCTTGCAATTACGTTTAGAGAAGCATAAACCATATTTTATGTCAGATAAAACCAGACCCTGAGATACTAAAGACATGGAATTATACCCCAATCCCCTGACCTAGTTCTGTGAAATTGATGGTGAAGAATTTTCTGGAAGGATGGAAATTCATTACATATAGTAAGGGTGTGTCTTGCAAAGGCTTGTCAGAGCTTTTCTTATTCTCATTCAGTAACAAATGTCAAGCCTTACTTAAGGTTTCTCTTGGAATGTGTAAAGGTAAAATATGGAGGGGATGAAGCAATAGCCAATACATAGCTGGGAAAGCCCCTTTTTGGCAGGAGGGCTCTGCTTGCACAATTGCAACAGATGACCTCAAGGAGAAGAACCAACTACATGTAACAACTGAAGTTCTATGACATTTCTGGAGAGGCAAAGCTAAATCCTGGACTGGCAGAGGAGAGTGTGATTTTTTTTTTTTTATTATATTTACATAATCCTCATTGCACCATTAGTTTTGCAAATGCTTTTCTAAAGCTAAACTTCTTGACTACAACAACCCTGCTTTTTTCTCCTGCCTTGGTTCCATTGCTGTGTGAAAATCAGTAAAATAGGATTTTGCTGAACTGAAGTTTTGCTCCCTTTTCAATCAGTGACACTGCTCTTAGCTGCTCATTTATGTGGGAACTAGAGCCAAGCTTTAAGTCCTTACAATTTCCTCCTCTTCTAATTTCACTGGCGTCAAGTTCTGACCAGTTAATCAAATGTCTTTTGTGTTGCAGGTGCCTTGGTGTTTATTTTGATTAGTGTACCAGTTGCTATTATTAGTTCTTTGGTCTTTGAGTTGAATGAATACCAGCACAGATCTTAAACCATAATAAACATGTGTTTTTAACCTCGCCATTTATTTTTACATTTCTGTATCCAAATAACCAGGATGTGGTTACCTGTGAAGGTAGTAGACCGCTACTTCAAATTTCAATGCACACCCACATACAAAAATATACATTGTAGAGGGTTACAGCTTTAAAAACACCCTGTCAGACCCTTGTGTTTATGTCAAGCAATGGCTGTTGCTCTCGGATTGAGAGACAGTGGTACAACCTGATCTACTGCTCCTACTTTGTCCTTTGATTCCAGAGAACTAAGCCTGCCTCCCTAAAGAGTAACTATCAGCTTTTTTCCTGACTGCCAATCCCTCAGGGCCAATATTAAAACAAACAAACAAAAACCTCCACAGGGTAACCAAATAACAGAATCGTGTGTAAAATGTATTGAAGAAGCCAAGTAAGAAACTGAGTTTTGAGAAACAATGCTGCAAATTTTATACCTTTACTTTTTAAAGTTGGACTCCAAATACTTTTCAGGTTTTACTCCTCTGTAGCGTGGGGTAAAAGTAAAAATCATTTCTTTACCATGTGTTTGCTCCCTGATCTAATAAGAAATTTTCTACACAAAGGATAAAACAACTATCATACATCATATCAATGTATTTATGCACCCTTTCCATTTCTGCTTTTGCTAAATGTAGAGTCAGCAAAGAATGGCAGAATCAGACTTGAATTATACTCTGGGGCAGGACCTCAAGGCTGAGAAATCAGGAAATTAACAGATGCTTTTGGCACTAGAGGCCCCAGACTAGTTCTTGTTAACATCAGCTGAAATATTCCCACCTGAAGGAGTGGGAGGCACATCAGGTTTTAAGAGCTAGATCCAAACAAGAGCTTAAACGATGTAGGCTAAATCCATGTCCAAAGAGAACTCCTGGAGCAAGCAGCTTCCCAATCCTGAGCCTCCCAAAATGAGTCCCCCTCTGCATTATTTAAAGGGTTGGTAGGTGTCTAAAATTCTGCAGCCATGACACATGGTCAGCCCACCACCAGCCTGTACAAGTTTATCACAGGTGTGTCAAGTGGCTGATTTTATTCCAGGATTCCACTGGCAGTTGTGGCTACCATTAGGTCATGTTGAGGACTAGTGAAATGCAGCCCTACTTTCAAAGAGCCGCTGGAGAGGTGTGTGATGTCTGTCACAGCTTTAAGCACCTCTCCATCACGTGGGGAGGTCAGGGTCAGCCTGGGTGGCTGCAAGCCAAAGTCTCCCCGCTTACAAGTGAGCAGCCCGTTCATCCGGTTTTAACACAAGTCTGCATTCATCACTGCTGCTGCAAGGACTGCGCCACTGTGCACTCTGACAGATAAAACATATAAACAGCCACAGCAAGAGAGTCTTCCTTTGTTTTTATTTGTCTAAGACCTTTGGAGCAAGATTCCTTGGGGAACATAGCTGTGGAATCATTAACAGATTGTTCTCCTTTGCAGATGCTGCAGTTCCAGCTTGTGGTGGTGCATTTGTCCCTTGCGGTTGCCTTGCTGTGGTGGCACTCTAGCTCAGTGCTCCTTGCAGAGGCAGCTCCGGAGGTAGGTGGATGTTTCTGGTGGTTGTCACATAACTGATCTTCCTTAGGTGTTTTTGGCCACAATGTGGAAGACACCAGGATATCCAAATAGCGTTGGGGTGGGTATTGACTCTGTTTGGGTAGAGGAAGAGCATAGTGAAGAGAGAGATGCAAACTGCACGACTCTGGGAGAACAGACAGAATGAAATCTCACTCAAATTCTCACGACCTCTCCTGAAACGCCATGGGATTTCCCATGTGTTAACACATTGTCTGGTGGATAGATATCTTCCTGAAGAGGGGATGGAGGTGATGGTAGGGGGAAAGCAAACTCCTCTAACACTAAAGGGTAAGTTTAATTCTTCTCCTTAAAGCATGAGAAATCTGCAGAGTTTAGAAACCATAAGGAGGTCCCTGAGAAATCACTTGCACAAAAGTTACACATTAGAGGAGACTGAACAGACCAGGAGAG
The DNA here is from genome assembly GCA_013390025.1 of Pitta sordida. NCBI lineage: Eukaryota > Metazoa > Chordata > Aves > Passeriformes > Pittidae > Pitta > Pitta sordida. Next base: position 168,360 of record WEKX01018096.1, on the reverse strand, counting down.
GGAAGGAGCCAAGTGACTTGTCTGAGCTTGCAAAGGAAAGAAGCAGATGAAATGGGAGAGTTGTCTCATGTTTCATCCAAGATGATATGCAGGAGTTGCACCTGAAAATACTTCTACTGCATTCTCTATTTTTAAGTCAGTTTGACATATGCCAGATTTGGCAGGAAAGGTATTTATGTAATGCCATTAAAAAAAAAAAATCAAGTATCTAAGAGTTTAACCAAATGAGCACTGTTAGACTGTACAGTCTTTATATGGATTTAAAAGTTAAATGCATACTAAAGAATACTGATGGATGCTTCTGCCTTGCTCTCTGTCCTCACATAAATATGTCCAGATTATACAAGAGCACTGCAGCAGCTGCTGTTCTGGTGCCATGGAGACCTGGTATCCTGCCTCTATCAGTGGTGGATTTTTGTGGAAAGAATATAAGAATGGAGCATCTTTGGAGACTTCTTAATCTAGAGACTTGCACTGGCCCAGGACATATGTTAGCTGTTAATGGGCCAGAATTTGTCTTTGAAAGTTAAAAATCTCAGTATCTCTGAGGTCCTTTGGCAATGCATTCCCCTTCATTTATGTGCTGTGTTTAAAAAGTAACTCCTTATATTTATTTTAAATCCACCATCTGGTGACTTCACTGGATGGACTGATGAGCTCTTTTTCTTGAGGAAAAAATTACAAGTCTTTACTTCCCTCGTTGCTGCTCATAACTTTAGAAACACTCCACTATATCTCCTGCACCCCACTCTCATCTCTGCTTATCTGTGAAATTGTACTTTGTTCAGTGGTTCACTATAGGAAAACTGTTTTCTACTTCTAATCACCATTTTAGTTGTCTCTTTATTTCATACAATTCTATTATACCTTTTAAAGACAAAGTAAGTAGGACTGCAAAGTACTCAAGGGCAGAGGCTATTTCTGACCTTCTAGTTTCAAGTGTTATTGTAGATATTTATCCCCACTATCCAGAAGGGAGAGTTCAGTCTTTTTTAAAGGCATAGTTTTGTTACAGACCTCTATAAAAGTTTTAAAACCCTGAAAGAGAGCAGAAAGAGTTGCTCTGTATGCTTGAGGCTCATAAAAATACAGCCAGAGAACAATGTGAGATCCTTTACAAAAGTGCCGCATCATGTATATGGTCATTGTGGTCTTGTGCTCCTTCTCATATAAAGATCATGGTTCTATACACTCCATCACTGCTTTTGCCACCCATCAGTAGTGGGAAACATCCCCACGTCCCCCAACTATGATATGGACCACAGCAGACAGGCATAGTGCCTCATCCCAATGTGTATGAATAGGAAAGATAGCAGAGTGCTTCTGAAGATATATTAAAACTTGTGAAGTTATAAATTTTTTATCTAATTCTGTGAAGACCAAGTGGAGCAAGACGGAAAACATTTCATCTGATGAGAGAATGATTTCAGCTTGCTTTTGTAGATATAATTTTGCAATATATTTTTCTGTATTATGCAAAGCAACTATTTCAGTTTGATTTGTTTAATTTTCTTGATAGACACCAATATTCTCATAGCAAAGTAGAGTTTGGTTTTGAAATCATGTTAAAGCCTAATGCCTTAACTAGGGTTCAAATTGTTGTGTCAGTTCAATGTACTGTTCTTTCCTCTTCTGCTGTCCAATAGTGTTATTGCATAAATTCTTTAAATATTAGCGCTGAACAAGTTTATTTTGGGATACATTTTGTGTTACAATTAATTAATTTTCCAGATTTTGATGGAAAATTCTGTATAAATTTTCATTACTACTTATTAGCATTCATTTAAAAATCAGTTTTCAGGAAACTGATTTTTATCAGGATGTATATTGGAGTCAGGTAATGGTGACTGCCTTTTTTAGAAGGATTAAATTACTCAGCTCATTATATAAGTGATACTAATCACAGTGCTGAGATAGGGATACTGGGATGGCCTGCAAAAACAGGCTTTGTGAAGTAGTAATTTTTTAATATTTCTTTCAATAATAATGAAATCAAGTTCAATTCTATTTAAAAAAACAATTCCTAGACTTTTATTGTAAATTCATATCTGTGGAAAATGGCCACATTTCACAGAAGGATCTGTGTTTTAAAACATTTTCCCAATTTCAGTGTCGTAGTGATTATGTATTTACAGGACTGCTGCTGTGACATTGGCCAAAATGGTTTTTCTGGAACTCAAGCAGCCAGCAAACTTTGCTGTTTTCTTTTGCAGCCTTTGGAATCTTCTGCTGCTCTGGGCATGGGAGCACATCCCATTGCCAGTGAAGAAAAGTCAGCCACCAACCTGGGAACCAAATTGTTCCTTCTTGATGACTTGGTGTCTCTGGAGAATGAAGTGACCGAGACCAAGAAGAAAAGAAGCTTCCCAGCATTTGGCTCCCCAATTGACAGAATTTCTTCAACCTCTGTTGATGCTAAAAACAAACAGAGGTAAATACTTACATGCTCTTACCAGTGATAAAGTTGGAGGAAGGCTATTGGTAGGTGTTCTGGATACCAGTGGGTTAGCTTTAGCCACCAACAGGTTTGCTCCTCAGTTGTGAGGTGGCTGTGATCAGGAACTCTTTTGCTTCAAAGGTACGTAATTCTTCAGCTGTGCTGTGTAAGACATGAACCAGCTCATGTATCCCTACAATACCATGGAGCAACTCAAGCAGTTAATATCAGTTTAAAACTATATTTTTGATCGTGAAATAACTTAAAGCAAAACAATGCCTGAGGCTCAAAAGTAGAGGGGCAAGTGTTTCTGAGACTGGGTTGGAAGGAAGGTATGGTAAGGTGCATATTTTGAATGGCAAGATGAAGAACACATTATGAAGCCCATTCTGCTGTCTGTCTGCTCATTTTCAAGACCTTGATCAATTTTGGATAAGTCAGAGTTTAATCAATACAGCAATACCTTCATAGCGTATGTTTGAAGATAAGCATGTTTGTAACAGGGCTAAGCAGTGATGCTCTATCTGGGGAGAGACAATGAGTTTGGGGCAATGCTCAAGGGGCTGTTTGCTGTATCTGACAGAGCTTTGCTGCCTTGTTCTGTTCTGTTGGTAACTGTCTTCTTTTGGATGGAATCCGTAATGCCACGAAGTATTTAATAAATGCTTAATCTGGAAATGGAAAGTATTAATGAGAGTCAGTCAACATTAGAAGCATTTTTTTCAATCAGTTCTGCAATATTTTCTTGTTGTTTTTCCATTTATCCACCCAGTATGCCACTAGGAGTGTTTGACTGCAGCCAAAAGTGATAAAATATGAAATTCTTAAAACCTTGAGTAGAACTATTCTGTTCCATGTGCCTCTTCGAGAGATCAAAATCAGATCACTCTATGTTAGCTTTTCAGCAGAGGAAGAAATAGGTCACTTTTGAAGCTGCTGTGCTCTTTTGCACAACTACATGGTACATTTCCCAATCTGGCTCACACTTCTTGGAGAGAGAGTTACAAGAGAGCCCAAATCCTGCTCTTACCCATCAACATCATTTTGTAAAGCTTTGAAAGCATGAGAAAAGCATGCAGGCAGGTGTCCGGCTTGAGGAAAGCTAGAAAGATCCATAGGCAGACAGAGAGAAAGAGAATCTTAAGACCGGTCTGTTTGGAGCAGAAAGCGTCGCTCTGTCCCCGGGCGGTGACAGCCCCGGGGCTGGCGGATGGAGCCGCGCCTGCGCTGCAGTGGCGGGGACCGGCCACAAGAGGGGGCGGTGGGTGCGCGCCTTTGTCGCGGGCAGCGCTTTGCCTTTGCTCCGCCGGCGCTGCCCTTAACCGGGCAGAAAACACCCACCCCCTGCGATTCCAAGGCGGAGAGTTAATTCTGCCTTTATCCAAGCAGGCTCAGTGTGGCTCTGGCAGTCCAAGTCTCCCACCAACCCCCCCTTAAGCTTTTGCCTATACCTGCGAAGAAAGCAGTGACCATAGGCTGAGGATGAGCCCTTGGCTGTGCAACAATGCTGGATAGTTTGGGGCCTGAGGAAGGGACAGAGAGGTCCGTAAAAAAGGCTCCCTTTCATTTGCAATGAAATGTACCTGCTCCGGTGTGACTGATGCGATGCTCCCTACATATGTGATACAACATTCGTTCTCATTTTGTGACCTCCTCTGAAAAGCAGCTAGAAAAGAGGCAGTGGGGCTGCGGATGCTGGAATGATGCATCTGGGCTTCAGAGGTGTGAGGAAAGAAGCCTGCTCAGGTAAGATCATGGACTACATAGTTCTGGATGGAGCGTGCAGAGCTCATTTATCAAATTGTCAAGAAATTTGGTTTGGTTTTTTTCAGCATGTGGTAAAACATTCTCATTTTCAATCTCATCAGAGGATTTGTACTATAAAATTTTGATGAACAGTACATTGTTAGAGACCCATAAAAAAAATCCTCCCAGTCCTTCTCTGCATTGTCCCTGTGCAATAGTTTCTACCTCCTGGCTTATCTTAGTCCCAGCTGCCCCTACAGACTTCAAAGATCCAGGCTAATGGGTCACATGCAGTATATGACACTGCACATGAAACAATTCTCGTTTATAAATTCAGTTTATTGCCTTTCCTTTATGAATAGCAGTTAACCTGTGAAGTTATTTGGTTGAAGGAATAAGCTCAGCTGGTCTGTAAATCAGAGGCAACTCCTGCCTAGTATTTTGTAACAAGTGCAGCATCTTCTTTGTAAGCACATCTTTGGCTGCTGCTGCACCACTACTCGGTCTGAACAATAAGATCTCAGTGGGATAAGTGGAGGAATCAAACATGTAGTAACATTTTGATTATTTGTATGATGGTTTTCCCAATTCTTTCCTCTCCTTTTTTGCTCTTTTCCCCCATGCAGGAAAGTGCTTGAGCTGCCCAAGAGACGGTTTGGAGTTCCTCTTGATCGGATTGGAGTGAGCCACCTTGGCAACACCAAGGGTTAGCAGTTCCTGCAAGTAAGCCAAAGTATTCCAGGTGTGGGTAGGGTCAGAAAACCCACCTGTTCTCAGTTACATGAAGGTACTTGAGTCATGCTAGTAGGCTCAGAAATAGGAGCTTGGGGAATGATGGATTCTTACAACATAGAATGGCCTAATTTACTACTGAGTACCTCTCCATAAGAAAACAAGTGTTCTTAACATTTTCGTCTCCTCTAGACCACCTTACAGTGTGTTTGTCCAAGCTTTGAACTTCTGAAATAGGAAAAAGTAATGTTTACTGGGGTTTTTTTTCCTACAGGTACTTCTGTTCTTAATGCCTGATGCTGTTTTGGAAATATTCCAGAGATACAGAAGATGCATCACAGCACTGATGCACTACGTTGTCATTGACTAATGATACGACAGTCAAGGAACTGACCTCCTGCAAAACCTGTTTCACGTTGCATTTTACAAATGTTGCATTTACAAAAAATAACAAATTCAGTTCACCAGGTCAGAATGTGTAAAACTGTGAGAGCAATGTTACTGATAGGAAGGAACAGAGACTATGTAAATATTTTTATTGCACGGCATTTATCTGTTAAAACTGCAGAAGTTTATTATCCTAGCCAGGACTGATAGATTTTTTTTTTTTGGATTGAAAATAAAATTGCCAGAGATGCCAACAGCAGTCCATGAAAAGCAGACAGCTTGCTTTACACATTTCTTTCAAGAGATGAGTTGTTTGGTAGATGAAGGGAGGATTGAACAGTTATGGGACAAAGCTAGAATTTATCTGAACTGCTGTTTGAGAGAGAAGGTGTCTTCTGCCTTCACCAGGAGTTAGTCTGGATAAGAACTGTAATAATAACTTAGTATTTGTCCAGATGTTTTGCGTAGTCTTTCTCTTATCTCTGCACCATATTTAGACATGTTTTCGAAATATGACAGATCCTGAAATGTGGTGAGACTTTAGTTACCTCCTGTAAGCTGATGAATGCATTTCATTCCTCCCTATGCATAACATAGGATAGCATCCAAATATGAAGTCATCTACTTCCTAGGCCATCTGCAACACATGCCTTATTTTAGCCTCTTGATGTGCGCACAGGGCATAATCAGACATCCAACTCTAAAAGTTCAAGTATTCCACACTCTGGTAAAATGTAAACATGTTCCCTCAACTTCATTTCAAAGCAAACCTGGTTATTTTAAATCCCATGTCATGCTTTTCACTTCTTCCCAGATTTTAAAATATAGCTGAGAAGAGCTTTTTGCTGACATCTCAATGCTCAGATTCCTAGCGGATGTTTTCTTAACATCACATTCTCCTTCTTGGACTTCAGTCCATACCAGCTGAAATTCTCAGACTGCTATTCTTGGACATAGATCATCCTTAGCATTGCAAAAGAAGATGGGTTGAGAAAAGGATTATGCAGGATTAAGAAAAAAAAGTTATTCTTGCCAAACACCCTGTGTTAGGCAGGGAATTAAGAGTTAATTTCCTGATTTATATGAGGCACAAAGCACCTGGCCATCAGCATGATGCCTGGTCAACCAATCAACCTGGCCACTCAGTCCATGCTAGAAGCAAGCCTGCAACTGCAGTCTCAAGCAAAGCCAAAGCCTGTTCTCTGCAGTGCACTGACATCACCCACCCTGAGCCTGCCCTGTGGTTTAGGGAACATTTATCTTCCTGCACTGAGCTCATCCAGACAGTCTGCAGATAATCTGCTTGCAAGGCAGCCATATGTATGGGGCACGGGCAGATTATGGAAGTGGTGACCTGACCACTCAAAGAGCTGTCAGTCAAAAGCAGCATTGACAGTCATTGCGTAGCATATTTTGGGAGACTGAGAGCAGAGGAAACTTATGTTAACCTAGCAGCTTTGCAAAGTTGCTGGTGGATCATAAAAGTATTTAACATTTAGCAGATATGAGCCTGGGCTTCCAGAAAAAGAGGGGGTTTAAAGCCTGGAAGTTTAATGCAGAAATGCCCCTCATTTGAAGGGTAAAGTGAAAGCAAAACAGGACAGAGGTGTCTGTAGTGGTGCTTGTGGAACTGGGAGCTGGAAGCTTCAGTCCTGCTCACACTTTTGTGTGGATTATGTACTTGGGAGAAAGCAACAGTCTTTCCATTCCTCTGCCCCATCCACCACAGAGCACACTGAGACCTCCTGTGGCTCAAAAAGCACCCTTTAAAATCCATAAATTGGCAAGCACTGTTTAAAATATGATGATGTCTGAAAGGCTGAATGCCACAATTTGTTTGCTTAGACAATACTGAATGTCTTCAGCCATTGTGTATAGCATGGAGATAACAAATATGAAATGAGAATATACTCCAGCATCCATTGCATGCTATTTTTGCCCTGTGCTGCCTAGAATTACAAGTCCATTCAGATGCCTGTGAGGATTTTCTTCTAATAAATCAACATGTCTACTAGAATCACATGGGAAATCCCTTTAATTATTGCCTGTGGCTCATTAACTTCAGCAAGAAGGACTGCTCATGGATAAGGTGTGAGCAGATACCGTGTGGAGGTGACACCTGAGGAAGAGAAGGGTTTCTGTTCTGTGTGTTTAGGAGAAAGGATATGACCCCTACTGTGACATGTAGAGAGTAAGCCTGGGGGGAACATCACTGACTCTGCTTCTAATTTGTTAATGAATTGCATTCAACACATACTTGTCACTGCAGCAGAAGCAGCTACTACAGCAGCATAGAGTGCCTGTGAGGAAATAGTGGGGTAGTTTGGATAGCACAAGCACTTAAATAACTGCATTGATAGGATGTAGAACAAAAATCACTGCTAAGTGGCATGATGCATTGCACTCCAGGGAATTCCTGTGTCTAGAACAAGCTGTTAAATACCTACAGATGCTGAATTCCTTTTCCTGGCTTGCTGATGAGTTGTCACACTGGGTCAGGAAGGCATGGCTACAGCAAGCAGGTGATGGAGCCTGCTGTTCTGGCCTTTCATTGCACTGGGATTTCCTGCAAACTGAAATCATCTGAGCTCAACACCATCTTTGGGCACTCAGTGCAGATCTCGGAACACACTTCCCTTTCAGCTGGAGCTGAAAGACTCTTAAAGAAAGTGAGACTCTTCTCTTGTCAATAGGGTATATTTTTCTCTTTGATTTGGTGCTGATGTGAGGGTATGTGAAAGTATGCTCCCACATACCTTTTCACTCGCACAAAAGCAACATAAAATGGGAAATGTGTTCTGAATCACCACCAAGAAAATACAAAATAATTAGTGGTAAAGGAAACTGCATTTTGCATGTCATTAGACTTCACTGATACAATCAAGCGGGTTTTATTCCATAGATGTTGGCTTTGGCCTGTAATAGGATGAATTGATCTCCTGTTAATGAAATACATGCAAGGTACTGCTGTGGTAAGCGTGTGCTTCTTGCCAGAGCCCGAGGCAATGAGTGTAGGATGGTAATTACAGCCTTGGGAGAGGTAACATTTTGAAGGCTATGTAGTATGTAAACTGCAATTAAATTGCATGGCTCAACAGAGAGAAAGTTAAATGCTAGTCAAAATCATTCCACACATTCACAGTGACTACCAGATCCTGCTCTTCTTACGCTGTCGGAAACCTCAAAGTTAACGTCAGGATTTATTCTTGATTTACACCTTCAGGAATGAGGTCCTTTGTTTTTGCAAATAAACATGGATAAAGTGACTTTAGTTGTAGATTTGTAGGAGTCACTGATGGATGGTGATCTCTTCCTTTTGGAGAGTGGCAGATACACGTAATTCTGCCGTAGAAAAAGCCACCTAGCACCTGCATTGACTGGACAGATGAGCCAAAAATCTCTGCTCAAAACATCTCTTTGTGGTGAATAGGTAGAAAAAAGTGGATCTTGCCTGGTCCCATGAGGACAGCATCCTGCACATATCTATGAGGAAGACTCAACTCTCATTCCTGATCCTGGTCAAAAAGAAGGGTCTGTCTCTCAGGGTCACTAAAATCCCAGATGTTTAATGGAAGCCTTTTTTCCACTGTAAACTGCACATGAACCATTACAGTAACAAGAGCCTACATCAAGGTAAATGTGCTGCCCCTTGGGCCTCTGCAGGGTCTGAGAAAACAAACACCACAGGCTTCTTGTGCAACCGAAAATCTTTATTGGAATGATATCCAAAGGATCCAGACTTCTTTCCCTGCTCTCCCCTGTGCACACTGCTGGGACACAGCGAGGAGCAGCTCTGGCTCAACAAGCCAAGGCAGGCAGCCCTGAGCACTTCACATTACACCCATCCTGCCTTCGTGTCCCAACAGCAGCCAGTAGGTCATCACAGACCTGTTTGTAGGAGGCAACAGGAAACCCAGACACCACTCTGAGCAACGTCTGCAGGTGTGGGCAGAGGGCCAAGCCCAGGGAAGCTGAGTTGGTGCTTGGTGCCTCAAGAGACCTAGTGAGAAAGGGGAGAATGTACAGTGGCAGTAGCCTGAATGGAACACACAGGACAGCACATAAAGTTGGGAAGCATCTTCCAAGTAGAAGATCATGGTAGGTTAAACCTGGAAGGAAGGAACAGCAGAGAGTGGCAGTGGGCTATCAGCTCCTGTCACAGTCCCCGTTAGACTTGGCTGTGGTGTGGTCATGGAGGATGGCATCCAAATTAGCAGCACAATGAGAGAACAGAACAAACTCTTAATACATGAATATCCAGCACGGCAGTTTGGGGAAGGGCTCATCTTCATCCTCCAGTCCTGGCAAACCTTCAGATGCAGTATTTCCAAAAGCAGGCTGCAAAAAGGTACAAGAGAAGGATGTTAGCATCCAAGGGACTTTTTCCAGCATCCCACTCTGGAGGAGGGTTTCTGTACACATCTCGACTATCAGCTTTGACTTCATGTAACACTTTTAGAAGGTGTTTCTTTTAGCTGCTCATACTGTAAACATGGGGTTTACAAGTTGTTTACATGTTGCTATATTTAAAAGGGTTCCTTTTGCTCTACTTTAACAATGTCAGGAACCAGCATTTTATTTGCTGTCTACTGGCCAGCAGTTTTGCTGTCACAGAGGTGATGTACAGAGTGTTTCACCTGTTGCTGACTGGAGGAGCAGGATACTGATTTGAAGAGACTGGATCTGGTCCTTACTTTTTTTTTTAAACCCAATCACTATTACTCTGCTGCTAACGATCCTCTGAACAACACTGATCTCTGGGGGATCTTCTAAGACTAGATTAGGGAAGGATGCACATTTTGGTGCTGGAAAAAGTAGCTGTATCATCAGCATGAATGCCATGTGGGTCTCCTATTACCAAGTTTGAGAAGAGATTTCTACCTGGTTTTTGAAAGCAGGATCTTGAAAGGAAGCTTCTACTGAATCAGCAGTGCTCATGCAGAAACACGAGCTCCTCCCAGACTGGCAGGACTTTAGATGAAGACAAAGATTCTCTGTTTTAATTTCTGTCAGAATCTGATTTAAACCTGGCAAGGGGAAGCAGTTTCATCTGCATTTAAAACTTCCAGGACTGGTAGGGACATGAATTACATTAGCCAAATTAATGACAGCCTCCAGGGTTGCTTATAAATTGCATATTGCCTAAGGATCACCTAAGCACTTAAGCAGCCTTGCACAAAGGGATTTTCTCTTGGCTGTCTGGCAGGTTGTCAGCTTCCACATGCAGAGAGCATTTGGGCTAAGGGCAGAACTAGCTCTTTTGTTTTTAGGCCGGATCTGTCATCAGTGACTTCTGGTTCACAGCTGCTACTGTTTTGTGGAGGAATTCACAGAAAGCCAGTGTGAGCAGCATTGTCTGTGTGCTTGTAGCCTCACAGGAGCACCGGTTCAATGTGCTCCTGAGCCACTGGATACAGACTGGGCAGAGCTTGGAGACCAACTGGGGGGCCTACCAGATCTTAGTTCTCTGCATTCTTGGTTGATTTCCCCATCCTTTTTAGCTGCTTTTCAGCAGCCCAAACAAGTGTTTCTTTTTTCTCTGTAGAGAGACACTGACCTTGGCAGTGGTGAACGCATGCAGTTCACATGCCTCATTATGCCTTCAGCACTAGCTTTGTGCCCAGAGCACTGCGGGGACATGTTCATACAGAACTCACCCCCTCCAGGTCAGGGACTCATTGCTCACATAACCCCATGTTCCTCTGTGAAAAGCGGGATGTGACACTGACTGCCTCTATGAGGTCCTGGTGTGCAGACCGGGTGTATCTGCCTCGACAGCAGACAGGGTTGTGCATACAGCCTTTCTCATCAGCTGCTAAAGCAGCCAGCCATTAACAAGAGAGGGCCAGGACTGCTAGATAAGCTGCCAGCTAACTATTTTTCAGCATGGTTCAGGCATGCTCACTGGAGATGCAAGTGGACAGGATGGCTGCAAAGCTCTGACACAAAACTTACCGCGTTTTTTGGGCTGGGATGCTGAGAGACTTTCCAAAGCATAGGCCACCTCTGACCCGTCCTCAGTGGAGAGCTGATCCTTCAACTTCTCCAGCTGTTTAAACAGAAACAAAGCAGTGAACAAATCATGAAGAACTCCACAGAGCATTGGCAAATGCAGGGCAAAGGAGGTACATGTAGACTGGTTGACAACATCACGAGGAAGGATAGGATCTTTCCTGGAGCAGGACCATTCCAGAAAGATCTGCCCTTGGAGCCTTCATACCTCCTCACGTCCTCCTTCATTAAGCCGCTTGTTTGGTGGCAGTGGTGTAGGCACTCCCTGCTCTTTCCCTCCATCCCAGGGTGTAAGCCCCTTAGGAGAGGAGACTGTGTGGAAGCATATTGCACCACTAAGAGTCAAGGCAGTGCTGGGGCAGGAGGTCTCCAAGCATCCAGACAGTGCAGCAGAGAGCCTTGTTTCTCCATTGTTCTGGGTTGTCTGTCCCCTCTGTCCCTCACAGTTCTCTGTAACTTTTCTTGGTTATAATGTGGATAGTCCATCATCTTTCTTTTTCACCTGTAGCTACGCTTTTATAGCAACTGGGGACATCCACAGCCATCATCCTGACTTCTGCTCTGGGAGAGTTGCCCCCAGAAAGTCAGAGCTTAGCACCCCTTAGCACTGGAGTGAGTGGCTGGCATAGTGGCTGGCAACTTCCAGTTTGGCATAATGCACTGTAATTTTTCAGTCTGAAATGAAAAGGGACCTGTGGAATCCAGCAGGACCTTCAGGATACATACAAACAGCTGGAACATCTGGGCCTGGCCTGAGAAAGGGGGGGGAAAACCACTTCTATTGGTGTAGACCTTTCCCTATTTCTGGGCACAGTGTGCAGGATGGGGATGTTCCATGTGTGTGTGTACTTTGATCAGCTCAGCAGGGCTCTGACCTTGGTAGGGCCACCTTACTAGCAAAGAGTCCAGAAAAAAATTCTGGTTTAGGTGGCCAATGTTTATCTGTTTGACCTGTTACCCAATGCAGCCAGCTGACACAATGCCTAGGAAGGAAGCTGATCTCCTCTTCCCACTTACTTTTCTTCCATGGAGATTTCCTTTGGTGCCTAGTTTTTTCCTGGCTTGGCCTTCACCAACCTTTCATGGGTGACAGAGGCAGGAGCTGCCTCAGCTTTTGTTGCACTGATCTATGGAATTGTTCTCTATTACGTTTTCCAGCTTGTGCAACTGTTTAGCCAAGGTTCTGCTTTTCTCTTTGTACAATACATGCTTACATTATAACAGCAGGAGGAAGGGTAGGAGGATGGAAGAATAGGGCATTAAGATAACTTACATAGTCATTTAACTATTCATACAAGAGCATGCATCTGCATGTCTGTGGGTTTGCTCCTCTCACCTGTTCAAGCTCTTCAAATTTCTTTGCCAGCTCCCAGTCTACAAGAGGCGAGAGAGTAACATCAGTATCTGCATTGCTCCCTAAAACTCAAATTAAAAACCATTTCCTCATTTGCCCTCTCCAGGGTTTGACAAAAAAAGACTTACCTAGTTATCATTTAATTCCTGTTAATGATCTCCAAATGACAGCAGAATCTGACAGAAAAGTAGGTTTTCTCTGCTGAATCCTATTGGACTTTATCCTAGTTCTCCATTATGAGGGAGGCTTCTTTTCTGTTCACCAGGCCATAGGGGAATTGGCTCAATGAGGTCACTTACTATGTGATACCAGCTCAGGTGAATATCTTTGCTACTTTTTAATTTTTATCCTGCTAACACCAAATCCCTAATGCTGGCTTTTCAATCACCAGCCTTTATATGAAATCCCATAGCTTTCTTCAGGAGTTGTTTATGCTCACATCACCCATGCAGGCAGAAGTCAAAAGTCACAAAGTTAGCCTAACAGAACTTACTGCTTTGTAAGTCAGCAAAGATCCAGGCTGGCAGAGTGGAGCATGAGGAAAAGTCACATAGCAGCGAGTGCACGGAATCCACACTTCTAAATGTTGGGGAAGCACAAGGACTTGGGGGACAGGTTCACAGCTCAGACTTAGGCTAATCAGTACTGCTATACTACTGTCAAAAAACTATGCAAGTGAATGAATGAACTGCCCTGACATATCCCATCCAGAAGGTGGGGAAACTTAGGTGCCTAGGAACAGGGTCTAAAACCTCCAGCTGAATTGGGCAGGGCCTGGACTAGCAATTAGGAAAGCTGCAGCAATGGGGGATTTTGGTCTCACTACCCTTGAGAACTGGGGTACCTTATTCCAGACTAAAACCGATGTCAAAACCAGTTAATTTTTTAATAACATAGATGAGCTCAGTCAAAGACCGAGTGACTGGCTACAGTAGTTCTCCTGGGAGGGGAATGCAAAGTGATCAGCTGGTTTTAAGTGTTAGTTTGGGAAAAATGCACTACATTAGCAGAAGAGCCAGGAAAGAGCTAAAGAATGTGTCTGCTGGGCTCCACAAGCAAGGCAAAAAACAGCCCTGGAGCTCCTTCATTTGTCTGCTCCTAACATGGCACCAGACATTAGTCTGGATCACCAAGGGGATTTAGGACATAATTCCTCTCAATTTCAAATTTCAGATAAGACTTCAGCATACAGACACATCACCAGACTTGGGCTTTTTTTTCCGTTAAAAAAAAAGTTTGAAACTGAGCAGGAGAGTGTCAAGAAAGAGCTGACTGCTTTCTTGGTTTTTCCATCAAGAAGGAGACTCTTCCATTGAAAAATCGTGAATATTTTCTGACAGATACTTAACTACCAGTAAAAGCAGCAGTTCCTAAGAAAATCCATTACATCAGGACTCAGTTTGAGAGATGGGATGGGGATGCGAGTGAGGAGGTGGGCTCTCTTCCCGGCTCTGACAGCAATGACCTCAGGCAGATTCCTCCTAAGTATGTCTCTACATATCCATAACGTAGAGACAGACTCTGGCATACCTGTAACTCAGAAGTGCCACATAAGAGATATTGTTGTTCTTGTTATTATTATATGTACTTTTACCTCTTTCAGAGTTTCAAGTGCCTATTTTGGCTGGACTTTCTGCAAACTGTAAGTTTGGCCAATGACTGCTATGAATAGAAAATGAACAGTGGTCGAAATTTGGAACAGATTATCTCAGGCAGGGAGAAGGAAGTTAATTTATGGATGAAGCCTTGAGAAACTGCCTGCTGTAAATCCTCTGTCTCTGCTCTGCTCAGAGATTCATTATATTCAATTGTCTGGCATAAAATGCAGCTTTTCCTCCCGGACTAATAAGTGCAATAATCCATAAACCTATCATAAAGATGTTATTTCTTGAATGCATCCCCTTTCCAAGAAGAATGCATTTGTTAGTATAAGGACGTGATTTATTTTTGTTTGTTTATTTGTCCCAAGCTTGTTTAACCATTGCATTGCTGCACTGGTCTGGGGAAGAGCACTGATTGAGATGATGAATGGATTTTCAAAACAAAATTTTTACAGGGCCTGCTCGTTGCTGTTTTCACAGAGAAGGCCAGCTTCCTGCTCTGAGACCACCACATACAGACCCAACCCTCCTCTGGCCTCAGTGGCCATGGGAACAGCTGACCCCTGCAATCCATTTCATGCTTGTGATGGCTATGTCCAGTGTCAGGGAAAGCCCAAGTTTCTCTTTAGCATATTTGATTTTAACTACAGGCTTTAAATTTGGTCTTTGTTCACAAAACACAAACAGGAAAAACTTCACCATGGCCCACTTTACTGCTGTGTGGGAAAAACTCATTGTCTCAACCTCTTCCAGCAGTAACAGGGGCTTAGGCTCAGGCAAAAGCTCCCACTGCCCTTGTCCCACCCTACACCTGACCCTGGGTGATCTCCCTCACACACTGTCTGCAAAATCTTGTGCCATCCCACTCCCCCATGTGCTCACAAGATGCAGCTGGTTTCAGCGTGTCAGCAAGACACTGAGCTGTATGGGGTGTGGGTGGAGAGGTGGCTCCCAAAGCTGGCCCATGCCCCAGGCATTGTATGCAAGGTCTCAGGGACACCAGGGGTACAGGGACTCAGCAAAGCCTCTTCTTGTTAGTACTTATGTATGCACAAATGTGCTCCCTTGCCAGCACAATGTTGAATGTCTGAGGATACAGGGTATGTACTTGGGATTTTGGCAGCTTTACATTGCATTGCAAAAGAAGGTCCAGGAGCTCCATGATGGAGAACATCTGACATTAATCACATGTAGGCACCACACCAGGTGCTTCCACTTTCTGAGGAACCTGAGAAGCAGGTTCTTTGCATTCATGCAAATACAGATTCAAGAAGTGGAGATCTCCCATCCCGTTTGCTTACCAATATTTTCTGGCCTCCGCCATGCAAATTTCTTATTAAGAAGCAGATTCAGCAGTGTGTCCTCGTGATTTGTGTCTTCTCTCTCTGGAAGCACTCGGTTCCCTGCAGCACATAAAGCACATCTTTCTCAATTTCATCAAATTAAGACTCAATTAATCAATTTATTCAATTAATCTCTTAATCAAATTAAGAAGGTTAAGAAGTGGAAGGAAATGTCTCCTGTCAGCACTAATCAGATTGGAATGAGCTCAGGGGAAAAGAAAGGTGTGTGAGTACAGAATAAAATGTCCAGGCAATGAGGTCTGTGCAATGAAAGGGTGTGGGATAGGTAGCCCTCCCTGCCAGCCCCGGGCTGCTGGCCAGTTTCTCTGCAGCCTCATCAGCACGGCTGGCTTTCTGCAGAAAGTTGGAATCATCACCCTGATTTAGACAGTCTTGACATCTTCTGCAAGGCGAGTGTAGTGGATGCCTCTGCAATGCCAGACAGCAACCCACGAGATCCTCTCTTCTCAAAACTGCAGGTGTTCCCCCTGTTCACACCATGCACCTTTCCAGGGCTGATAAAGATGGGAACCCACTCCTCATGAGGACTGATGTGTGGGTACCACAGCTGAAAAATGCTGCAGCACCTCAGCCCATTCTCATGCTCACATAGCCTTGGGGCTGCTCTGTCTGATTGCCAACAGTACTGAAGGATTCTCCTTGAACAAAGTATGAAGGAGCTTAAAGCAAGGCCATGCAGAATTTTTCTTCTGTTTTTCAGGAAAAACCTCCCCAAGCTGATGCTCTAAAGCAACTTGGACACCTCCAGGAGGCCCCTTTAGGGCACTTCCTCAGTGGATTTACTTTAGTGGTTGTGGCTGTGCCCTCAAATGAATGGTTGTAAAGGTCAAGGGTTTGGCAGAAACCAACAGACACAGTGAATGGGGCTAATCAGTGCCCTGAAGGCTCTGAGACCTTCCCAGCTCTGCTCAACGGATTTCCAGAGCCATCTGACACTAGAATGTTGCACTCACTTTTGAGAACGACAGAATCGAAGCCAGTCTTTACAGTGAGAGCAGCCATTCCACAAAATCTTTGGTTTGAATACCCCTGCCCTATACCCAAACCCTACAAACCCTTAGAGGATGCCTACAGAATCCATGGAAAATACTAAGAAATTATACAGAAAGCTTTCTTTTCTTTTCTTCTTTAGGACTTCCACTCAATGCCTTGGAGGAGGTAAGAAAGGAGAAAACAATCTTGTATAGCCATCAGCCCTGCGGAGCTCTGAGGGGATGAATGCAATTATTTTTGCGACAAAACATTGCACCAGATGAGCCTGAAGGATGCTCAAGAGTATGTGGGAATCAGCTCCGTTAGCCAAGTCACATAAATCTGCAGAAGCAGAGGGACGGTGGCCAAAGGGATGCTCCAAGTGTTTGGCCAGACCCATCCCTGCCTCATGCTGCAGCTGAACCTGCTGGTCCTGATTGTGATCTCTAGAAATAAACCCGAAGGAGTGAGCAGAGCTACATGCTGTGTAAAACTTGCAGTTAACCTGGAGTGCTATAAACCTCATTCCTACATCTGAAAGACAGTTATAATTTTAAAAGAGCTACTTTTAGTTTTACAGGGGATTTGCTACAGGAAAAACCCCAGCCACCAAACTATAAACACTCTAGTAAAAGCTAAACAGAAACAGTATTTAGCTATATTGTCCTCAGGAATATTTTGGTTTTCATTACATAAATAAATAGGCAATATGAGAGGTAAAATTCATTTGAAAAGCAATGTTATTTTCAAGCCTATATTTAGCAGCTCTCGCTTTTTTCCACTGCCAAGTCTCTTTAGGAAAGAGCATTAATGATTGACATTTCCCTGCAGTATAAGTTCAAGCTAAGACTAATTTAAATTATGGGATAAGAACATATAAAAAGAAGTTCTGTGAAGAAAAAAAAGTTCAGCAGCACTCTACTACTGACAATTATGAGCTGTCAAATCTCATATGGTACATACTGGAATTGCTACTTTCTGATATTTTGATGTTTTTCTTTGGAAATTTTCTTACGGGAGAGAAGAGCTACCTTTAGCAGATTTCACCACATCTGATATTTTCACTGATTAGCAGAACGTTAATCCAACCAGCTGCAGATCAGAAGGACAGCTTTAGCTCATGTTAATATGATCAAGCCTCTCGGTAGCACCCATGATAATTGATTGTTTCGTATAGCCCGAGGTTCATTTTGTATTCTTTCCCAGATAAGCAAGGGTTGCATTGGCCATGACAAGCAGGTAAGCAAAAAGATAACCACCTACCTGTGTAATGTAGTCTGTATTCCAGCTTACCTTGTAGTAAAAAAGGTTCTCCATGTGTAGATGGGACACACACAGTCATGGTCAAGAAGGTTAGCACTCCAAGACACAGCTGGACAGACCACATCTTTTCCACGTTCCCACCACCCAAAAGCATCCTTCCTTCAGGCACGGTGGAGGACTTCAATGCAACCCAGCGCCAGATGAGCTCACTTTTAAGAGGCAGTGGATGTGCCGTGATTGCAAATGGCCTTTGGAGGAGGGGAGAAAAATATCTCTTGAGATATAATTCAACCTGTCAATATGATTCACTCCTTTGGGAGTGGACAGAACAACCCAGTAACATATGTCAGATGGAACCTGTTCAATATATCTCATATCAGACTGATCTAATGAATTCTGATGTTCCCACAGGCATGCACTCTTCATGCACGTTGATATACATTCCATACATACATACATGAAAAATATTTTTTCAAGGCTGCTGCTTTAATGGAGTTCAGACATGAGGACTCCCACGTTAGCAGGGAAGATTTGTCTAACGTACAAGTTGCCGTATTTTACCAGTTTGGACAGAATCAGGCTAATGGGGTTTTGTAATTTATCATCTCACTCCCCAGCTCCTGTATTAATTAATGTGAGATATAATGAGTGCTGAAATGGTGGGAAACAGAGGGGTAGAGCTCTTTTCATTTAACTGATTGGAGGATGTTGAGTGTGTCTTATGGCTCACTGTGACTTATGGCTTTGTCAACGGGAAAGGCATCACACCCTATTTTGAGATTATATCTGAGTGGGGGAGTGCAGATTTGGCAGTAGATATGGAATACGTCAAAGATGGGCAAGTGTCTTCAGTTTTTTTCTTGGGGGAAAAAAAGAAGTGGAAGGTCAGATGCTGGCTCTGGCTACACAGCCTCGTTTTATAATTTTAGAGCAAATACTGAGACGCATTGCTTATATTCCATGTCTTCTCAGGTCATGGCTGCATTTTGGTTTGACTTCTATTTGTTGCCTATCCATCACTATTGATCAGGGACTTGCTACTACTTTTCTATAATTACTTTACCAAGAAAAATGTCATAATAGTAATAGCATTCAAATTTGTTCTTCACTTCTGCTTCTCCTGCAGAACTGAATCATCTGTACTTCTTGTGGTTTAACTCCAACCAGCAGCTAAGCACTACACAGCTGCAGGCTCACTCCCTGTGTGGTGGGAGAGGATCACCCCAAGCTTTGACTTGTACATACACTCCTAGTGACTCATTGTGTTTGTTTTTTTGACACCACATTATGCCAACATAGCTTCATCTGATGGTACCTGCACTTCATCTTAGCATTATTTCCATGTTTGGGCGTTTGGCTTATGGTCTCCAGCTTTCCCTACAATTTGCTCTGTCCCTTGGATAGTTACAGAGCAACTAGGCTTTTAATAGTCCTTATAATATTTTATTATTTGATATATTATTCATTAAAATGGAGGGGGAAAGGCTCAGCTTTTTTGCAGGACACGCCTATAAAAATTAATTTGGTGCTTCCATTAATGAATACTTCTCTACTGAGAAAATATTCCAAAATTTCCCCTGCAGACATAATATGTACAAATAAACCAAACTTGTATTTTCCCTCAGACTTGTGTGAGACAGTGATCAACTAGATTAAGTACTCCCCTTCTTCACAAAGTTCTATTTGGACCTAAAGACACCTATGTCCTACTGGGAACACTTTTCCAACCTCTGTTTCCCTAGGCTGCCAGTTCAAACTGGTTAGAGGTGAGCAGCCCCCGTTAAGAAGAGGCCACAACTTGATGAGGTACTCTGAGTCTCCAACTGTGCTTCACCTGGTAGGAATCAGAGTAGAAGGTATTGAAATGCACCCTGTCCTCTCGAGCCTTCATCTCTTACACATTTAATGCCTGATTTCTCCTCTGCCTGAGTCACTTCTACCCCAGGGAAAACTTAAGAGAACAAAGCCCACTCTAGTTTGTGGAAGTGGAAACCCAAACCCACAAGTGACCTTCCACTACTGGAACGTGCTTAGATACTCTGCTGATGTCTGGTGCAAAGTCTATGACAGAGCAATCTGACTGCAGAAATGAATTAAAATACTATGCTAATAAACCAGGAGAGTAGTCACCCTCACAGCTCCCTGAGAGGAGGGAGAGCATAATAGGGAAGGAGATGTAGTTATAAAATGAGATTCTCTGTTCCTTTGGGGACTCAAAACCAGTCAATATTTATGAAGATTTTAGTCTGACTCACACAATTTGTTCCCCCTTCTATGTGCTTGTCTTTGGGACTCAGCTGTTGCTTGACCTGTTACAGATATAAAATTAGGTATCTTTACTTGGAGAAAGAAAAAGGTCCAAGGCAGAGTGTAGGGCAGCTAAATGTGCCACCTCACTTCAGGCAACCAAGCACCACACAGAAGGAAGTATCACCAGCTCCCATTAGACGGGCATCATACTAAAGAGAGCCAGTTCCTTGAGGTTAAGGCAGTAGAGGGGAAAAAGTGCAGCTGGGCTGCCTTGCCTGGCTTTTGTGTCCACCTCGGGGTCTGTCAGGAAACCATTAAACTGCTCAGAGAGCAAGCCACCTCCAAAGCATCATCCTGAAGTGCGGGACTGAAAGAGTAAATCAGGAATGTAAAAGCGTTGTATGTGGGAAGAGGCAGCCTGTGAAGGAAAAAAAGGGAGCAAAGGCAGTTATGTACCATTCTCACCTCTGCCTCTTAATCCTGAGTTTAAGCACCTCCTCCAGATCCAGCATCCCATCCTTACTGAACAGGATGACTTGGCTGAGGTTCCTGAAGAGGAGAGGGAGGCAATATAGAAACCTTTTCTGCTGTGAAATGTGTCATGACCTGCTGATCTCAAAGACATTTCCTGTGATGTTCCTGAATGGTAAACATCAGTGGGGTTTGTAGGGACTAACCTGACCCCCATCCCAGGACATGTCCTGAAGAGACATGATGTGGAACAACCTGGGTTTAGCATCAGATTTACCCTGAGCTTGATCCCCCTCTGTTCTGACTTGCTTTCTGCAGGCCTTGAGTTCATCTGGGATGATGAATGTAGCTTGTGCATGTACATATTACCTTAAGCAACATGGCCGTAAATACAAGGCTGTGTAAACTCCTGCTATAAATGCTGGTTGGGGCACTTTTAAGGTTGTAGATGTCAACTCCATCTGCTAACAGTGCAAACTTCCACCCTGTCATTCCCCTTTCCCAGTTTTCCTGTTCTCAGTTACCATCTCGTGTTTTGGTTTATTGAGAAATGTTGCCCATTTATTGGGAATCAGGTCACCCAAGGGAAGGCTTGGATGATACACAGACCTCTTGCATTTTAGTGAAACTTGCACAAACCTTGCCTCTCATTTGCACTTTGCTTTTCATTTGCACCCTGAACTGCTGGAACTGTGTGACTTCTTCAGATGCAAAAGAGTGTGAGACTTGTTCAGATGGAAAAGAGTGTTTTGTTGAGTGAATACATACCACTGCTTCATGGATGTAGACTTGCATATACAAAATCATGGCTTGAAACAAGGGCTCCAACTGAGATTGTAGGATATCAATCCCTCACCTTTTGACCTGACTACTACTCTGCAGCTTGGGAAACAAAGCTGGCACAAGTGATAAACCAGGAATTTTTTATTCTTTTTTTTTCATCTGGAAAAGGATGGGCAAGTGCAATCATAATAGGAGATATTTTAGGGAGCTAGAAATTTTTGCAAGAGGAATATGGCAAAGTTACTCCTAGGCAAGAAATGCACTGATTTCAGGATCCATCAAACTCCCTCTTACATGAGTGTGTTGAAGTTTTATCCAGGTGGTGCTGACTGACTACCTGAGAATGGACAAGGTGCTTCACCATTACGTGCTACATTTTTTAGGCTCCTTATTCCTCTGGCCTGCAGACAGCTCCCTGTGAAGCACCAAGTAAATAATCTATTATTCTAGTTGGACATAAGAAAAGATATGCAGTGGATGAGGAAGAAGGAAGTAGCGAATGTACTTTTAACAGTACTTCTCTCTAAAGCAGACTTTTGGAATGCATACCTGACTTTCAGATTGCACAGGTTTACTCTCCAGCTTCACAGTTATTGAAAGTCCTTGCTCTGTAAATGCATGGCTCATGTTTACCTAGTGCCCCTCATTATGTCACACATAAGCACTAGTTTTCTCCTTGCTCATTCTTTGCAATCACACCATTCATTACCCCTGGTGAGCTTTATAATACCTTAATCCTTGCAGGTTTCTGCTCTCCTTGTTCTTCAGGAAGCCTGAATTCCCACAGGCACCATTCAGCTACCTATGGAAATTACACACCTGCTTCTTGGTGCTCTTTGCCAACGCCGTAAAGTTTGCTTCCTCTCATCCACCTCTTCTGGCACAGGACTTCAAACCTCTCTTGAAGTGTCTTAGCATAGAAATGCAGAGAGGTTAATGTCTGAAGTGTTATTTTTTCCCTCCCATCTGTTTTTCCCCTGCATCCCTACATCACCTGCCTCCCTCCCTGGGAGATCCTGCAGCATCCTTGCCTCAGGTTGGGGACAGATCCTATTTGAGCCCTGAAACCTCGATTTTTATTTTTCATGGATGAAAACAATGTGCTTGCATCCTTTAAGCTTCCTGGAGATAGAATGGACTTTTATGCTGGGTTTTATACCTGGAATTTGACTTTGGAGAATAAAACAAGAGCACACATCTCCAGGAAGGTGGTTCCCTGCCATCAGTCACCACTGATCCACAGGTTTTGGACATGGGCTTGTGTGGCACCTGATAACATGACATATCTAGAAACATTTTTCTCCATTTCTTTCCAATGACCACTAATGGAGGAACACATTCCTGCATGGGATTAATGGATGCATACAATCATTATCCTCTGTGTCTGACAACAGTGTCATCAGTTGGACGTTAGCTCTGCCATCATTAAGGAAATTTTAACAAAGACTGTTCTCTTGAAAGTGAACATCCTGATGAGGTTTAATTTATTTCACAGTTGTTGTTATCCTGTTGACCTAAAATGACAGCAGGATACTTGGAGAGGTGCCCAGTTTATTTAAGAAGCAAGAACAAAACTGTCTCTCCCTGCCTGGAGAAAGAGCTTAGGCACTTCTAGCTCCTGGTCCCAATGCTCTGCCTGGCAGCTCTTGCCCCTCAAAGCTCACTGTGGCATTTTTAAGGGACAGACCAAATTATACTGCTTGTGTCTGTTTTTAACAATTCCAGCCTTTACTTTGCACATTCTCTCAGGAGTGTTTTCAGTTTGTGAAAGCTGGGAAAGTGTTATGTGGTGCACCAGCATTACAATTTGGGTTTACTCCAGTGTTTGGGGGCATGCCTGGATGCACACAAGGAATGTGCCCTGTCCTAGAGCTGCCTGGTGTTTAATACTTGTGTGGTGGCACAGTACCAGCTGCAGTGTTGTCTCGGAGCCTCCACCCATGGCTGTCTGGGAGGTACACTCCTTGAAGGTCATGATGTACCTGGTATATGGGGTCTGCCATGGAGAGTACCTGCTGAAAGGCACAGAGCCAAGCTCACAGGCTGCAGCAAGGACAAGTCCACCTGGATACAAAGAGAAAAACTACAATGAGAGGTGGTGTGATCTCTAGCCTTGGAGATTTTCAAATTTCACATGGGCAAGGCACTGAGCAATCAGATTTTGAAGCCAGTCCTGCTTTACCAGAGAGTTAGATTAGAGCCCTGAAAATTCCTTTCTCAGTGAAGTTACTCCATGAGAGAAGAGTTAAAGATATGTGCTATGTATTTGAACTCAAATTCTGCCTTTGTCTGGGAAAAGGAAATGGACTCGTCTTCCAACAGAAGGTTGGAATAGGTATCTGTGAGAAGAGGTATCTGCTTTTATAAAAGAATGAAGCATCATTGTCTTATTATCTTAAATAAAAGAAAGTGGACAATCTTCCCAGCTTTCTTGGGATTCATCTACCCACTGCAACATGTACCATTTGTCAAGCTATAGGTGCTGTACAATTTGCACAAGAAAGGCCGATGTCAGTCTAGCAGAACAAACACCTTCCACGCTTTTTGCCTAGAAGCAGCAGCTGTAGACACAAATGAGAGTTGGGAGGGTAATTCAAGATCAGCTACACTGAGGAGACCTTTGGGAGCATAAGATGTGATGCTGCTGCAGTACTTCTAGCATTACATCAGTAACTTGTTCCCTGGTTCCTGTTTAATTTTCTCTCATCCTCAGTCCTGCGGTGGTCATTCTTAGAACTTCTACAGTTTTCAAGTGATTCATGCCATTTTCCAATCTCAGAGGTTTCACCTGCATACATCTCTCAAAAATCAAGCCAAGATGAGAGGGAAGTCTGACACTAAGAAGGCAAAGAAAATATTTTGGTGTGCAGTACATTGCCTTAGGGAACAGTGCTGTCAGCTGAACTTGTGTTACCCCTCCCAGAAGCCTGTTCCATCCTTTCTGTGCTATGACAGATAGAGATGTTACTATCATTTTCAGCACCAAGAACACAATATCACTTATGCTGCCTCCCTGTAGGTCCCAGCAGAGCTCACCATCCAACAGCTATGACTGAGCTTCAGCAGATTGTGCAAGAACAAATAAATTTGCATTAAGGGAGCTACAGGAAGGTATAATGTGTGCCCATCATTTGTGTAGTAGAAACCTGAAACCACTCTGGAACTACTCTGCTGTGACCCTGTGCATTGGGTACCAGATCTTGCTTCAGTGTTGCTACACACAGCCAGGAACACAGCGCACCCCGTAAGAGCAGCCAGAGCCACATCAGCCCAACATGGTATCTCTTGAATGCAGTACAGATTATGACTAATTTATGTTGTTGATTTTGGCCCTAGACAGACAATATGATACAAATTCATTACTGAATACTAAAGCAAAGAGCTCTGTGTGTGGAGTAAAGTACATGATCACTGGGATGGCCAGCTTTAAAGCTTTGTTCATAAATGTAGGGTCATAAAGGCTTTGTTGCATTAAAGGTGCTGTGTAAATGTGAATGCTCCATGATTTCAGCTTCTACTGGTCTGATTTGAATATTTTCAGAGAGAAGTATTCAGGAGAGAAAGGCAGGAGAAAACTATACTCTGGGTTTGGAAAGCTGTGACCTATGTCAGATCATTCTGTGTCACTTTTCTATATTCCTGGTTTCTTTTCTTTTGCTCTCACTTGTCCAATAAATCTTATTAAGCAATCAAAAACCTTGATTCATAAAAGGTGAAGAATGTTCAGAGGAATAGACTGAGTTCAGAAAAACTCCTAGGAGAAACTAGAAATGGACTTTCAGACCCTTTCTTAGCACAGAGCTGGCTGTAACCATGGGGATTATTTGTAAGAATCCAGTTGTATTGCTTGTGTGAATGGCAGAGGCATTAGAGGGAGGAACAGGGCAGAGCTGGGACTGTGACAGGAGATAATCTGTGCGAGCTGCTCCTTGGAGAGACTAACGCCCATCTGTGCAGTGGGGGTCATCTATGCACCATTCACCTCTCCGTAAGTGGGTTCTATGGCCCTCCAGGCAGAAGGTTCATCAGCTCTCAGTGTGTCAGCACACGGGAGAAATGTGCTCCATGTGTGTATGTGAGAAGGGATGCTTCATGAGAGGAAAGTCCTGCTTATCAAACCTGATTTCCTTTCATAACAAGGTAATTCAAGAAGTTGATCAAGGAAAGCCAGTTGATGTAATATTTTTGGATTTCAGTAAATCTTCCAATAATGTCTCTCAGTATCCTTCTAGATAAACTATCCAGCACAGCTGGATGAACACATCATGTGTTGGGTGAGCAGTTGGCTCACGGGTCAGGGACAGAGGGTAATAGTGTATGGGGTAACATTAGAGTGGTGACCTGTCACTAGAGGGGTACCACAGGGGTCCATCTAAGGCCCTGTGCTCTTCAACATCTTCATAAATGACTTGGAGGCAGGTCTGGAAGGGGAAACTAAGCAAGTGTGCAAATGACACAAAAATGGGAGGAGCTGTTGACTCCCTCAAAGGCAAGGAGGCCCTGCAGAGAGACCTTGACAAATCAGAGGACTGGGTACTCAACAACCACATGAAGTTCAACAAGGGAAAGTGAGAGATTCTGCACCTGGGATGGGGCAACCCTGGATGTATGTACAGACTGGGGAACCGAAGCTGGTGAGCAGCCCTGAAGAAAGGGACTCAGGGTTCTGGCTGACAGCAAGTTGAATACGAGTCAGCGGTGCCCGGACAGCCACGAGGGCCGACTGTGTCCTGAGAAGCATCAAGCAAAGCATCGTCAGATAGTCCAGGGAGGTGATTGTCCTGCTCTGCGCTGGGGCAGCCTCACCTTGAATATTGTGGCAGGTTTGGTCACCACAATACAAGAAAGACACTAAGCTATTGGAGAGTGTCCAAAGGAGGGGCACTGAAAGTAGATGAAGGGCCTTGAGCAGAAGCTGCATGAGGAGTGGCTGAAGTCACTTGGTCTGTTCAGCCTGGAGAAGAGGAGACTGAGGGGAGACCTCACCACAGTCTACAACTTCCTCATGAGCAGAAGAGGAGGGGCAGGCACTGATCTCTTCTCTGTGGTGACCAGTGATAGAACACAAGGGAATGGCCTGAAGTTAAGGGGAGGTTTAGGTTAGATATTACAAAAAGTTTCTTCTCCCTGAGAGGTGTTGGGCACTGGAACAGGCTTCCCAGGGAAGTGGTCACAGCACCAAGGTTGACAGAGCTCAAGAAGTGTTTGGATGATACTCTCAGTCATATACATATGGTGTGACTCTTCTACATGGTGTGACAGGATGGTCCTGTGAAGGACCTGGTGGTCCCTTCCAACTTGGCATATTCTGTGGCTCTAGGATTCTCTAATTCAGTGACTTTCTCTCTGGAGAAGGCTGAGTGGTTGAAGGGAAAGTAAAGGCAGTCAGATTAAAGACAGTCTATGCATAGCTGCTTTGGGGTTGATGAAGCATCATTCAAAAGGGGCAGGATTAAGAACAGACAGTTCCTGAGTTTCAGAAAACAAGACCGGAAAATTCTGGAGTAGCATAAGGTTAAACCTTTCAAAATAATTCTTTCTTTAATGTTTTTGCTTTTTAATAAAATTGAAATATTATTCCTTTTCATGTTTTTTTTTCTGTGATCTGACATCCCACTCTGTCTCACTCTCAGCTGTCCCAGTTGCCCAGGGTACAGTGTTTCCTGGAGACTGTTGGAGAGGTGGAGCAGGAAATGGACTCAGTTCCCGTATCCTCCTACTCACCAGTGGCGCAGGGGCCGCCAGAATAGAAGCTGGAGGCCACTCATTTCAAATGCAGCAATACTGACCATCTTCTCCTTGCATAGTCCTCAGCTACACAGTTATGATGAGAACACTTAAGAGTTGACATGAGTTACTGGTTTTGCTGAGCACAGCCCAGAGAAGCTCAGACGACCATAAACCCTAAATCCTCTTCCCCTTATCTCCTCCCCTGTGCTGAAGGGACATCATCTCATGCAGGCAAAGGTGGGATGCAGCTGTCAGTCTCTGCTGAAGCACTACCCCGTGCGTGGCCGGGCACCAGTGCACTCCAAAGGTCTCTCAAGGCGCTCCCTGACCAGGAACCTCTCGTTTGCACTGCCCTGATCGAGAGGTGTCCGTTCCAAGAGACAAACTCACCAGCCCCGTTCTGAGGGTCGAGGTGCAGGGCTGAGCAGATGATGCTCGACCGTGGCATGTCTGTGTTTCCCCGGCCAGCGGGACAGCAGCGAGCACGGGGGTGGGATGGCTTTGGGATGGGGATGAATGAGCAGAGGCAGCCAGATCCGGCACGGCAAAGTGCCGGGGAACTCGAGCCGTCCGAGCGGTCTGATAAGCCGCCCCGGCAGTAGGAGGGGATCTCCAGACGCCTCTTCAAAGCAGCCNCCCGGCGCTCCTGTGGAGCCGGGTGAGCGGGAGGGGCTGGGGGTGCTCGGGGCTCCCTGGGGGTGGTGGGAGCGTCCCGCTGCCCCGTGCGGGATGTGCGGGATGTGCGGGATGTGCGGGGCCCCGGCAGGCGAGGGCAGGCGGGGAGGCACCGGCGCTCGCTGCACGGAGAACCTGGCCCCGCTCCCGGCTCCTCTCCGCGGGCGAGCGGCGGGTGGGAAGCGCCGCTTCTCCCCGGGAGAAGGCGAGGAGCGGCGCTGGGGGAGGGCGCAGCCCTTTGTCTGAGCCGGGGCCGAGGCGGGCTGGGCACAGCGGGCAGGGCTGCGCTCCCGCGGGGGGTGAGACGGCCGGGACACCCTGCGGGGGCCCTCTCTGTTTATGGCTCGGCCGTGATTGGGGGCTCCGCTCGGGGCTTTGGAAAAAAATGTGACAAGAGCTGTGAATATCCACGGAATTGGCGATTTGAGGGGGACTGGTGACGTACTTAAGCCTATGGGTGTTTATGAAGACCGCCCTGCATTGAGCTTTGGGGCTCCAGGCAGCGCCCCCCGTGCAGGGCAGGGAGCGGCTCCCTCGCTTTCCGTGGGGGTCCCGCTGGCTTGGCCTGTGCTCGGAGCACGGATTCACCCTCGGTTGGAGCGGGCTGGCCTTGGCTTCCCTGTGAGCAGAGCGTCTGCCTCACACGTGTGCCTTTGAGCTTAATTAAACGTGCCCTGGAGCTGCTTGGGGTTTAAAAAGCTTTGTACCAGATAGTTTGTTCTTTCTGACAGTGATTTGTGATGTAAACCAGTAGAAGTGCTGTTATAATTAAGTTAGTTTAGATTTACACTCTGGTAATAGCGCTGTGTGCCTGGGTAAAAACAACCAAAATTCCTAGAACATGTTTCCCTTGCCACTGCTACTTTTTTATTTTATTTATTTTAAATTTCAATTCTTACAAAATAGCAAGTGTGAATTTGATGATTCAGCTGGTCAAAAGTAGAAAACATGTGTAACCACATGGGGGTTCCTTTTGACCTCTTGTCATCCTTTAATGCTTCATTTAGTGCTCCTGGAAGAAAAGTTAAAGCTGAAGTTTTAGGGGTTATTATTGGTCCTGTTAAGTTGTTAGCAAAATTGTTATTGGTCATTTTAGTGTGGTTGAGATCTCATCCCTAGAGTGTGTCCACACAGGATTGCTCAAGAAAATGAATCCAATTAACCTTTCCAGAGGGTTGATTAAAGTGAATTAAATCCCTGTGTAGACTCTCATATTCAGAATTTAAGTAGCCATAAATTGGTTTGTCTTTTTCATTTTTGAAGTAAACTAACTGGACTGACCTGAGGTCCCATCCATGCCAAATGGAAGTATTTTTACAGGGTTGCAATGTAACTCGACCAGTCCTTGGTAAATTTGCACCTATGGTGCAACGTAGACCCAGCTTCGAGAGTGTCCTGTTACTACAATTTGTTGTTACTTGATAGCAGTGGGATTAAAGTAGCATCCCAGAGCTGCTACAACGTGCAAAGTAGATGGAGCTTGAGCCATATTCTGCAAAGCCTGAAGCATGTGTCACGCAGTTCAGTGGCATCACTTGCTTTTATTTTGGAAAGTGTTGAAACTGAGCTATGCTTTGGGTTAGGTCTTTTCATGCTCTGTGTTAATGCCAACCAAGGAAAGAAATGCAGCACCTTCCATACGTAGGGAAATATTTTTTTGTTCCTGATAGAGCAATCACTGTTGATCCTTCTGGAAAGAAAATTCCCTTTCTTCGTTTGGGGTAAAGGTCGTCTTAGTCATTCATTAACAATGAAGAATATTGTTTTGGTTTGCGTACTTTGTTCTTCACCAGCTCTCCTTCAGGAGGGGAGGTGGTGTGTCCTGATTGTCCCTGTCTGCAGGTAGCTGGGACTGCTGTGAGACAGCATCATCCTCCTCTTCTGGAGTGGGCTTTAAAAACTCTTCTAAAAGTGAGATCATTTCAGTGCAATGATGGTAGTGAAAATCTGATAGTTGTAGCTAGATGCTGCAGAAAGTCTTGCTTCTTGTATTTACTTTCTCTTCTCTAAAAGCATTTATATCAGCTGAAGGCCTGATGTAGATGGCATTTGGCTGGTGAAAACTGCTTCAGCTGGTTCAATTTATTTTGTGGACAGTTTACTGGCATAAAATACACCCTCAAAATACACTTTTCCTAGTATAAACTAGACCTTGCTGCTGCAGCCTGGTGTTACAGAAACATTTTTCCGTAAGTGGTAGAGGGGATGTTCTGACCATTGTGGTCAGTAAACATCTTGTAAGTTATTTGCTGAAGGTTTTGGTGTTAGTTGCAGTCTGTGGCCTGAGTTTCTCTACCTCTGTTTCTGTTCACCTCCCAAGTGTCTGACGTATTCTCTTTTCACAAAGCAACCTTTTCTGTTTGCTCTTTTGACCTGCCTGAGGAGATTGCTCAGCATTGTGTGTAGATCTTTTTTACCTAGAGGTCTCATTTATGAGCCTGTTGGTGATAAAAAACATCCTGGAAGCATTATTTTAATTACTTACTTATAAAGCAAATAAAATAAAGTGTCTTGGACTCCATTTGATCTCTAACTCTCTCTCATCTCTTGTGATCTGATGCATTGCTAGCAGCTAAATTTGGGAAGGGCTACACCCTCTCCTTGGCTGCTTGTTGTAAATGAATTCTTGGACCTGAGTGGTGTTCCTGGCAGCGTGTAGACAGGTAGAGCTGCACAGGAGGCATTTCTGGTGAGATATCGAGGAGCTATACAAACCTTGTCTCCTTTTTGGAGAATGTACCTGTGGTCCTGTCTGTTGTTGCCTTTCCAAAGGGCCAAGCTGTGTGACAATGGCTTTGTGAAGGGGATACTGGTGTGCTAGGACAGAGGCTCAGGCCCTCATCCATTGCAAACTCCAGGAGCCATCAGTTAGCAGCAGCAGGAAAACCCCAGGGTCGGGCGTCATCATCAGGGCTCCTCATCTTTAGTTTGAATCCTCTGTGAGGAGAAGAGGGGGGAGGACCCTGAAGTCTGAACTCTGTCCCAGCAGTGTGCAGCTCTGTGGAACTGTGGAAATTAGCAGTGGTTAAAGTGTTTTTATTGAATTTTATTTTGATGTGAACTATAAAGAGATACAAGAGTAGGACATCTATGCCAATCATTAGAACGGACCCTACCATGCCGCTTTCTGGAGCTCCAGCCTTGGCAAAGGCTGATAGTGGCACCTGTGCTTGGAGAGACAAGACAACAATGCTCGCACTGTGGTTTCTCCTGTTTGTTAAGCATCTAATTTGACTTTTGGGAGCTCCGAAGTGTACATTCAGGTGCTGCTGGTTGTAGTCTGCTCTGTGAGAGGCCAGCTTCCCAAACATGGTTGTAAAAGATACAGCTCTCACTGTGACCTCAGGGAAACAGGAAGGGTTTGAATATTTTCTGTCTTGGCAAGGCATTCTCCAGGGCAGACAGCCTGGCTGTCTCTCTTTTGCCTTAGCATAAACTGAATAAAAGTTTGCTGTGAGCATCAGTCTTTCTTCCTTCCAACTACAGACCTTCCCACTGACCTCTGCATCTTAACGTGACCTCTGCTGAGACCCCTGCAATGAAAACCTCATGGCTGCTGGCATTCCAAGTGACTGGGGAAGGGGATCAGCTCTCAAGTGCTATATGTCAGACTCCTGTGGAACAGACTGAGCTTATTGGCTTATATGTGGGCCTTTGGTACCTGTCTGTGCTCAGCAACATGATAGTGGACAAGAGAAATTTGATGTCTGTGAAAGATGGAAAGGGGTTCAGGAAGTGTTGATGGCTGGCATGGTGTCTGATGAGGAGGGATTCGCTTAAGGGTTTTTCAGGGGAATGGCTTTGAGGGATGAGCTGTCAGCTGTATTCATGTGAAGGAAGCATTGGCCTTTAACTGGATTAGCATAATCAGGGCAACAATTTTGAGAGCAGCTGAGGGTCAGCCAGGTCATTGTGAAGCCACCTGCCCCATGCCCTTTGGCTCCAGCTGGGATTTTTCCTTGCAGCATCATGATTTTTTGCTTTGTGACTTCCTTATAGAATGGCTCTGAAAAATTCAGGCAAGTTGGATGGCTTGAGGGCAATGGAGAGGTGGAGAGTGATGGAACATAGATGCAGGTCATTGGTTCATGTCCAGCTCTTCTGTGCAATAGGATGTCTGTTTTTCCAGAATGCATGAATTCAGTAGCTGAGGCTGTGGTACTCATTTCAGTTCTGGTTAAAACTGGATAAAAATTTTATTATGCATTCAGTGGTTCTGGGTCTGCAGTGCTTGGCAGACATGGGCAGGATTAGCATATTTCATGCTCTTGACTCTGAAAGGCAACTGAGCAAGCAGGTCTTCCTGCTACCATCCCTAAATCCTTAGCACTTGTCCTCTGTGAGCTGCTCTGGAAGTTGTACTGAGGCAAAAAAGATTGCTCAAAAAGCAGTCTTTGGTACAGCAAAGCTTCCAGACTCCATTTGGTGCTTTTTGCAGAGATGTTTCTGAACAAAATTTCTGACAAAATTTTGGACTGGGATAAACAGCCTGTTTTGCAGTGATTCGTGGGGATACAGGGGTACGATGTGGGCGTTTGTCCCATTTGTGATATCACTGGGACGTGGTCCCTCACCATTGCTGGTCTGTGAGTAATGATCCCAGCTGAGCGATGTGTTTGCTGTAACCACAGGCCTCTGTTTAATCTTTAATTTTCTGTGGCCATGAAAGACCAGAGGAGGTGTGTGTGCCAGGCAGGAGTTGGAGATGACTGCTGCAAGGAGCAGGAGAGGCCAGTTCTACTTTCTCTGGAACAAGGGAAGCCCTGCTTGCAGAAACAATAGAAAATGCCTTGGGACTGTGTGAAACTTCTGTTTTGCTGGAATAAACTTTCTTTTTCTTGCTCAGAATCATCCAGTTCACATGAAAGTGATGATTTATAGGACAATTCAACAAGTTCCCTGCCTGCTTCCTCGTCCCTCTTCCCAGATTGTTCCCAGATGGCTGCCTTCCCACTAGTTTGTGGCAGCTCCTGTGTTGTGCTGAAGGATTGAGGAAGAAGGCTGGTCTGCTGGCAAAGCTACCTTAACATCTGAGAAGCTTTAGGTCCATTTTCTGGCATGGCACTCACTGCTGGCTTGTCCTTTTGTCATTCTCCAAAAAGCTGATATACATAGTTGCTCTTCTGCTTCTGGTGGATAGCATTGCAAGGAGCAAAGGATGTATTTGCTGGATGTTTCCACCAGGAAAGCTGCTGTCTCCCTGGAGGCTGATGTGTGTCAAGGATGCTCTGTTCACCTTACAGTGCTGGCTTTACCATGGGACACACTGAAGACTTTGTAGAAGTCCCTTGACACTTCATTTATGCTTCCTTTCCAAAAAGTAGCAACTGGGGCTTTCCCGGTGTTTTCTTTCTCAGTATTTGAAAAAAATATCAGACAGCTCACTGAGTGCTGTGTGGCCATGGCTGGGAAGAGACTTCTAGCAGGGCTGTAAAGGGAGCAGGAGAGTGAAGCATCACTCTCTATGTATGAAATGCAAGACAAGGCTGTTGTGAACTTTACCTTGAACAAAGGGGATCAGTTTAGGCCTGAGTGCTCATAAAATTACCCTGTAACCCCAGGCACCCTGTGAATTAAGCTTGCCAGAAGTGTTTGTTTCCCTGGGGAGAAAGGTGTAGATGAAAGCCTGCTCGGAGCCTGGCACAGCCCTTCTGCCCTTGCCCAAGGATTTTGTGTCAGGCTCCAGAAGCTCAACTGATGATTATTTTAATTGCATACCAACCCACAGTGCCACCACCACAATGCTCTGTCAGCCGAATAAAAATAGTGAGATCTTTTTATCTCAGGCTGAGTTGCCAGGGGTTTGGTCCGTGTGCTCTTGATAGCTCTGCCCTGTGGTAAGTGCACTTCAGGACAGAAAGTCTAAGTGGGTTTGTAAGCGAGACACTCTTCTTCGCTTCTCTTTTCAAAGGAGGTGTAACAAGCTGTGTGTGGTAAAACTTGAGTTCCTGTGTGCATTTTCATTTGTTCTTGTCCGAGCCCTTTTGCCGAACCAGGACTTGGTGGCTGGAGCAGTCAGCTCCAAGAGGAAATGTTATGTGAGCTCAATGCATTCAGTGTTCAGTAAGTGATGACAAAAGGGGAAAAAACATAAATGAGCAAACACCTGAAAGCACTGAGACACAGACATGCTATAAGGACCCTGGCAGGACTGACCTGAGAAGTAATGGGACATAAGGGAGGAAGGAAGTTTATGCAAACCAAACTATTTCCTGGCTGTGACAGGTGGGGTTTTTAGTATCTTTCAGCAGAAACCTCTCCAAAAGTTATGGTATGTGTAGCATTGGCTCTTTACATACCGACAAGACAAGAGGCTGGAGTGGACCCTGGCTGGCAGTGTCCCTCCAGAGGAACTCTTGCTACTGCCCTGGCACATAGGTTGGGATAGTGCTGGTGTGGCTTAGGGCATCCTTCCCTGGTGTGGATGGAAAGCTTCCCCATCTCTGCACAGCAGAAGGGCTTTGCACTGCAAAAGCACCTGAAATTATCTTACATGTCTGTTCCAGATATGGACTATGTGTCTTGTGGCATCCTGGTAGAAAGAAATGTCTTCTTCCTCTGATCTGGTGTTAGTTATATTATTAGGGTGCCAGCTAGTGAGACAGGGAGGATTTATGTCCTAAATTCAGCAGTGCCACCTGGAGCCTTTGGCAGTGCTGCTGGGGTCTGGGGCGAAGTGTGGAGGACAGCAGGGAAAATGTCTGGGAATGTTCCAAGCCACCAGGGTGTTGGCTGTTTTTGTGGCAGGCAGAGAGCACTGCCGTTCATAGGGCTGTGCTCTCCTGCAGGAGATCTGGTTGGTGCCAGGTTTCCAAAGGAAGTTGGTGTTGGGAAGAGGCTGTGCTCTCCTGGCCTTATTTGCAGTGCTGGAAAGACTGGGTCCTTGGCTAGAGCTTCACAGCCCTGCTTGGATTTCACGTGTCCCTGATATAAGGTGGAAAAAGCAGGTTTGTCTCCAGCTCAGTAGTAGCTGGTTCTCCAGGCGATTGCCATTGCCCACAGGACCAGCTCTGGCATTGTAACAGGTGGACTTGTTTGGTCCTGATTTTAATTGGATTTTTTTTTTTTTTCTTTTTAAAGAGCTGTGAGTATGCAATATCACCTGAAGCTGATCATTTACTTTCACTAGCCTGGGGCTCTCGGAGAGAAGAAAAGGCTGCCAGACAGCTTGTTCCGTGTGCTTTGCAATGCATGTGAGCTGTGGGCTCAGATACCCCAAACCAGTTTGGTCTAGGTTGATGCAGGGAGCTCTTTCTCCCTGTCCATCTGGCCTCAGACGCCAGGGACTTACTCCTAGCCTTACATGCCACTGTTTTAAATCTGCTCTTGCACTAAAGGCAGTGTGCCAGCACAAGGCTGTGACAGGAAAGGGGACAAGTATTGTTAATGCTGCAGATTTACTGATTTGTGACTCTTTTATAGATGGATGTGGAGCTCTGACTGATCTGGGGCCAGCTTTGGTACTTTCTGTTCCCCAGAGCTGACTAATAAACCTGGAGAACTTTAATGCAGGAAGCAGGAGGAGGGAAAGGAGAGAGTTCCCATGAGAAGCTGTCAGAGCAAAGAAAAGGGGGTTTGGAACAAGGTAGAGCATCCTCGGTTCATTAGGTAGAGGAAGGTTGTTCTTGCACAGCAGATTTGCAGTGCTGTCAGCAGCTGAATGGATGTCAGACAGGAGTCCTTTTCTTGCATCCTAGAAGCCACATTCCTAGGGAAAAGGAAGCTGTTAGGAATCCCTGCAAGAATTGGAGCTGAGTGCAAGATCAGTTCAGATACTTTCATCTTGAAATGTCCCAGTTCACGGGGTTTCCAACATGGCCAGGATGCTGCCCAGAGCCCCATCCTGCTGGAACTTTGTTTCCATTGGTATCTGGTCTGGATGGATATAGACTGAGTTTTTCACATGTGCACTGATACTGTGGCTTGTCCTTTCAGCTGCAGCTCTGCTTTAGCTACAAGCCTTGAAGCAGTCTCAGGATTGGCTGTAGTCACCCGGAGGCTGAAAATACACTAGTGACATCTCTGAGGGAGTCTTTCTTCTGCTTGTTTTCTCCAGAGATTCTTGTTCCTCTGTACAGCTGCAGGTGGCTGTTGTGTAAAACCACACTGTAGAGATTTGAGAAGAACTTGAACCTTTTTTTGGTACTTGGCACCCCAAATGTGGGTGTGAGGTTTCCATCAGTCAGCCTTTTTTTGTAAGCAGTCAGTAAACTGAGTCAGAGCATGAAGTTGTACCTGAGGGTACAACTGGGAGCTCCTGTTCTGTTTCCTGTCTCCCTTGTATTTTGCTACATTATCTTTTAGGATTAAGCTGGAAGAGAAGCCTGGAAGTGCTGACACTTTTCATTATCTTTGGTCCTGTCTGCCTGCCCGCTTCTCTAGATCTGCTCTAGTGTTATTCATCACAGCCTGTAACTGAGGGTTTAGAAATGCTGGTGAAATATTTGTTATCCAGGGTGCCATGGCTCCTGAAAGCTGCTCTGAACCACAAGATAGACCTGCCAGCTCTTCACAGAGAAACTGCTGAACTGAACAAGGAATTTAGGTGTGCATTTGTTCGAGAACAGAGGGTTTGCCTGTCTGGGAAACTTAGTGTGTCATTTTAAGTTACGTGTAGTGTAAAATTGCCTAAAATTGTGAAATAAAGGCTGAATTAAACAGGGCAAGGCAAAATACAGTGATCACTGCTGGAGATGAGTGTGGGGTAAGGGAGTGTATATAGTGCAGATATCTTGAGATGCAAACTCCACGCCTGAGCAGTTTTCTGAGTGGGTGGCAGTTTTGAGTTGCACATGAAAGGAAAACACTTTTCTTTTCCCCCCTCCCTTACACCAATTTAAGTGAATAGTGTTGGGCCTAAAGCTAAAACTGCCATGATATCCTGTATGCAAAAGCAACAACAACAGCAGCAAAAAACTCTAGGAAAGGAATGTATGTTACTATCCATGGGGCTCTCAGCTGAAAGACATGTTTCACAGCTACAGTGGTGCTTATGGGGATGTTTGTGAGATCCAGGGATTTTGACCTTTCCTGGTGAAGGCAACTCTTGCCCTGCTCTTCAGTGATGTGTGTGGTAGTTTGCCTTTGGC
Organism: Pitta sordida; assembly: GCA_013390025.1. NCBI lineage: Eukaryota > Metazoa > Chordata > Aves > Passeriformes > Pittidae > Pitta > Pitta sordida. Next base: position 131,494 of record WEKX01018096.1, on the reverse strand, counting down.
AAAGTGAGGGTAAAATACAGCTGTTGGAAGCAAGTGTTGTTTGTTTTGCTGTGGTCCATGGTTGGGAGGCAGTGGTTTAAACTGACTTCTAGGAAAACCTCTGCCTGTATTTATTGTTGGTTGCTCATTTTGCACATGTGGTATTAGCCAAGTCAACTAAAGCTGCGTCAAATCCTGGAGAGAATGAACTACACAAGTAGCTCTTGTTCTTGATGATGATTGACAGTAACTTCTTCCACACAAATACCCATTTACATCTCGGATGTGATGAGTGAAGTGTTTGGCTGCCTGAGGTCTACTATTTGGCTGTGCTGTCAAACTAACCAAACCATCCATGACAAGTATATCTACCTTGAGATTTTTGTACCCATCTACCTGGGTTTTACTGTTGAGTCCACAGTGCAATGACCAAGCTCACTGGTGGTCTTTCGGGTATAGGCAGTCCTGTACAGGCTAATGGATATTGGGGCACTTAAGAAATTTCCACAAAGTGTTCTGAGATGGCAGGTCATGACTTGCATATAATTAACTTTATTGTCTTACCTATCTGTTCTCTACTTTAAAGTCACAAAATACTGTATGTGTTGAGCTCCTGCAGTAGAAAGCACCAGCTGTAACAGCAATCTTGGCTTTAGAACTTAAGGTTATCGGAAAGTTCTTGTGACTTGAAGTACTCTGTATCTAGGAACTGAGCTGGACATGGCTGAAAAGGATGAATTTTCGAAGCATGTCTTCCAGTGCTCCTTAAGGCTCAATGTCATTTTCAGGTACGTCTGTATGTCCAAGCTTGAACAAAGTCTCGGGGCAGAGTGGCTGGGAAGCTGTAGAGTGGAAAAGGATCTGGGGGTTCTGCTTGGCAGCTGGCAGTGAGCCAGCACTGTGCCCAGATGCCCATGAAGGCAAATGTTGTCCTGACTTGTACCAGCTATAGTGTGGTGAGCAGGACCAGAGCAGCGACTGTCCCCCTGTATTTGGCCTGGTGGGGCTGCACCTTGAATGTTCAGTTTTAGGCCCCTCATTACAAGACAGACATTGAGGTGCTGGAGTGTGTCCAGAGAAGTGCAGTAAAGCTGCTGGAGGATCTGGAGCACAAGTCTTATGAGGAGCAGCTGAGGGAGCTGGAGGTGTTTAACCTGGAGAAAAGGAGTCTTTTGGGGTACCATATCGCCCTCTATAACTACAATATTTTTTATTTGCGTGTTTACACTTTTAAGAATTAAGCTGGGACCCCTGAGTTTGGTTCCCCATGGAGTCTCCTGATCTCCTTCTGCAGCCTTGTAGCTCCCAGCTACGTGTGATGCTCTGGTGTTGTGGCTGCGAAGCAGAAATTGTTCCTTTTCTCAGGCTGCCCAGACCTGCCCCTGTCTGGGATCCACCTTCTCCCTTTCTCTCTGTGTGTTTTCTGATGCTCTTGGCACTCACGGGGGCCTGGTGAGCAAGGTCCTAGGAATGTCGTCTGTGTAACTGCAGCAGACGTGTCCTGGCCAGGCTCTGTCAGCACCCGTGTGTGGTAGCAGGAACTGGGGTGTCTCCTGGTGCAATGGGACAGGCAGGGCAGAAATGGGAAACGCTGAGGTCGGGCCATGTATCTCAAAGAGCAGCTTTGCTGGGGCTGGGAAGGAAATGTCCCAGCTGCATGTTTTAGCTGGAAGCTGCCCTCAGGGTAGCCCCTCACCTACAGCTGGGTGGATGTTTGGTCATGTTGGCTTCATTTCAATGAAACAATCTGCAGGTTTTGAAGGCCTACCTGGCTTGGAGTGGCCTGGCCAGTCCCTGATAATAAGAGTCTCTAAGGGGTTCCAGCTTGCCTTTTAAGCTGCAGGAGTCTTCATAACTCAGCATTCTCCTGAGACTGCTGGCTTGTAAAAGGCTGCATTTGCTGCTTGCCACTTCATTTATCAACTCTGTAGGCCTTAAAAAGTAGTTTTTGTCTGATGGAACTGGTTTTTTCCTGTGACTTTTGTCTTTCCTCTCCCTCCTGTCCTTCAGATCAGGATTCAAAAACTGCAGATGCTCTAAACTAAGCATGACTCACACCTTCTAGCTGAATTTGCAAATTATCCAGCACACAATGCTGACGGGAAAATGTTGGGAGTGGAGGGGGTAGGGACCAAAAGATGGTTTTTTAAGACCCAAAAGGAGATTCTTGGAACATGCATCTCTGGTCCCTGGGTCATTGAACTGGCTGATGTCCCAGAGTATTTTTAATGGGCCACGTGACCAAAGGGGGGGCCTGCAGTGGATGTCAAAACATGGTTTAAGACTTCAGGCAGAAATGAGTGTGTTTTGCTGTGAGCCTTGCTTGAGAACGTAGTGAGGTTTAACCTCTTGTTGAGATAGTGCATATTCCACACCACCTGTTCCTGGGTGTTACCTACCTTTGTCACACACCTGAGTATCACTGAAACATCTAAGGCTGCCTTTGCTCCTCTGTTGTGGTTACCTCACTGTGTTTTAAGTAGTTTGGTGTTAGCAGTGCTAAGCTGTGAACCTGAGGTGATGCTGGAGAAAGTTAGCATGGTGCCTTTCACAGGTGGCAGATGGCAGAATCTGGAGGGACAAGGTTATTTCATGAAATTTTGCCAAGTTCTATACCTAGGGACTTTCTTATCTCTGCCATAAGGTCAGGGCTTGCAGCCATGGTTGCAAGAGCCTCAGATGCACTGATGCATGCAAAGGCATATTTTTGGGGTGAACTACCAGAGACCTGTGCTTAGAGCTTGCAGAGAGGCTCTTGAGCATCCCTCCAGCAAGTGAGCTCCCTCTTCCATGCCACTGCATGAATTTTGGATCCTGTCAGTATTGCAAAGGACGGTACCTCTGCCCTCATCCTCCCCTGCTCGTACCTCTGCTAGCTGTAGCAGTGGCTGGGATTCCTAGGCTGGCATTTTTTATTGACAGCTGTGCCAGGTATTCCAGGTCTGCTCCCTGCAGCTCCAAGGCAGATTCGGCTTAATCAGACTATGGTAAACCTGTTGTGAATGTTTCATGCTTCACTGGACTTGCCAGTTGTAGCTGCTCTGATTGCACCCCTGCTGCTTGTTGGACTGCCTGATGGCTTCCAGCCAGGGCCCAGGGGTGAGAAGTCAAGTTAATTTGCAGCAGTGAAGGTAACCTTAATCTTACCTTTTATTTTTTAAGCATATAGTTAAGAAGTAAGGAAATGGAAGGTTTCTTTTCCCTCAAATATAAAGCCTCTTGGAGAGGAGGAATTGTGAGTTTCTGTCATTGGGACCATCCTGTTTCTAACCACAAACCCAGTGCACGCAACACCTAGTAGTGAGTGTGCTGGAGCCATGCTGAGACAGAGCAGGGTATGAGGATTAGTGATGATGAAACTTAATTTCAGACCATGCCTGGCTGGTCCACATGTCCAATTATTACATAGTTGCCCCATTGTTGGATGCACATCTTCAAGAACAGGAGAGTTGGTTTCCTTGGCCTCACTTGCAGCTGCTGTCATGCTTGACTCTGTGCCATGGGTGGCGGGTCTAGTCTTTAAGGGAGTACACTGCAATGCCATTGCCTCCAAATTTGCTAGGGAGTTGCAGGTGTCCCCATCTCTTGCAACTTGGCTGTCTGACAGCACTTCATTGTGTTTGTAATAGGATGTTCTCATCTTCCTTTGCACGTTGTTCTCAGGCTGATGGGACTTGGGAATAATGTGCTCGGATGAGTTGGAGGCAGCCAGCCCAGCCAAGTGTCTGACAGTGATGAAAGGTCTTCTTGTGCTGTCTGCCCTGCCAGCAGCTACAGCAGCACAAAGAGAAGGCTGTGTGCTCGAGCCATCCATTTGGGTTTGTAAGAGCAGGATAACAGGAGTGCGTGTGCAGCCAAGTGGCTTTTTTGGCATTGCACAAATAAATCCAAACGTGTGAGCAAACAAGGCTTGCTGCTGCCCCACCGGTCTGTTCCTTGCTATGTCCCCTGTGAGATGAGGGCACTGGGGAGCCCAGACACTTGGGACCTTCCAGCATTGCATATCATTGGCAATTGTCCAACTTCCCTCTCTCTGTTGTGGATCTTGATGGGTTAATATTGCTGTTTTAAGACCCAGCCTCTATATTAATTTCTAAGCCCTGCAACCTCGGGGCTCGTTGCAGGGCATCATCCCCACTTGCTTTGTCACTGTGTGTGGAGACAGGACAGGCAGTGGCTGGGCAAGGCCTCGGGTCTGGGTGTTGTGTAGCTGTATTAGGGCTGGCACTGGATCTGAGCCAGGTGCCTTTGAGTCAGGAGCTGGGAACTGCACCAGGGAAGGTGGTACCTGGGGCTGTATGTGCTTCCTGGCCCAGGCGCTGAGCTCCAAAACAATCTAAACGGAAACCTTGGTCCCTGGTTTACATCTTGTGACACCCAGCAACTTTCAGCTATAGCCTGTAGTAAGAATTGAGGATCTGAGGAGCTTGTTTGTTAGGAGACCCATGGACTACTTCGAGGAGATCTCTGGAGGAGCAGCTGGAAGAAGCAGGCCCATCTAGGCAATACAACAGTACATGGACTTGGCCTTTTTATGTTGAGGCCGTGCTTTCTTTAGGAAGTTTTTAGTGGCCCATCAATTCAAAAGGGTTAAAAAATGCTGTATTGTAGGACTAAAGCTCACGGGAGGAAATCAGATTTTTGGGGGATTAGTGCAAAGCTGTGGAAAGACAAGCAGCAGTGTCCTACCAAGGTCCTTCCACTTTCTCAACAAGTGTGTTTCTGTCAACATGTTTTTTCCCAATTTTAAATAGAGAGGTGTGTCTGGGTGTGGATAGAATGGAGTGAAAAAACCACCCGAACTGAAGTCCTCCTATGCACATGTGTCTCTCTGGGGAGGATGGAGCAAAGGTCTGCCAGCACCATCATCAGCATGAATGACAAGGCAGAGTTCTCAAATACTACAGGGATCAGAGCAATGTATGACCCTGTGCAGAAAGAAGTTGGGAAGGACTAGGATGCAGTTTTATAAGTATCTCTTACAGCAGTGGTCTTTTTGCAAAAAAAATATTGCTCTGAAATTTTCATCCTTGCTTCTATGCTGCTTGCCTTGTCTTGTTGGTGCAGCTGTGCAGTGGACTTGCTCAGAGACCTATTGTAGTTAAAAATAACACTTCCCTCCTCTCTTGTTGGTTTTTTTGTTTGATTGGGTTTTTTTGTTTGTTTTGGTGTTGTTGGTTTGGTTTTTTGTTTGGTTGGGTTTGGAGTTTTTTTCAACAGTTGAGCGTGTGCTGTTTCCTGAATACTTAGTGGGAATAGTGTAATAGCACAGCCTTAGATTTGGGCAGAGCGTGGCTCTGTGCTGAAGTGCCTGCATAGCTGCAAACTGATAGTAGGGCCCAAACCTCCTAGTTGGATGTCTCCTTCCATCAAGCCAGATGATTCTTCTTATAAGCAGAAGGTGGTTGTTCCGCAATCATTGTAGGAAGCTGAAGTAGTATTAGGGACCACAGAAATAAAGTCTTTGTGGGCAAGATTCCCTTGCCCTATCCCATACAAATTTGAGTGTGACCACCAAGCACCCTGGGTTTGTCACCTGTGAATAATGCTGCTGCCTGCAAGTCAGCTGTGGCTTTTTCAGATCTGTGGCTGAAGTCAACATTTCTTTTTTTGTACACAAATGCCCACCTTGGAAGCGTTTTTGTGCGGTTTAGTGTTTCATATAGTCTTTCCTTTTTTAAAAAGAAGTTGCAATTAAAAAAAGAAAAAAGGCAAAACCAAAACTTTAATTGCACAATGCAGAGTTGTTTGTGCTTAAAGTGAGCCACTTTGGGTTCCCATAACCATAATCTTTGTCCTCATCTCCACCCTGCTGCTTGTCACTGTCCTTCCCTGAAGCACTGCTCTGGGTGTTAGGAGCTTTTGTCATCTGTAAAACACCCTCCAATGAAGAAAGACTTGACCAAAAATTCTGTTGAATATGATGAAACATTTATGTGACCTCTTAGTACACACATCTTGAAACTTCGAAAACAAGATATTTTGTGAAGATACTTGGGTGAAGAGGAGTGTCTAGGTGCTTCTCTAGTGGAACATTTGTGTCTGTGAGAAGAGGGAAGGCTTGTGGGTTGGGAAAATGCGGATGCCTTATTTCCTTGTTTTTTCCACCCTTTAAAGTGATGGAAATATTTTTCTTTTCTGACTCTGAACCTGGTCAGAAAGAGAATCTTTATAAATTCCCCTTGTACTTTTGATACGTTCTGGGAATTTTGGGGTTATTTTTACTTTGTTTTCTAGGCTGAGACTGTGCTCTGCTAAAGAGAAACTCTGGTATTTTGTCCATGGGGTTTGTACTTCCCTCTGCAGCTTCAGAAGCACCTTGTAGTTCTCTGCTTTGTGGCATGTTTCAAGTGGGAGGTATTTCCCCCGTGGGTCCTGTTAAGCTTCTTAGCTTGTCATATTGAGGGAAAATCAATGACAGACCTCTCCAGTATAAATTTTTCAGTGCCTTAAACTTCCCTTAAAGCAGGCAGCAAACCCAGGTCTGGCAGGTGTGCAAAACAAGGCCCCATCCTGCAGTTTGAGGGCACAGGTGGGTCCTTGGTTCACAGAGATGGTGGTGTGTACCTGCCTCCAAAAGGCTGAACCAGATGCTGTGTGTCTGTGCCTGTCCCAGCATGTATGTGACCTGTTTTGTTGTCCCGCTGCCCAACATAAGTTAAAAATGCACACTGGTGGTTTTATGCAGTGTGGGTGAAGTGTTCCTTTGAAAGTTCAAGTGTGAAAGTGATAGACGTTGGCAAAAATATGCTGCTTTCAGACTGGTGACAAAGAGGGTTTGTCTTTTTCCCATTTTGTTGTCTCTTTTCAGCATCTTTTTAAGAAGCTGTACTTATCCCTGCCTGTAATGCTGTTGTTGATCCCATATCTGGGTTTTAGGTACAAATCCAGCGTCTGCATTTAAAAAGTCTATGAAACCTCCAAGAAACAGTTCTAAAATGATGCCTGAGCTGGTATAAATGCCTTGCAGTGAGAGCCGTGGAGCTCAATCTGCTCAGCTCTGGAGAGGTGAAAATACTATTCTCAGACTCTAATACAGCAAAGAAAGTAATAGTAAGCACAATGGCTTGCCCTTGGTTTTAGTTGAACACAGTCAGCGTGGGCACCAGTATAAATTTGAATGGAGTACAGATGTTTGTACACAAGGTCTGATCCAGTGGTGGCGTGGGTGGTTCTGCTCTTGAAGTGGAGGGGAGTGTGGAGAAGGCTTTTTATGACAACAGGGATAAAGAAGTAAGTGCATGCAAAAATAGATATGAGTGCAGGAGGGGACAAAAAACACCAGTCCAGACCTTGACTAGTAGAAAGCCTGTCAGAAGTCTGTATGTATGTATGTTCCTCTGACTCCTATAGCTCTTTTGATGTTTATTTGGTTTTTTTTTTTCTTCTAATACTAATTCTCTTTGCTTTGTTTCCCTGTTCAGTATGTCGAGACTTTGCCATTCTGGAAGATCATACCCTGGCCCATAATTTACAGGAGCAAGAGAGTAAGTATCAATGGTGTTTAGAACAAACTGAAGCAAACTTGTCCCAACAGATACCTAGCTTTATTTGATTTTGCTAAGAACAGTGCTTCCTGCTTTTATTTAGTTTTTATTCTTTTTAACGCAATGCAGTTTATTATTGCTCTCTTCCCTATCCTGCCTTCTGCTTCAGCTGACATTGTACCTTACAGATAGTTGCATTTTGTGTTTCAGTGTTGTGCTCTCCTTTAGAGTTGAGTTTGTTTATGCCATTTATGATACAATTGAATGTAGGACTGGACTTGAAGTTTTGTTGCTGTGCAAGGTCTGTAGAAATGACTGGCAGTTTTGGAAGCTTCAATTTTATAGGCTGACCTGAAGTACAACCCGGCAAGGTCTCTTTGTTTACTTATTTCACAGCTGCCAGCATCTGCCTTTTGAAAGGAGGCCTCCTTTTCAGACATTTCGAGGTAGGGCAGCTCTACCTTAGAAGGTTTTAGAAAGGTGAAAAAAACCCCTGCAGTCAGGAACTTGAAAGTGACTGGTGCTTTTTTAAATTTTTTTTTTTAATGTGCCTATCTGTTACTTTGGGTATGTTTACATTGCAGTTTCAGGTGTAGTGGCCTCTAATCAGCTTCTCACCCACTTGGTATCTACAAGTACTAGGTGCTAATGCCATTCCAGGTGTTCCACCAAGGGTGCAGCTGCTTGTGCCCTTGCTGCTGGAATCTGAGACCATTGAATTAAAGACGACTCTCTGCTGCAGCTCACGTAGCCACTTTTTCTTGCAGGCAATATCCATGTATGGTAAAGGACTCACTGTAGTACTCTGTTGCTAAATATAAAGGTAGTGAGAATATTTGAACCAATTATGCTAGGACTGTGAGGAGTTTTCTTCTCTAGAGATTCTTGAGAACAAATTAGGGAAGCATCCATCAGAAGTGGTTTTAGTTTAGCTCAGCCTCACTGGCCTCTGGTGTTCCCTTCTGAACCCAGTTCCTTCATTTAGGGTGATCTCCTATGATCAGAAAATGAAATTCAAAGCCTAAAAAAATGTTCCTTATAAACCTGAATGTGTTGAGATACTCAAATCTTGTTTTGGTAACAGACACATACGCAGCCCCCTCAGTGCTAAATTGAGGCATTCTCAAGCTGCTGCTGTAATTGCTGTTCAGGACTTTCCCACCTTTAGTGATACTGCCTGGTATTCCCCTGACAAGATCTGTCCTCCTCTCTGGCCTAGCATCTCCCTCCCACTTGGTTTATTTTGTTCACACAGTGAAGTTCTGCAGCCTGATTTGAGGGTTCTTTGTGATTTAATTACAGTTGAGCATCACTTGGCTACAAATGTTCAGCGTAATCGTCTGGTGCAACATGACTTACAGATGGCCAAGCAACTTCAAGAAGAGGAGGATAAGAAAGCGCGTGCTCAAATCCAGAAACACCAAAACTTGTGAGTTTGTGATGAAGTTGTTGAAATGGGAATATTGGTCTCATTTGGTCAGAGCACTGAAATCAGCTACTTTGAGCTGACAGTATGTGCGGTTCAGGTTCATCAGCCTTTAGCTTCCTTTTTTTCTTTGGCTGTTCATTCCTGTAAAAGTATCAATACTAGGCTCTGGCACAGAGTAATGAGAACAGGGTGGGAGTAGGTGGTTCTGGGGCCTATCTTGACTTAGATTCTATTGCTTATCCATGAGGAGGAGCCTTTCCATGATAGTGCTTGTTGGCAAGATGAAATACCTTGGCCACTTGTGTTGACCTTGTCCCTGGCTAACATCTGAGAAAGAAGAAAAGATGCCCCAGAAATAGACGGCGTTACAGTGAATTCTCTCTCTTGTGGAAATTGCAGCTATTGGTGTGTTTTGCACTGTGCCTGATAAGTGCTTTTGAGGAGCTGGGTGTGATGCTTTTCGGTGTCCTGCAACACTGAAAGCCTGTGCTTGTAGATATTCGGTATGAAGTGATGAGAAACTGCTTCCCTAGGGTGCCTCGGTGGAGATGGGTGTCAAGGACAGGCCTTCTCTTGCAGTCACTGACTTCTGCAGCAGCTGTGGGAGGGTATTTAATGAGTGATCCAGTTTGCTCTGAAGATCTGCTCACTCCCACTCACCACATCTAACCCTTTGGCCTGTGGTTTGCCATGGCTCACGGCTGTGGAGCTGGTGTGGTAATGAAACATGGCAGTGCAGGGCAAAGTAAACTGTTATTTTCCAATCCAGAGGGGACTTGCAATGTATGAGATGTAATAAATGGTTCATGTGACAGGGCTCAGCCAGATCCCGCTAGTGAGACGTGATAGGATGTGGGTCCCTTCAAATGCAGGGCCTGCAAAGCAGGACGTGTCTCCCAGTGGCTGTGCTGCTTGTGTTGTGCTCTGGGATGCCACCCACCGGGTACAGTTGCTGGTGGATCACAGAGCCTGGGTGGCTCATCCTGCAGGGACAGCGATGGAGTATAAGAGTTCTGTGTTGCAGATGTGCAAGATACAAGACTGACTTCAAAGTAGTGGCTCATAAAAGCTTTGAAGCTGGGGCGTGACAGATCAGCCAATGTTTTCAATGTTCCCAGCACACTGTGGCAGCTCTGGGTAGATACATATGTATCTCTCAAATGTATGCTTTCTTTCAATTGCTTTGTCTTTATTACCAATAGAGATGTGAGCATGTAAATGACAACATAAAAATTAATTTTGTGTGGCAGAGGTGATTCCTCTTTGTTACTTGCTGAGAGCTGTAAACGATTCTCTTTTTGTAGGACTCTGTAAAATGGGGTTTATGAACTTTGTGAGTCACAGCACAGGCAGAACTGCTGATGCAAAATGATGTGTCAGCAGCAGTTCTGCTCCTGAAAGCATGAGCTCTTCTGCAAGAATAGTGAAAAAATTGGAGGCATCTTTTTGTAATTGGATCTTTCTTCCTTAATTCTTTGTGCAATCCCACTCCTCCTTGTCCAAGAGTAGCATGTTCTGGCAACAAAATAATCATCACTGTTGTTGTTGTCTGGTCCAGGGTGATAGGAGGAGTAAGGAGGCAGAACTAGGGGATCTTTAGAGACAGGAAGCCTAAAAAAAGTACTTCAGATTTATGGGCCTTCTTCTTAGGAAGACTGCGAAGGTAATGAGAGAATAGAAATTACTTTTTTCTTTTTAAGAATTCATGGAAGCATCAAACCTTATTTTCATGCTTCTTTAAAAGCATTTCTCACCTCTAGCTGAGCAGCCTGCACACTGCTAAGCGTAGTAGCAAGATTACTAAAATAAAATAGTGTGAAAATATGTTCTTTCTCTGTTTTGCTACCAGTGCTGTGATGATTCTGTTGCTTTATTGTGAACTAGTTCCTTTGAACAGGTCCCTTAAACATTTCTTTTTTTCTCCTCATCTGAGAACAACTAGTAGCTACAATCACTGTGAATGGGAGGGAACTTACTGGTCACACAGACTTTAGGAGTTTTTTCTTCTCTTTTGTATAAAGTGATGTAGAGTTTTCCCAACAGTCTTAACACTCCTGGTCACCCAGGAATGAAGGACATCTTCATGAAGATGTTTAGGTATGGTGAGGTTTATATTGCTGCAGCTGATTTCTGGGGTCTGATGGCCACTTGAATTTATGCTGAAAAGCTGAAGGACAAGAAGAACTGTTGAAGTTCTTTAACCTTTTTTCTTATACTCACTCAAGTTAAAACACTAGCTAATGTTGATTAACTAATCCAGTTTCAGTATTTAATTACCTCTGAGCATTAAACTCCAAAATCTGATCCTCTGTTGCTGTTCAGTTCTTCGAAATTGATACCATGTATTCCAAGATGTGTGTCATCAGGAACAAGAAAATACGTCTACATTTGCATTACTTCTAGTGTTCCTTGCTGTGAATGGAGAGGCAATGACCTTGTTGCCTTGGCTGTGAGTGATGATTAGCTGTTTCTCTGTCCTATTTGTCTGGAATAAGATGTATTTTAAGCATTTAGCAAGTCAGTTTGTGCTGATGAACTTGGCACTTTAGCTCTGCTCACAGGTGCCAGGGAAATTGGAGATGTGCGATGCCTTGATGTGTCTGACCTTTCTAACTTATTTTCTACCTGGATTCATGTCCTCAGAGGCTGGGGTAACGAGGGAGTCACTATCTGCCCACTGACAGCCTGCTCCCTAGGATATGCTCAGTCAGCTATTGTTTTGCTGGGGGCTATGATTTTCTGCTGGCGCCAGGTTTGTCAAAGTCCCTTTTTATAAGGCAGGTTCAAGAACTCGAGTTGCTGCTGTGTGAACTCTTGTGCCTTTGGACAGGTCTCTCCCTCCGGTCAAATGAAACACACACAGGCACATGCGAAAAATACCTGGTTTCTTTACCTGGATTAAAGAAATTGGATGTCCTGAGATGAGTGACCTATTGATAACTCCAGCCCAATTGCAGGTCTGCTTTCAAGGAGTAGTTCACAGACATAAAGAAGCTTCATTTCCCTCCTGCTGCACGTACCTTTTTGTTCCTTATGACAGATGAGTTGTTTCTTGATGACATGAATTCTCTAAACCCTCTTGTTCTAATGTCATTCCTCCCCACTCTAACCCTATCCAGCCTTTCCGCTTCTCTCATTCTTAACTTTCTGCAAAAGAAGGCTCTGTGGTGCCACTGACTGCCCCAGACATGCCATGACCTGCCATGTTTCTCCATTTTGCAAACTAAAGTGCTTGTCTGCACTTAAAGCTATTTTACCTTCCTCTGCTCATATCCTAGACTCTATTCCAGTCCTTTACCTCCAACTTCACTGGGTCATTTTTGCCTAGGTCCTTGCTCAAGCTTAGAACTCGTTGCTCCATTCCATGCAGCACAACTTTGACACAGCTCAACCTGCTTCTCTTGAATTATTTACTTGTCTCCATGGTATGTTCTTAGTAGTGTTCTCATCACCTTTCTGATTGTTGTCAGTGTGTGCTTCAAAAGATTGTATTCTAATAAAGCAGGCTCTGCCTGTTGCTGTTCCTGTTCTTGTCTCCTTCCACGCCTTGCTTTTCAGTAGTTGCGATTGCAGGGATTGATTTTTCTGACCTGTTTAGAGCTATACTTTAGCTCAATTTCAGCAGTGCTGAAAGAGCTTTTAATCTTGCTTCTCAAATTCCCCAGCCCTTTTCTGAGTTGCCCTAAGGAATCCTTGGTCATTGTTCCAGCCTGTTTGCTGGACATCAGAGCATGCTGCACTGTGTTTTTGCAGATGGTTTCTCTATGATGCCCCCGAAATACAGCCTTCTTGGTCTGTGTACACAGCTGAGACTCTCCTGCCTCAATTATTCTGGTATCTCTTTCTCCAGTTAATGCAATCTTGAGTTCCCACATCCGTACTGGCACTGTGGTAAGGGCTCCCCCCCGCACCCCCCCACCGTGTTTGACGCATATCACTCCCTTGCCTCTTGGCACTGGCTCTGCTATTGTGTCTCATCTCACCTCAGCTGCATTTCTCATTCATTACTTAACTGCCACCTCCAGCCTCCACTAGGCCTAGGTAGTGCATTCCTGCACTTTCTTCTTCCTGGCTTTCACATGAAAACCACTTCCCAGAAATGCCTGCACTGCATTATCTGTACCCCTGAACCCCTCTTTTAATACCAGTACAAAAGCTCAGCAGAATTAAACTGTTTGCAGACTCCTAAGTGCTACCTTGGCCTTCTCTGTTTTGTGGTGCCTGCTTCCTTGCTTAGCAAACTGCCAATAAATCTGTTTTCTTTTGCTTTATGCTCTGTGGATGTTTTAGGAAGTAATTTTTAAAGTTGACCATCAGTAAGTACAGGGAGTCCTGTCCCTGGTGAGGTTTCATAGGCCCTGCACTAACACCGAGTAATAATTCTTTTGTGTAAATCAAATGGATTTTTTTTTAGCTCTTTTATCCCTTTCTCCAGATTGACTGATGCCTGTGCCTTCAGCTACCTATAATCCTTGTCTCCTTACCTTCTAGGGAACGACAGGACTGTGAGATCGCTCAGGAAATCCAAGTGAAGCTTGCCTTTGAAGCAGAGGAGCGCCGCAGGCAAGAGGAAAAAGATGAGGTAACCTTTCAAGCTGCAGGGATGGTAGGGCTATTTGTAGCAGCCCTTTCAGGGCAGGCATTTCTTGGCCAGTAGCCACAGGAGTTGGCTTGCATGGTGGCAGTCCTTGTGTTCACAGATCTCTGTATGTACAGAGATTTTTAGGGAGTCCTGTTACAGGAATGAGATACAGCCCTAGGCCTTGCACTCAAGGGTCACAAAGGTTGTTGGTGTCAATGGCCTTGCTAATGAACATGGCAAGTGATAGGTTTTATTGAGGTGTTCATTGCCCTCCTGTAGAAAGTTGTAATTGTTTATGCACTCTGAGACCTCCTTGTTTTCTCAAATGCAGGTACTACTTTTGGGAGAATCCTGGGTCATGGTGTCTGTAGTGCAAAGATTTCAGCTGGACTCTCCGCCCAGCCATCCATGTCTGGCTTCTCCATTCTTCGGTTTAGTCTTTCACAGCCTGAACAGCCTGTTACAGTTTCTTGCTAGTAGATCCCTTTTGTGATTTCAGAATATTGCTCTGCTATTGTTGCTTGAGAGTGGGCAGCGTGGTTTGCCCATGGTGTTCAGAGCATTTGGCTTGTTGGTCATCTCATTGGTCAGCCTGTCAGCCTGGGTTTTTGAGAAACCCATAAAGTGTGAACCTGGAGTGTGTCCCCGTTTTTGTTTACAGGTGGTTACTTGAGGAGTCTGAGTAGTCTCAAGATGCTCAAGAGACATCTGGTGGCATTTTATGTATAGGAAGAGGCTGAAATAAGAATCTGCGCTTACTTGACTGATGCATTGGTTTGCTTGTGCAAGACTTCATTTTATTCTTGTACTGTTAATTCCATGCAAGTACTGAAAGCCTGCTCAGGCAGATGTGGACAGGCTTGGCTTCCAAGAGCAACTTGTGGTAATGGAATGAGAAGAACACTTTGGCTAAAAGATTTGTGCTATAAATTGGACAAGCTCTCTTATTTTCATGAGGAAGATGAAGGAGATGCAAAACTAATTGTGGCTTAGGGAATTGCACTCTCCTTCCTGCTTTACATAGAGAGCTGCAGGGATGTCAGTGGTCTGACAACAGGTCCTTACAACTTGTCAAACCAACATGCTGACCATCTTGTGCTGTTGGGAACAATCTTCAACTGACTGTGGCTTAAAGCCATGAGAAGTCAGAAATATTCTTTCTCTTCCTTCTGATACATGAGAAGTTACCAAGTGTGGCTGAAATGTAGCTGTGAACTGAAGCAGATCTAGTCTGGACTGCAGGGTTTTTAAATGAAGCTCTAAGCCTGCCTGCTTATGAATCCCTTTTGTAAGAAGTGGTTGTGTGGATTTGCAAGTCCTGAGCTGTCTCAGTCCTGGAGATCATGTGCTTAAGCTTATATATTTATAGACTTACTGTAGTTGCTAGAAGAGGTTAACCTTGTCAGGGGAGAGAGATTTTGGTTTGTTTTTTTGTAAAGAGCCTGTGGCATCCTCAGGTCCTCCACAAAACTGGTTATGGAAGAGGTCTTACCTGAATTCTGAAATTATAGTTTGTACTTGAACAGCCATCCAATGTCCTCCAGTACTGGCTTTGCTCTGAAACTTTGTTTGTTGACCCTTTGTTTGCCTTAGTGATGCCTTTCCTGCCTTCAGTGTTCACTTCACATGCATGGCTCTGTCAAGGTCCTGAGAATGAGGAAGGCTTAAATAAATACCATCCAAAGGGCTAGCATGCCCTGCTGGTACCCCCCATCTTTGCTTCCTGACTTCAGACTAGCTCCACTGACTTGCAAGCTTCTGGGCCCCAGATGAGCAAACCCCAGGGAGCTATTTGCGGTTCCAAGGCCTTGTTGATCCATTAGTCATCTCGAAGGAAAACCAATTAGGAAAATGGAGTGCTCTTCTCTTTGGCGTATCTACCAGAACTGTGACAGAAGACAAACGGCTGCAGTCCCCGCTGTTCTCTTGCCTTGTACCTGGTTTGCTCTTCTTAATGTCCCTTCGATTTTCTTTTCCTTCAGACTATATCTGTCAAACTGATGCATTTCCCTGCCTGGCGTCCTACAGTCCCTGCAAATCACAGCCACTGTGAAGCGAGTCCATGACTTGCTCCTTCCAGTCAGAAGTGTCTTCAACTAGAGACAGGCTTAGCTTCTGTGTTTTTCTTTCCCTGGCAGAGTGCACGGGGGAGATGCAGCCCACTCCTGTAAGTAGGTGTGCACTTCTGTGGCTTCCAAATCCTTATTGAAAACAAGAGGTTGCACTCATAGTTCCTTCAGCCCTGCTTTAGCTGTTAGGGCTTTACAGGCCTGTGTGCAGGAGGAACCGAAACTTGTCAGTCTACTATAGGGGTTGAAATCTCAGTAGTGGGTCTGGATGAGGTTGAATGCTGATTGCTGAGATGGTCCCTTGTGTCATCCACTAAGTTGAAAGACCCGTCCTGCCCAGGGGTTGAATTTGAATAACAATTGTTGCTGTGTCTGAGAAAGTATCAGGATTTTAATAATTGAATGAAGACTTTGAATAAAATAATCTGGATATATATATTTAGTGGTGATTTTCTGTTGGTTTTCTCCCATCAATGCAGGACATTGCCCGTCTCCTACAACAGAAAGAATTGCAGGAAGAAAAAAGGCGCAAGAAGCACTACCAAGAATCCCAGGGACACACAGGCTATGAGGAGAGCTATTATGCAGAAAATGGAGGTAGGTTTCTGCTAGGTAAAAGGTCATGCAGTAGGTAAACCTGTTGATCTGGCAACTCCATCTAGGAACTTTCCCTTATCCTACAATCTTGTGTTTGGCGCTGTAGCCTTTACATCCATTTCTAGGGTCAGATTCAGACTTTATTCTATGATTACAAAGTATTTAATTAAAGGGGGAAAAAAAAGCAGAGAAAACACTTCCATAATTTTTGTTTTCCAAGAAGTTGACCTAGAGGACAGGGATAGGGTCTGTGTGGTATATATACGTCCAAGTACAGCCATGCATCCATGTTTTAAAAGGCCTTGTGGGAAAGACACAAAAGCTGATTATCCACAGTTGAACACCCAAGTGTGCAGGGGAGAAATGTCGATGCAGTTCCATGCTTTCATTTGAAGAAATACAGTTCTGTGTGCTCATTTGTGATGCTGGCACAATTACATAAAGGAGTAAATGCTGGTTCATGGAACTGCGTTTCAAAAATAGCTCTTTGCAGGTACGTATCCAAGCAGTAAAATTAGCACAACTGCTTTGAATGACTTACTGAAGAACAAGGTCACCTCCACAGAATGTCTCTGCTCTGGTTGTCATCTGGGACTGTCAATTGTAGAAATTATATGATCCACAGCTCTTGTATTGCTTTGTCTTGGTCAGCTTTTGTGATTGAATACAGACCTTCTTTAATCTGGGAGGAGAGAAACAAGGTGTGTTTAATTATGGAGCAATCTGGGGATGGCTTTGCTGTGCACTGGTGGTGGTTCCTGTGTTCTCCCTTCAAAAATGTGGTGGGGAAGATGGGTTGCTTTCAATTTAACAGATTGTGAAGATGAAGATCAAACCTCTAAATTCTCATTTTAACATCAATGCCATTGGCAGTTTTCAAGTCTTTTATTTAAATTTACAACAACGTATTTTAGTTTCGATTTGGAAGTTCAAAGATAGCCAAGAAAATACAAAGCGCAGAGTGCAAAGCAGTAACCTGATGGAAACTTTGTGACCACAAATCCTCCTACATAATCAGAGATGGGAAAAAGTCATCTTGGAGTCTTACGGCCAACTCAGACTTCAGGTTTTCAGAATTAAATGGGACAAGTCTCTGAAAAAATACAATGTAGGTAACAGTGTTACCATGCAGAGATGGTAGGACAGGATGGATTTTCATAACAAATCAGCTGACAAAGATTTGTCCACCTCCAGGAGTAACGTGGTTTAGGGCTATTGCTCAAAAGCTATCTGAGCTCTTTAAAAGTGGAAAAATAAACTTGAAAAGAAGGCAGAGTTCCTCCCAGAAGCTTCTGTGCCATGAAAAACATTTTTTTATTCGCTCAGCCACTTGCTGCTTGAGAGAGTAACACCAGGATCTAAAGAGTGTTTACACAGCCCCCGTGGAAGGCACTGCAGGAACCAGCATCTGTTGATGAGTTAATCGCCCTGAGATTCCCCCCCAAAAAAATCTGCTTGGGTTGTCTGGCATGATTGTGTCCTGCAGCAATCCTTTCCCAGTGCTGCCACGCTGTGCTCTTTTGTGTTCTGCTCTCTGCTGCTGTGTTTATTGAGTTTTCCTGATGACAAAATTGAATTAATTCATAGACCCGTGTTAGTATTGTTCAAAAACTGACTCTTGCTTTCAGGCTCTGGTCTCTGTTGTTCAGTAAGTCAGATTTCTTTATTCGGTATTTGTTTTCTGTAAATCATACGAATGATCTAAAACTGCACAGAAAAAAACTGACCTCTTAAAGACCAGCCACAGGAGTTCCTGTTACATTTCTTGGACTTCTAAAAATACACCTGTTCTGGATAAAAGTCATACAGATTTGTTTTCAAGGTGGGTTTTCTGTAGGCTGTATTTTTACTGGCTCTGAAAAAGTTTTTTCTGAATAGAATGACTTGAAGGGAACATTCAGTTTTGGTGAGGGGTTTGTTTTTCTCCCCCTGAAATCTAGATGGTTGGTAAGGGAGGCAGAGCTATTTATTAAAACAGAATGTAGTTCATGTGCAGTAAAATCTATTTTAAGTATTTTTAGATACTATAAAAAATCCTCTTGGCAGTTAAGGAGGAAAGTCTGCTGTTGCTAGGTTTTTTTCTTTTTTGGGGGCCGATTGTCTGTAGTTCTGCTTCAAATCAGTCTCTGCTTCAAGGCATTTTTTTTCATTTTGGAAAGCTGCTGTAGAGAGATAATAGTTCACTCAGTGCAATGATTTTTCTTAGCAAATTGGTTGATTGGAAAATAAATCAATTAGTAGATTGTATAGGGGGCAGACTGCTGCATTTTCCTAGCTGTTTCATGTTTATTACCGAAACTAAAAGCAAAGACAATTTCTAACTGGTTTTTGGAAAACACAGAGGAAACTACTCCACTGAACTGCCAAGTAAGCAGCTTTTCTAGCTACGTTGCTGAGGTCAGGAGCCTCAGTTTTGTGAAGTCTTATTCTGCCCTTAAATTTCTGTAACCCTCTATACATTCAGAGCTGAAACTATTATTTACACAGTAAATAAGTGCAGGACCTGAAGCTCCTGGGTCTGCGAGAAATATGTGACAGTCTGTGGTGGAAGATATCCATCATCTTGTTCTTGCTTTTCAAAAAGCAAAAATCCTCTCTCTCATCTCCTTTTCTGTCTTATGTGTGTCTTCCACCCATTAGGTGAGACTGGGGTTTTTTCTCATGAAAAACCTTGTGCCTGAAGCCAGGGGAAGGCACTAGTGCTTATAAACCAGAGTCCAACCTGACCCCTCTGCTTGGACCCTCCTGGCCTTACCATTGCTTCCCAACCTTACCTGCATCTTGTACCCTTCTTGGCAAGCCTTTCTGAGATGGTTTCGGGATCCTGCAGCAATAATGTGTCATCAAGAGATTACCTGCTCTCTTGTCTCTTTTTTCAGCCTCAGCTGCATCATTAAAAGTCATTTGTCTCCATATTGCCTTGTCCTTGTCTAGGAGGTGCTCAGACACTTTGGAGCTGGACCTGTGCTTTCTGATCCAGCCTTGTTGCTTCTTATATCCTACAAGCATTATCTGTCCCTGTTGTTTTTTCTACCCCCATCATGCTTTGCCTGCATTTTCAGCTTCTTGTATCAAGCTCCCTCATCTGCCTGCTGTCAGTCTGGCCTCAGAACCACCATTAACCCCTGCACCACTAACCTGCTCGTTGTTTGTCCCTCAAATGTTCAGAGCACTCCTGGGGTGACTGCAGAGAGCAGGTTTCTGAACCTCGCAGGGCACACAGTCGTGACAGGCACAGACAGCAGCAGAGAGAGCACAGAGGACCTCACTCGCCTTTGTCCAGCAGCGCCTCCAAACACGCACACTTAATCTCAGAGGATCATCGGAGGTCTCCTCAGCTGAGAGAGGCCAGCAATGGCCATCAGCAGGAGCAGAAAACAGCCAGCCAAGGAAGGTCCAGGAGACATCCCAGCCTTGACCTGGAAAGAGGGACTGAGCACAGTGCCTATGATCATAGCAATAGCTGGGAGCTGCAGGAGAGGAGGACAGCTGGCCGGGAGAAGACTAGGAGACCTCTCAGTCTTGACTTGGAGTCAGAGCACAGACTTGCAGACGAAGCACAGCATGGCAGAAAGCCACCAAGGCAAAACAGAGAAAAGCACCTTCCCCTACTTGAGATGGAACTGGAGGCTGAGCAGGAAACCTGGCATCAGGGCCGCAGCCGGGTGATGCGACCTGATAAACACAAATCTCGCCATCAGGACCGCGCATCACACGTGATGGCACGTGATGAGAGGCTCCCTGATGCTGAATTTAGAGATGATTATAGCAGGGTTGAGGCAAAAGACCGCAAAAGGGCAGGACACAGGAGACATTCCCCCTCCCAACATGCTGTGACCCAGGGGAAGGTTGGAGACTGCCAGCGAGACTCAGGTAACCAAGTGATGGGGAATTTGTACATGTGTGTGGCAATGGACCTTTGTGTGGCACA
This sequence comes from Pitta sordida, assembly GCA_013390025.1. Classification (NCBI taxonomy): domain Eukaryota; kingdom Metazoa; phylum Chordata; class Aves; order Passeriformes; family Pittidae; genus Pitta; species Pitta sordida. Next base: position 111,420 of record WEKX01018096.1, on the reverse strand, counting down.
TACTGGTGCCTGAAATGTGTTGTTTCCTTAGAAGATGCTTGTCTCCAGTATCCACCTGCAATGTGTACACAGTTAATAGTGCCTAGGTTTCTCCCTGATTTAGGGGGATTCTTCTTATCCGTAATTGTTCTTATTCTGTTTGTCCTGATGTTCCACGGCATTGGAGAGGATGAGTAAGAAGGTAGTGTTGGAAATGGTGCCCTTGGTATCCTGTGTTTTAAGAACACCCCCTTCCCCCAAAAAAACACCAAACCAACCAACCAACAAGCTTTTGTTTTCATGATACATTTTGTGCAGTGGTCTCCTTGCATAGGAAAAACAAACCCACAAATGTAACAAGACCCCAAATGTTAGAATTATGCTTACATTTTACTGAGTTGAGATGCAGGACTGTACGTGAAGACATTTTGCTTAAGCACTAAAAGCCTCACCAATTTTTGTCCACTTGTTACTGAAAACACTGCTGGCAACTTAATTCATTTTCAGCAAAGTTCAAAGTGGTACTGAGTGTAAGATGTAGTTCTTGTTAAATTCTATACAAGTAGAATTTTCAGGGAAATGTATATGTGTGTAGTTCTTATTCAATAATACTTGAGGACTGAGGGCTTTAAAGATTCAGAACCATCTTTCTGCTTTTAAAACCACACTGAAAGTAGGGGTGACCTAGGGAAAGTAGGAGTTTAGAGAGTTGGATCTACGTCTGTCACAGTGTGGGGAAACTTACACTTTTACCCATCTAGCTGATCTTCAGTTGGATAATGTGAGGATGATAATCACAGAATATTTTGAGTTGGAAGGTTCCCACAAGGATCACTGTATCACAGTATAGATAAGGCTGGAAAGGACCTCAAAGATTGTCTAGTCCAACCTATAATCCAACTAATCTATCATCTACATCTAGGTCATATTGCTCAACGCCTTCAGGGTTGGTGAGTCAACCAGCTCTGCGGGAAACCCATTCCAAATTCGGATCACTCTTTCAGTAAAAAACCTCTTCCTAATATCAAGTCTAAAGTTCCCCTGAGCAGTCAGCAGGATCGTTGAGTCCAACTCCTAAGTGAATGTCCATTGAGCCCACAACCCTGGCACTAATCTCAGGGTCATGTCATCAACTTTTTTTTTTCCCGTATAATATAATGACCTAATTCCTTATCCCATCTTATCTAGACATGTCACTGAGCTCTACTCTATATAGTCAGAGCAAGAGCTAAATATTAAATGAACTTCAAAAATTCTTACTTGGCTATTTTCTCATTGAATTGTGAAATTCATGGGTCAAACCAAGTAAGAAATAGTTTGAAACCTCCCTAAGGTGTGTGCTGCACCTCAGCCGAAGGTGCTCTCAAACCACTGTATGGCAGGTACACTGTTGGGGTCTGTGGTTGTCTTAAGCAGGGGTTTTGGAGATGGCCGAGAAGAATGTGAGGCTCTCCTTACCAAAGCATTTGCAGAATGGTTGAGTTGATTTTTTTTTCTCTCACAATTCCATAGGGATGAAACAAGCCATGTATGATGCACCCCGAATGGAACAGGAGTTGTCTGATGCAGAGATTGCTCGGAAGCTGCAGGAGGAAGAGCTCTTGGTAAGTAGAGAGGATGCATTAGCCAACTCGAAGGAACTACGGTGGCCAGCAATGACAACTTTAATTTGTAAACCTTTTCTATATCAGAGTGACTTTGTCTCCCATGCACATGCATGTAGAGTCACAACTGGCATCCAGCCAGTAAAGCCCTATTTTTTGAAATAAGCACTCCAAAATTAAATTACTGAAGCAGGGTGATATTAATGTTTCCAGGCAGGTAAAGATGAACTGTAGTCAGTGTGGTCAGCCCCGGACTGAGGTGGGCCAGTGCCCATCTTTAGGAGGGCAGCAGAGTGGGAAATGTGGTGTGGCTTGGCAAAATTCATGAGGGCAAAATTCAGCTGAAAAGCTGAAATGACTGTTGTTGGGTTGTAAGTATTGAGGTAACTAAGTATATTTGGGTAGTATGGTAATGTATTTATATGGGCACCTACTCGCCCTGCTCAGTAAGTTGAGTATGAATAATTCAGTGATATCGCTCTCTTGTGTCTGCTTTTTCTTCCCTCACCCTTTTTTCTTTTCCCCAGGCTAATGAGGCAGATCAGAAAGCAGCTCAAGTAGCCCAAGATGAGGTGAGCAACAAGTCAAGTATTTGTGGAAGCTGCTGAACACTGCTTGTTCCCTCTGACCCTCTTAATTGTTCATTTTTCTCCTTGTAGGGTAAGGTCAGAGCTCTAGTGGGGTTTGGTCCTACCTGAATTTAATGTATATGCTCGGGCTGGCCAAGCAGGGAGTTACAACCATGACAAAGGAAGGAAGTTCATGGTTCTGTAAGAGCATTTCTTGTTTGGAACCCCAAGGGAGACTATGCAAGAGGCTATGAGATGAACCACTTCCCTCATTAAGGAGAAGGAAAAGAGGGCGGAAAGGCTCTGCAAATTAAATTCTTGCAAAACAGGATCCTCTGGACATGCTACATGATGTCAGTCTTAATTTTGCCTTGTTACTTGATTTCTGATCACAGATGGGTGAAACCCTGGATTTGCACCCCTCCCGTTCAGTAGCTGTCCATGGGGAAGTTATTCAAACCCAGAGGAGAAGTAAAATTGTCTGACACACTGTCTGCGTTTTCCCTTCTAGGAAATTGCTCGACTCTTGATGGCTGAAGAGAAAAAGGCTTTAAGGAAAGAGAAAGAGAGAGAAAAGTCTTCCTTTGAAAAGAGGAGGCATGATCAAGATTGGAAGGTATGTCAGGCCTCAGGAGGCACCACAGATAAGGTGCTATAATGCTATTCCCATTTCACAGGTTCAGGTTATTCTGAGTTGGAAGGGACCCACAGGATCATCTAGTCCAACTCCCAAGCGAACGCCCACATGGGGATCAGGCCCACAAGCGTGGAACCACGGGCACCACGCTCCATCCATCCAAGCCTCCCACCAACTAGACCATGTCACTGAGCTCCTCATCTAGTCTTTTCTTAAACACCTCCAGGGATGGTGACTCCACCACCTCCCTGGGCAGACCATTCCACTGAGAGATCACTCTCTCTATGAAAAACTTCTCCCTAACATCCAGTCTAAACCTCCCCGTGCGTTTCCAGAGGGAGGTGTGTGTGGTGAGAGCAGAAAGTGGTGATGCATCCAAAGGGTCTTCCTGCCTGTTATTAAACTACTTCCCAAGCTTTTTGGAGCCACCTTGGTTAGATGCTTTTGGCTTCTGTCTCAAGCAAGGTAAGCCTTGGACTCTGGCCTTGGAGACTGGCACTAGATGTCACAGCACTTCATGGCCTCCCTTTATGTGCTGTCAGTCCTCCTAGTGCAGGACCTTCCCTCTACTGAAATCAGGACTGTAGCCATAAAAGCAGTAGTTGGTTCTGCTTATAAAAGAGCGGCTACTTCAGTTGTCACTCTGTCTCATAATGAAATTGGTTGTGTAATGAAAGTACTGAATCTCTGGTGCCTAGGTTTTGTATGAGTAATACCAGAAAGACTTGGCTAACCAACAGCAGAAGGGATAGGAAACATTTCATGGTCTGCCCTGGTAAGGTACTAAAGGGGACATTGTATTAGTCTTGGGGCCAGATGGAGGTAGCTCTGATGCTTTCAGCCCCCTTACTGGGTTTAAGTGGTTGCAGGAGCACAGCTGTGTGCAGCTGGACCCTTGTGCTCAGCCCAGCCATGTGCACAGTCATTACACACTGATTGTACTTGACTCCAGCTTTGTGAGTGTCCCTCAGAGCTGTCACGTATTTAGCACAAAAATTGAGTTTGGCTCAGCGAGGCTTGAGTTTTGTTTACTGGAAACTAGTCCTGGTACTGTCATTTGCACATCTCATCTGGCATACTTAATTGTATGTATAAACCAAAAACAGAAGGACTGCATGGAGCTGTGTCAGCCTTAGTGCACTGTTTGGTCTCTTGCAAGGCACACAGATGAGCTGATTTCCCTTCTTCCCATCAGCCTGATGCAGGGGAGTCTACGCGCTCAAGGTCAAGAGAAGGGCCTGAAACTCAGCGACACAGAAGTGACAGGTCTTCAAGGTGAGCTTGAACTGACTGGCAAAAGTGGGGAAATGCAGTCAGGAAGCTGCTGAGAAGCTGAGTTCTGAGGAGGAGTTGTGGGATGGCAAGCTTGACCCATCCACAAAGGAATTGGTGTAGAGCAGAGGTTTTAGCATTGAAACGAGATGGAGAGCACAGAGCTCATGAGGTGTTCAGCGATGTACGTCACTCACTGTGCTCATGGCATTTGTCCATATTGGTTTCCATCCCTGGTGCTGACGGAGATTGATGAGCCTGTGCAGTGACATTTGTTAAGTGATATAGAAACATTGAGAGAGTTAAAGAGCTTCTGGAGATGTGGAAACAAATGTCATCTCTGGCCAGGAAGGAGTAATCACCATGCATTTGCACAGCTGCTCCCTTGGATCCTTGCTCCCTGTTTAGCCCTATACACAGCTCCCACTGCTGCTTGTGGATACCTCCCTGCAAGCAAGTGTGCTGTGCTTCAGGGTGCCTCATCCCAAACTGGGAACATGGTATAGCCCAGTGCTGCTTGGTACTCTGGCTCAATGTCCCTCATGAGGCACTGGACCTTGAAATGGACCCTGGTAGCTCTGATTTCCATTCCAGAAAGAAGCCTAGAAATTCCAATGAGTTTGCAAAAGGACCAACAATTGAGGTATGTACGTGGAAACTGAAGAGAGATCATATTAAAATACTCTGGGGCTAAAACTGGGCAAGCATTAAACACTTCAAAATGTTGCTGTCTCGAGTGAGGTTTGCATCAAACTTCATAATTGAAATTCTTTATTTCTTGACAACTTGAAACCATTATTAAATGAAAGAGGTCCATGAGAAGCAGTAAGTACTGTGCATTTCTCACTGCAGAAACAGTATCAGGTTGTGCTCAGAGGGGCTGCTCTGCAGACAGAAAGTCTGGGCCAGGCACAGTTTTCATCAAACTGACAGTGACAGACCAGACAGCTGAGATGTTGCTTTTGCCACACTGTTATGCCTTTGAACTATTTTCCAACGCTCCTTTTACACTGTGCTTGGCAGGTCACAGCCTCACCTCGAGGACTTTGAACATTCTCGGTATTACACGAGTCAGCCCAGCCCCTTGCGCCAGATTCCCAAACCTGAGCACTCTCCTAAAGGTAGGATCAACCCCAGGGGTGCCCCAGCACTTGGGTTATTGTGAGCTGTTTTTCTCAAACAAACAGCCTGCAGGACAGAGATCAACATGACCTGTTAATGATGAATGACTGTATATCTAGGCAGCAAATGACAGAGAAATGACACGAAGACAATGACATGGTGGATTTTAAGTAATTTACTAGCATCAGACAATCCAATACAAGACAACCTCGCAGTATCACCTGTCTGGCAGGTGGATGGGATGATCAGACAGAAGCCTGTCCTGAGAATAGGCTTGTTTTGTTCGTGTAGCATCTCAGCATTGCTTTGTTGGCTTGTTTCCTGAAGTCACTTGTCACGGAGAGGTGTGGTTAGGGTCTGTGCTGCATTTTTTTAACTCACACAACTGGCATTTAGATTTTGTCTGTGGAGTCTCTGGGGAAGGAAAGGGGCAGTGAGAGTTTAACTCAGTCTCTCCAATTTCTTCCAGTTCTGCTATTATGACTTAAATGTGGACACTTTCCTTTTCAAAATTTGGGAAGTTTGGGAAACTTGTGTTCTGTCTTTATCAAGCAAGTGGGAAAGTTGGTGGTACTTTATCGATTCTGTTTGCTTTAGTGAGACTGTGCAGTGGGCCTGCAACACCATTCACACCCTAGAAGAAATGTGAATGTCTGCCTGTCTTGTGGAGCTATCCTTCCTTTTGCTCGCATAATGTAACATATAGTTCCCATTTTGACCTTTGACTTTATCAGTACTCTGAAAGGTGGACAAGTAAAATATGACTGCAGGTTGTAGTTTCTTCACCATGATCTAGCCTCACAGGGTTTGTTTTGTTTTGTTTTGTTTTCCAGGTTCCCGTAGGAAGCAGTAAACTGTGCTGGCCTTTGCTTTGAAACAGACTCTTCTGTAGCAAACAGTACTGGAATTACAGGCAACTTTCTCGATCCCTGACCCGACAGGAGGCCCACCCTCCACTCCCAGGATCATCTCTTTAAGTGTCATCATAAGGAAAACTGTTTGGTTCAATTTCTTACTCATATGTGATGACTGAAGCAGTGCAGTATTACCTGGCTGCCACTAAGCTGTGCAAGTCAACCAGCTGGCTTAACAGCTCCCTCATACATTCTTTTGAGGCTTTCCTTTTATTTTTTATTTTTAAACTTTGGCTTATTTTGACAAATAGGACAAATTGAGATGTATGTGCAATGTAGGAAAATTGACGAAATGAGTTGGGTTATGGCAATGCAGCAGAACATCAGAAGTAGAAGTCCTTTCTGTATTAGGACAACTTAGCAAAACGAGTTGTAATAGGAAATGTGTTTCTTCTGTACTAAGACAGGTGAGGCAGCCTGACAGTCATACTAGCTTGCAGGAGGGAGAGAGCATCTTCAAACTTAAAAACCACACCCTGAGACTGGTGAGGAAGAAATTGCCCATGGAACAGAATTTTTTTAACTGCTGTATTTCTTTTTACGGTTTCTGGCAATCTGGATAGAGTGTCTAACTAGGCATTTAGCTCCAGAGTGTAGGATAGAACAGTTAAAAGGAAGACAATTTCAACTGAAATTAGACCTTGTGCTCATGCTAGGGAGTTGAAGAAGCTGTGAGTTGTGGTTTGGAAAGACTCATGCATATCTGAATGGACCTCTGTGGTTACCTACTTTGAGCTTCAGTGTGGTAGAAGCCAAGGAATTTCACTGAAGCCTGGTAGGATCTCATGTAACTCCTAACTCTGTTGCTGGTGCACTAGAGTGCAGTAACTTGTGTCTGAACCTGCATATATCTTGGAAACATGGCAATGAAGGAGGGCCATATGGGCATTGAATTCAAAATCTGCAATTACAGGCAGCTTGAGGTAGACATGGAGTGCTGAACAGTCCACATGATGTCTGTGTTGGCTGCTGTCCCTCTACACTGCTCCGTCCAGCACCCCAGGCAGACTCCAGTCAGAAATAAAAAATTACTGCTCTCTAGGGCTTAGCAGGGTCTTCAAGTTTGCCTGTATAGATGTGCCCATGCAGTGATTCCCCCCTTCCACTTTGACGGGTTTTCACTCTTCAAAAATCGTTCCTCTTGCACGAACAAGTAGCCTTTTCTTTTGGCCTCTCATTTCAATTATTTTGTATTTTAAATAGGAGGGGTTTGCCTTTGTTTTCAGGTGTATTTTTAAACTACAAAGCTGAACATTTGGACACGGGCTTGGAGTCTGTTCAGCCAGTACAGGCTGCATATTCATGTGCCAGTCTAGTTCACAGCAGCAAGCTTGGCTGCAGAGGCATCCTTAGTGCCCAGCAGAGTCTGTCCTGCCACACTCTTTGTTGTCTGCTGGCAGCTGCAGTTCTGCTGCTGGCTTTGTGGAGGAGGGGAAACAGAGCTATGACTGTACTTGCCCTCACCAATGATCTGCCTGGGAAAGGAACCTTGACAGCTCTGTGGAGCTATAAGGAATTGGAAGAGGGCATGGCTGTCTGCTCTTTCTCCAGTGCACGATTCAAGCCCCAAGGCTGCTTTATCCTTGGCTGTTGTCCTTGGTCAGGATAGTTACTGGGCCAAATCTCTAGGAAGACAAGGCAACTCTCTGTTCACATAAGTTGCAGGGAAGAGTTTAATACCACTGCACAAGTACATGTCTTGCCTTGACCCAACAGCTTGAGAAACTACCATCTCCTATCACCAGTGGCCTGTTGGCAGCAGTTCTGTACCTGTGAAGACTCACATAACCCCTAATAGACCTCTGCTCCAGGTATAAACTAACCAAAACCTTGGTGCATCAGCAGCATCCTGCTAACTGCATACGCTTGCTTCCAGACTCTGAGCTTACTCACCTGCATGAACCCTTAATGACTTGCAAGGTCTTGCTTGCTGCTGGTTCTCAGGAAATATCCCAGCCAGCAGCTAGATTTTACTGTCCTTGCCTTGTTCCTTCTCATTCTGTCTCTGTCCATCCAGAAGTGTTAATTTAAAAGGATCCAGAGGAACAACAACATAGTCCCTATTATTTCTTTTTTGTGTTTATTTGATAACTTGTTCAAGTGTGGCAACTGCATCTACCAAGATTTTATTTTGTAAAAAATTATTTTTGTATTTCATGTAACAGTCAAAATTTCTACTTCTGAAAATGCCATTTTTTTTCTGTGGGCTTTTTCCCTCCATTGCCATCAGAGTAATTATTGTTGTGAAATAGATGCCTGGTACAATTTTATTAATTAACACTTCCTACAAACATCCTAGTCCAGGCAGTGCTGCTTGTATCACCTGGTGCACTTGTAGAAACCGAATGAGAAAAAGTCCTGCCAAATCAGAAAGTGGTTGAGCGTTGTACTTGATGTACTCATAGAAAACTGGTGACCTTTTGCAAAAGGTCATTGCCAACTAAGAATTCAGCCCTCCATGGACCTCTGTAATTGACTGTGGGGGACTTTCTTGCACTGCAGTTGGCTGATGAAATTTTTGTCTTGCCCTAATCAGAGAAGTCATGAAGACCCTGAGCCCCCTGACATTTCAAGAACCTGTTAATTCAGGAGGGATTTTTGGGAGTATCCAAGTTGTTGACTTCAGTGGGAGCGAGTAGAAGTTATGTGAGGGAAGACTGGTTGATTTAGTTTCGAAGCTGGGTAAAGCCAGAACAACACCTCAGTGCCTACTGTGAGGAGCTGCAGGATCTCTTTAATGTCTGTCTTGGGACAGTCAAGCCCTTCAGCCATGGCACCAAGAGACAAGAGCCCACAGCAAGGATCCCAGGAGCATCTGCTGCTTCCTTGGATGCTGTTAGGAAATGCCGAATGCTTTATGGGCTGATTTGCTCTGTATCCTCCCTTTGTCCATGTCTTTATGTTCTTACTCTGTACCTTTATTTGCTGTCCCTGTGTTTCCCCTGTTTTATTTTTCCATAACCCTTGTAAAAAGGGGGCCCTAAGGTTTTGTTAGAATTGGCTGATGCCTATCAAGAGACAGAAATGCTAGGAATGGTGGCTGAGGAAACAAAGTGGTAAAAGGAGTAAAACAGAGCAATTGTTCATCTGATGTATGTTGAGGTCCTCATGCAATCATACAGTTTAGAGACTTCCTGAGGCAAAGGTTGCAACTAGACTTGTGTGTTTAGGAAACTTTTGGAAAGGGATTTCATGATTCTGCGGAAGTCAAGAAGAGTTAAGGTCATGGATGAACAAGGAGCCAATTCTTCTTGGGCCTCAGCAGCCGCAGCTCTACTGAGAGTCAAGAAGGTGCAGGTGAGATGCAGAATCAGGACCCTGTATGTGTGTCCCTGGAAAGAGGCACAACGAAGCTGATCTTTTAAAAAGAAACACTCAGAGCAATACTTCCTTCCTATGACACAAAAATGTTTCAGTGTCTGTATTTTTTTCCTTGTTTTCTCTTGCCAAGTTTTAGTAGCTTTGCCTATGGGTATGCTCTGAATTTAGTAGCATGTAGGAGCCCTTCCTGGGACCCCTGCCCAGGTCGTCTGGGTCTTGCATCCCTTTCTCACTCTGTGCATTAACAAGGCATCAGGTACCACGTGGAAAATTCATCTCTCTGAAATCCTGGTACTTTGTGATCTTCCTAGTAGGCACATCTCAGCTGCAAGAGCTCTTGCAACCTCCTCGCCTCTGAACAAAGCACAATGGTCCGCAGAAGAGAGGTTGGGTCAACCAGGGTGATCGTGCCTTACATGCAAATGTCTTCAGCAGGCTGATCTGAGTCGCCTTGCTATGAAACACTGTCTTAATGTGGACTGTACAGCTTCCTGCAGCAAGAAGCGGTTTCATGTGGATAAATCCAACAGGCTGATTTCATCTTTTTTTAAAAAACTTCATGGTTTTGAACTTGGTGGGGTGAGAAAATATCAGCTCTTAGGGGATAAATGAAGTCTTATCATGGAATCTCTCCTCTTGGGGAAGAAGGATAGAAGTTACAGATGCTGCAGTCTGCTTCATTCTGTTAAAGGGATCTTGTACGTACAGTATTTTTATATCTCTGCATTCCCACCTGTCAGGATTTGAATCGGGATTGATAATATTCTCTACTTGTGGAAAAAAAAAACATTGTTATTTTGTTTGCCAGACCTTCATATGTTTATTTTGTGCCAAATTACAGCCACTGTTACATTCTAGTGTTTTCATTCAGTTTACTGCTATGGATCAATGTGTGTATTATATATTTTTTATTATCAAGGTTTTTATTTTAATTCATATTATCCTATATGCAAACTAACTGTGGATTGCTAATTTATATATATAAAGGGGAGCACTTGGAGACATTGTAAGGATTCCCCTACTTAGTTTACACTCTTGTAATTTAGCACAGCCAGTCCATGAAACTCATCACTTCTTACACAGAACAATCTCTGTGTCTGTCCCCCTGAGCAGATGGCTCGTGCTGTCCCCCATGGCAGCACTGTCACTGCAAGACTGTGTGAGATGCAATAGGAACTGAAGCACAGCTCATAGCATGGACTGACGGGCAGCTGAGCTCAGTGCTGTCCTGCTCCTTGCCAGTGATGCCAGCAAGGGTGCTACAGCAGGAATTCCCATCAGGGCGCTGTCTTTGAGGTTTACTCTGCTCTATATCCGTCCCAAGCCAATGGACAGTTGGTTTTGCCCCACTCTCCCAAGGTGTTCAGGGCTTAGTTTTTCAGTTGCTTTGAGAGGTAGGTGTGGGATATAGCGCTGAGGCACGGTGGTGTCCCTCACGTGAGGTGTACCACAGGCAGATTGTCTTCTTTTTGTTGCAGAGGACAGGCATAAACCTACAGAGATCCCAGTTTACTCCTTAAATGTGACCTAGTGTGTTTGTGGCTGTGCAGCACTGCTGTGGGGGCACCGGATATGCTGCACACACGTGCCCCTTGGACTGCTGTGCCCAGGACAGGCTGTGAGACATGTTGAGAAAGCTGCCCTAACATCAGCATCTGGGCTGGAGATGCTATTGCCAATCTCCTCTCCATCAGTAGCACAAGGTAAAGCTTAGCTGTGCAGGTTGGGCTCTTCCAGGAGAGTCCCAGAGAGGACAGTGGCACACACAAATAAGTATTTTCTACTTCATGGTAAACAAGTTCCACTGTATCAGTGTTCACGTTAAGTAGACTCCATGGTCTGTCTCCAGCTGCATCTGTGCACTGCAATATAGTTAATTGCCTCAGAGAAATAACTGCAGTTGTCTCATTTAGTTCTTCAGGGTAAACTTTCGGCCTGTTGAATCTAAATATTAGCCATGCGATGAGTTGGATTAGCCAGAAGGCTTAAATTCCTCAGAGCTGCAAGTGTACCCTGGGTTGTAATAGCTAATCCTTAAATATAAATTGCGCACTGACAATAATCTGTCTATGCAAGCCTATTCTTCTTATTTTTGACTGTTCACTCTATAATTTTACCAGGTTTGGCATAGAACTTCTGAATGACATTTAACCAAAGTATGGTGTCTGTGTGTATGTGTATACCATGTTTTGTTTTATCCTCCTGAATTCTCATTGAATGTAAAGGGAACATTGCCTTGCTCCATCTTGTTCAATAAATCATGGTATTTTGTTATCCACCATATCCACTTCTGTCCCTCGATGTGCTTTTCGGGAAACACCAAAGTGGGTTATACAAAAGCAGGAGAAAACAATACTTTGTTCAATCCTTTGTTTATGAAGCTCAGCTGCTTCTACCAATAATGATGTTCTTCCACTGTAATAGATGTAGCAAACAAACAAATTTGTATGTAATTTGATTATTTTGTGGACAGACTGATGGAAAAAAGGCAATGTAATATCTTGGAAAGGATCTGGACTGTTTCATTTCCTGAGACTGTGATACTGAAAAATAAAGCAGTATAATTATTTGCAAGGGTAGGATGCTCTTTCTTATTTCATTAATATAGCTTTTAAGTTTGCAAAAAGCCTACTTGAAGATTCCCACAAACAGCTTGTACCTACAGTGGTGGGATGGAAGGCAAGAAGGAGCCATGGCGAATGCCCAGTGACTGCTCTCTTCAGAGGAATCAGCTGAGGATGCAGCCACAAGCAGCTCAGACATGAGCAGACCTGAAGCCATTGTCATGTCACAAACTCAGTTTGTGACTGAACATGCTAAAATAAATGGGAGGTTTCTGTGTTGGGTTTGCTGTGGCTGTTTTTTTCTGGTAATGGGGGGTCCTATGGGGGAGGCAGTATAAGCATTGCACAGGGGAGTAGAGAGCCCTTTGACACCCCAGCACAGGGTGCACCAGGCTGTCCCTCCATAGGCCAGAGGTTTGGGTGCAGAAATGAGTTCTGTGTCTCCAACTGAGTTCAGTTTGGGGCTGGATTAGGGTCTGTGTCATAGAGCTATCCCAATGTTTTCAAATGCTTTTACCTCATATTTACCCCCACCAACTCCATCTCAGTCTCAGATGTGGCTGGCAGTGTTAAGAGCCTTGTTGTGAAAACAGGGGACTTGGAAGTGCCAAGAGCTTTGCCAACTTGCAGCCTATTGCAGCCTCTTGTCTGGAGTGACTGAGTTGGTCTGTTTTCTCTGAAAGACTTCTTTCACACCAGCCTTGGCACTTGTTGAAGCATTAGGCTGTGGTGGGAGGGGGGCCAGCTGGAGCCCTGAGAAGCATCTTTCACCTGCTGCAGGGATGTGCATATGGGAAACTGGATGAGGGAAATACATAACGCTGAAAAACCTCTCGGGACTTTCTTTTTTTTTCCCCTTCAAAAGGCTTTCTGATCTCCGGGTTTCCAAGTTGCATGCAGCTCTCAGCCTGTTTGGATGTGGGTAGCCATTGGTGATGGAGTGGGGTTTCCCAGGTACCTTCCATTTGTGAAAAAAGGTAAACTGGCAGAGATTGCTAAAAGTCACAACTGCTGGGCACCCAGCAGTCTGATTGCCCTCATGGCTGCTTTGTCTTACACTGTGACGTAGGAGTTGCAGGTGGCAACCGTGTTCTGTCTCTGTGCTTGTCCAGATCCTCATCTTCCACCCCGATCCGTGCTGCGTAACCAGGGGGTCTTGCTCACAAAGACACGTGCTAATCCTGGTTTGGGTGCCAGCTGCCAGCAGAAGGAACTATGAAACCCTGGTTTATTCCTGAAACTATTCCTTCTCAATTTCAATATTGAGCAAAACTAGCCTGTGTATCCCAATTCTCTGCACCATCCTGCTAGCAAACAAGTGCCAGGTTGCCTCTCAGTTGTCTCAGGTCAGAGGTACACGTCCATCACCATGATTTGCCCTTACAGAGACAGTGATCCTTGAATAGCAAGCACCCTGAGTCCATCAGTTGTATCCTGACTTGCCCTGGCCAGAATCCCTGACTCAGTTAATGACAAAAATTGGATTTAGGAGATGAGACCTGGGATCATGCTGCAAAACAAGTTTGAAACAAGCACACAACTTGACTCTGGCAGCTGAGTATTTGTTGAATGTCTGTGCTTCACTGTCCCCAGAGAGCCCCAGACAAGCACCCAAACAGCTCCACCAAAACCTGCTCCTGTTTCATGTTGTTGCTGGTGAGCAGCGGCTCTGAGTACTGACACCTCAATTTTCAGTATCTCCTTTGCCCTGGCGCTGCTTTTGCTTTAGTAATAACTCCCCCGTCCTGCCCTTTCTCCCCAAATGGACATTGTAGCTCCACCTCGGTGACTCATGTCGTGGCCTTTCAAGGCCAGGCTTCAAACGCAGGCACAGTGAGCCCCTGGCTGGTGCTGGGGGCTAGACATCATGCTAGACATGATTTCTATTTGTGTATAAACAGCGTAATGCCACATCACAGGACATTTTTTTTCCTCTTTTAGACTTGGATTGTGTCTCATTTTCTCACTTTACTGAAAACATGGTTAAGATATGCAGTGCTGAATTGTGAGGGGAACATGTGTGTGTCTCACTAGTAGGGTTTAGGCCCAGGTGAGTAGTGCAGAAGTGTACCAGCACCCCATTCCCTGGGCTGAGCATGGGGTTAGGACAGGTTCTTACCCAAGAGTGCTCTACATGGCTGCCTTCCTCCCCTCTTCGTCCTCCTCAGGTGCAGGCAGTGTCCATAGGATGATAACACAGCCATGCATGTTCACGACACCAGAGGATACTTGAGGAGCGCAAGCTTTAATTCCAGCAGGGCTGGAAAAGAGCTGATTTGTAGTTAATTGTTGCTGGTCCAACAATTGGAGGTTTTCCAAGGGGAGACAGTGTTTTGGGGAGAAGATGTGATATCCAGCTACCCAAGGCTTGTTCCCACCACTGCTGCTGGCTGTCAGCTGCCACACTGTCCCACACTGTGCATGTTAATGTCCAGGAACATCACTACCATAGTGATCAGGTCTGGAGGAAGGGTCCCACAGCTGCTCTGTGGCCGTGACTGCAGATCTGACAGCAGCTGTGTCCTATTGACACCTCCAGGGCATAAGAGGGACCAGAAGCAGCAGCATAGGCAACAGGAGTGGGCAGGTCTCTAGTGGCTAGAGAAGATCAGGGCCTCCTGGTGCTTGTTCCTCTGGGATCCTAGAGCCAGGTCTCCTAATACCAGGAGTTAAATCAGCTGTGCAAAGGTGTTAGTGCCAATTTGCCTCATTTAAAGGAACACTGAAACAGCTGTCATCTTTCCTAGCCTTCTTTTCTCTGGGAGGAGGCCAGTGCTCTTGTGGGTCCTTGCTGACAGCAGTGGCTCCCATCTGAAGCAGGTAAGCCAAGAAAGAGTGACTCTTCTTCTCTGGGGGACAGACACTAGTATCTGGCCTTGGGAAGGTGTCTGCTTGAAGTCAGGATGTGCTGAAGTTTGTGCTAATTTCTCTGTGACCTTAAGGTGAGCTAAGCATCTTTCTGTGTAAATTTTGACAGAGTTTAAAAGTGCTTTAGCTGTGGGAGTATATCTCAAGGCTGGAGCATTCCAACCTAGCCTGTCATAAAGGAAAACATTCAAATATTGTGTGGCACTAAAGTGCTTTTGCCTTTGGATGAGACTCCACCGCAGCTGACACCGATACATCTGCACTATGGAAGAGCTCCCAACTCCCATGGAAATGTTTTGATGCCTCTACCCCACACCTACTGGGTGTGCTCTCAACTTTCTTCACATTCCTCATATGAGTGAATTTTATTCAGTTTTAGTGCCAGCCATGATGTGAAATATAATTCTTTGTGGTGAGATTTTTTTTGTCTTACAAGTATCCTTAACAAGGTATGGGAGAAATACATGGCAGTTTACCTACCAAACCAGTTCTCCCTTGAGAAATGAAGAGCAAAATAAAAACAACGGTTTAAAAATTAACTTGGATTAATCAAAGATAAACGGCAATAATCTTAGAGAGAGGAATGCAAAAAAGGAAGGCAGAAAAATGCTCTACGTTCCTTTCAAGCGATTATTTTTTCTGCTGTGCCCGCCCTGGTGCAGGATCTGGGCCGGGGGTACTCCAGCAGCACGTTCTATCCCAGGGCTCTCTCTAGTGGTGGAAAGGAAAGACTTGTGGAGCGCTCAGCGGCAGCGCTGCACCTCCGGGGATCCCCCCGCACCCAGCGGGCTGCGCTTTGTGCTGCCGGCACCCGCAGCAGGGAGCTGAGCAGCTGCAGGGTCCCGTCTCGCACATGTCTCCTGCATGGACAGATCGGGCCGCAGGAGCACAGACAAAGGCAGCCAAACTCCTGTTTGTGAGGTGTACAGAGAGAGGAATCAAACCTGAGACAGTGCTTTAGTACCGCAAAGTCGTCAGGGTAAAAATGTGCAAGTATGTGGGCTGTATTGAATGAAGCCATTTCAAACACTCCAGAAGTTGGAAACATCTGATGGCCTGAGCATCCCTTTGCAGGGTGGGATGGGGTCAGTTATGAGCTATGTAGCTGTATCAGATTGGTTACAGACAAATCTGTTTAACAGCTGTAATTTTCCTTGCTTCTTTCAGCACAGTGCAGCTGGGAACTGTCAGCAGAGAGAATCCCCCCTCTATGTTGACCAGTCTCTCAAATTATATATATTTTAAAATTTCTTTTATATATTATCTGGTAGCATTGTTTGTAATAGCCATTGGCACCTAAACTTATTTATCACTTGAAGAGTAGTATTTGGGCATTGTTTCATTACTTACAGTACTGCACATCTTATGTTTATTTTGTTGTAGAAATTGTGTGCCAAAACCATGAATTTTAATAATGGCTAATAGGTGGCAAAGCCAAACACTCAAAGACTCAAGAAACAGCAGAATTGTAATAATAGTTATAAAGTTAACTGAGCACCTTTGCCAGTAAACAGTGTAATCTGGGGAAGGTAAGGGGCAGTATTTTTCTCTAGATTCTCGCCTCAGGCCCAGTGCAAGCTCACTGTGTGGTGGGCTGTGACTAGTTCTGCCACGACTTCAAACTTGGGGTAACAGATACGAGAATGTTGTCCACTAGTAATACAACACATCACCTTCGAGATTTGTTGTTGTTGTTGTTTTAAAGCAGTATATAAAGTCTAAACTCCCCAAATAACAGAGAGTTCTGCTTGGCAAATACGTAACACCCAGCTGCACCCAGGAGCCGGTATCTACCGTCTCCCATAAACTCTTAATGCCCTTAGCAAGTGACTCCTCCCTATAATTGCCATCCCGTCCCAGTTTGCTCTCATAGGAACAGGCCTTTTCACACTTGGAAAAATGCTTTTCCACATCCTTCCGGTGGATTTAAACTTTTCTCTGCTTTTGTTGTGAAGTGTTTCAGTTTACTCTTCAGAGGACTAAAAATTGACTCTTGCATGCTAAAATTAATTCCCTAGTTTACCTTCCACTGTGTTTATTGTGATGTTTTGTGTGAAATACTTCAGCCTGTGGTTCAAAGGCAGTGAATGTTTTTTTCAGACTTGCAGTGCTTTGAGATTTTGGAGAATCGTTGTTGTGTGAATCCCCAAGAAACCTGTGGCTGATGCATTGCAAAGAAGCTTTTAGTGTGTAGCTCCTCTGGAAAGCTGTACTGGATAGCCATGTGTCAAGCAGCCTGTCAGAAAACGTGGCCTTGCAGTGGACATGTGTGGATGACCTCTTCAGTGCAGGAGGGTCTGGATGGGGCATGGGCTGGGACAGAGCACTGCCCCAGGCCTTGCAGCCAAGCTGCTGTAATAACCTCCCAGTATTTTAAATGTCTTTCTCAGCCACCATAACCTGTAGAAGAGACATGGTCTGTAGCAAACCCACCGCTTAGAGCTGTGAAAGACAAGAAAAGGTACTTAAGGAAGCCTTCTTCCTAAGCCATTTCCTTTTTGCTGTGGATGAAGGCAGAAAAAGCATCACTGGTGTGTAGAATGTTAGGAAGCTCCCTTGCAGGAGTTATCCACATCCCACTGTGCTGGTGCCATACAAAACCTGAAACAGAAAAGCAATCCTTATCCCAAATTCCTTGAGGTGCACGTGTAAGGGAGAGGCAGCCTAGTTATTGAATAGTATGTTACTAATTCCAGATTTTTTCTTCTTATCTGATCTAATTTTTCTTTGATTTCAGAAGCACAGCTGTATCTCTATGCCTGAATCCCATGGACCTAAGCACACCACTACTCTGGCATCTAGCCTTTTTTTTTTTTTTTCCACCTTTGGTCTTTATCCTTTACAGCTTAATTGGGTTCTGTGTTACTGAAGGATGCTTGCTACATAGAGAGCATTGGAGAAATGCATTGAAATATTTATGTCCAGTGCATTACTTCATTAAGGAAATTATATGAAATGAATGGAGATTGAATTATGCCCAAAATGCCCTATAGAACTGGATGCTGACTGATTACTTAATGGTTCTCCTGGTACGTGATGCATTAGAGGTCTCTGTTGCCTTTAATTTTTCATGGGCTGAGCTTGGTCTTGCAGTAGCCTCAGACTTGAGTAATGGGATTTCCTTGTAACAAAGAGTATCATTCCTTTTTTTTTTCCTTTACATACATGGTGTTTTCATGATGCATGAATTGAAGTGTCAAAGTATGTTTTGTGCTTGAGAATATATTTGAGGTCACTAAAAGGGTCATTCCTATTTCAGTACTCGGAATAAAACCTTTTCCAGAAATACTCCTGAAGCTCAGGAGAGTTCTTGTGATGTGTTTTGCCATTAGCCATGTACAGATAAGATGTCTCACAAGTACACTGGCTAAGTAAGGGAGTAGTTCTGTGGATAAAAGTGCAAGGGCTTAATTTGTGCTAACCACACAACAACATATTTGTACAGCAGAGAGCTTTTACCAAGACTTTATTTTCAGGGCTTTTAGCAAGCACAAATTGGTCTTCACTAACAGAGAGCAAATACTTCCAGCTGTGATCAGCTAATGCAAACAGAAATACAAATGTTACAGGGTGCAAAGGAACACTGTGATATGTCTTTTAGACACTGCTGTACTCACTTCCAAGCATGTGGTGTGTATGCTTTCTCTTCTGGAGTCTTCCATTTATTTCATTCCTCAGGAAAATCACTCTGTGCCTCCATGACAGAGATGCTCCAGTTTGTGTGGACTGGACAGGGCTCTGAATGAATCCGGGGATAGTAGAGCCTGCAATAGTGAGCTGGGACCTGGCAGGTCTGCCTTGTTTGTGACACTCCTGCAGCATCAGTCCTGCTTCTCATGGCCTGCAGGACCAGCCTGCGCAAACTTGATTTTTCAGGACATGCAGTGCCTATTTCAATGTCTGGGAGGGATCTAATCACCCACAGGCAGTGATGGCCTGGCCTTCTGCAGGGCAGGAGTTCTTTGAACCTTCATTTGTACAAAGGAAAATATCCATGATTTAACAGAAGTGCCTTTTTATAACAGAAGTTTGAGCTTTATTTCCCTTTTGGTCTGTCTGCTAATCTCACTGTCTCATGCATTAGGGAAATCCAATCCTGGCAAAGTTAATTTTATTAATTGATGCTTATTGGATTATCTTTAAAATCAAATTAGCTTTGGCTGGGTGAGCTGGAAATAAAGAGCGAGCATGCAGGGACTTATGGCCACTCCAATTCATTAGTATCCCTTTGCTAGTAAAAATTAGGGTTTCCCACAGTGAAACATCCTCTGTTGTAAGGGACAGTTGTA
Source organism: Pitta sordida (assembly GCA_013390025.1). Classification (NCBI taxonomy): domain Eukaryota; kingdom Metazoa; phylum Chordata; class Aves; order Passeriformes; family Pittidae; genus Pitta; species Pitta sordida. The sequence goes on along the minus strand of WEKX01018096.1, from coordinate 92,281 downwards.
GCAGAAAATGGAAGACAAGGTATCAAGAGAGCTGGAACCAACTTCCAGTTCAATGGAAGTGTCATGTTGGCAGGATTGAGAGTACAAGCAGGAGGTGCCTGGTGCTGAGCAGGATATGTGAAATGCATTGTCAGCACCAGATCTCTCCTGGGAAAATCTAGGATTTCAGAAATAAGATTTAGAAGATCAGGATATTGACACGCTTTGGGCAACTCACTAATAAATGTGTGGGGAATGTGCATGATTCAGGCTTACATCAGCTTCCATGACTTGAAGAGACCTAGACACCTTCCAGGCAGCATACCCTGCACTAGTGTAGCAGTTTCCTGCATCCAAAATGTAGATGGCTAGCAAGCTGAAAACCTGAGGTTTATTCTGTCTGCTCACTGAGATGCAAAGCCATGTCTCCACTGTGCCAGGAGAGTGTGCTGGCTACACAAGTTTGGTCTGATAAGGCTGTGCTCTACAGGCCCTGGTGCTAAAACTCTGCTGCCTCTTTGATGAACTGAGCTCCCAGGACCAAGGGAAGGAGTGCAAGGGGTAGCCTCAGGTGTCCCTCAGAAAGAGGGGAGCCCTGGATCAGTCTTGCTTCTGTAGTGATTTAGGTATTTGACACTGTCATTAGATGAAATCCTGAATATCCTTGCTGTAGGGAGCCAAGCTCAGAGCCTGCAGAATGCATGGTCCTAGGGCAGCCTGACCTTGAGCATGTGGTTGGAAATGGTGTTTTTACGTCTTCCAAGGATGTTCTGGGAGCTGTGTCCATCTCGATGATGGCAAGCAGTGAGCCTGAGAGCCAAATACAGCAGCCAGACAACATGCAACTATGCGGATAAATAATCAGAGGGAGATACAGGGGGATCAAGATGACTTTGAAATAGGGCATGGAGAAAAAGCCACAAATGGAAAGGAAGGGAAAATAACATTTTTATTGTGTTTCCTCTAGAAGTATCTGAGTGTTTAACTTTGCCTTCCAGTGGAAAAGAGACTATCCATTCCCTGTCTCACAATGAAATAAAAACCCAAAGCAAATCATCTGACTTCTGACAGCTTGAAGTTTTTAACACAGTCAATAAGGCAACATGTTTTCTCAAAGTCAAAAAAGGACCTGTGGTTTGTGACAAAACTTATTAATAAATGTGTTCTCTTAGGCAGTGAATTTGGAGGTTGCCTCATCAGACAGTAATTACCAGCCCAGCACCACCATTCCTGAGACAATTGAAATCTAGCCTGGCAAAAAATTGATGTTGAAGATTAATTGTCCCCTGTAGCACGTTTTCAGACAGATCTGAAATACAGAGAGGACAATTGTCCTTTGGGTTTAATAGAGCTGGCTCTTTGATATCTGCAGAGCTAGAACAGCTATATGGGGTTTTGCCCTGACTTACAGACAATAGGAAGAAGGTGTTTTCAGAGAGGTGCCACTGTCACAAAGAGGAACACCCATGGGTGATGTCTATCCTAGCTGGACTGAGAGTAATAGCCAACAAACTATGTATTTTAAAAGTGGTACGTGTGTATTTCCTCATTCAGCTCTAACTGCAGCAATGTCAGTGCTGTATAGCCTGCACAGCTTTTGAACATGAATTGGAAAGTCAAAACCATATGGTTGAGTTTATCTTGATGTCATTTTCAAATGCTTAAGAACGGGCACCACTCAGAGCCCCGGGGAGATCTGATCTCCCCAGGGAGAACTTTTGAAGTGCAGTAAAACAAGCTTTTGCTCTAACACAGTTATTGTCTAGCTACTGTGGGGTGCTGGTTTGAGCTGGAGAAAATCTTCTGTGTGGAAACTCTTTTGGCATATTCCTTTTAACTTGCTTGGTTTCCTGTGGTTTGAGCTGAAACTGTCAGTGCTCCTCTAATCTTTGAACCTACCGATGAGCTTTAGTGAAATTGGCCAGAGGCATCCTTGGTATTGCTGTGAGTGCTCATCTAGAGAATCCACACTTGTTGCTGACGGAAAATAGGCTTTTTGTGTTCTGCTGCTCAGGAAGCAATCTGTATTTGGTTCTCCCCAGAAGTCAGGAAGCTGAATTTCAGCTGTGTATTGAACCTCTAGAAGCAGCAGTGGGTGCTTGCAGTAGGAAAATGAGGGTATGTCTCAGCAGGAAATCTGTCACAATTTAATGTTTCAGGGGGCAGGTTTTGCAAGGGCTACTAGTTCAAATGGGTGCCTGAACCTCTTGGAAGTTTTAATATAGGTTTTCCGTAAAAATCCTTGTCTATAGCCCATCGCATATTCTTTCCTTTTATAATGGCAAACTCATAACAACAGGGAGACTGAGAGCTGACCTAGCAATGTCCTTGATGTCTCCTGGTGAACAGTTCTGTCTCTGCTCTGTGGCAACACTTCATGCCTTTAACCTGGCCACTCCATTCAAGTGTCGGTAGTCTCTGCTCCAGGACTCTTCTTTCTTGTGCCTTTTAGGAAATTGAAATTGAAGAGGTATTTGTTCCAAGCAGGAGGGGCTGAGCATATGTATAATTAAGATGATTCCAGGGGAACCTGTAGACCTGGAACCATGAGCACCACCTCTGAGCATGGTTTCAGCTCTCGTGCAGACTGTGATGGGAATTACTTGGGAGTGGGAAAGCTAAAGTCTCTTCTGGAATAGCACTGCAGGAAGCAGGGAGATTTGGGACTGCTCCCTGCCATGATCACAGAATATTCTGAGTTGGAAGGGACCCACAAGGATCGAGTCCAACTCTTAACACTGTCTCCCTGGTGGGAATCGAACCTGGGTCTCCTACACACCAGGTGGGGGACACTTACCACTGTACTAAAGTGATGTTTAACAGTTGAAGCTCAGGGAACCTGTAAGGCTGATTTGCAAAAGCTGTTTACACCAGCACACAATGCTGGTCCCATAATTCCTAAGCTTCTTAGCCTCTGGTGTGAGAGAAACCCCCTATGAATCAACTTTTTTAATATGAGATTTAGTAAGTTGATTTTCAAAAGGTACTCATAGGCTACTGACAGCATTATCAGCTGGGGATGGTACCTACCAGCACTTCTGGGGCTTCTGGGCTTGCTGCTGAGCTCTCCAGCCACTGTCCCTCATTACCAGGGGGAAAGGTATAGAAAGGAGCAACTGATGGGAGCTTTGAGTTAGGATTAGCTTTGAAATGGTTTTTTTTTCAGCCCTCTGAAAAGTATCTCGCCATGGTACTGACAATAGCAAATGATTTTCAGCTTTTCTAGACTCTCTTCCATTCTACATTGTGCTGCTGATAGCCTCGCAGCAGGGGTTCAGGGGAAAAAAGAGCCAAAACCAACCAACCAACCAAAAAAAATAACCCCCCCAAACCAAAAACCAATGACAATTTACTTTATGCGGGGAGAAGGAGAGAAAGGGCAAACTCCAGGAAATAAAACTTGCACAACAAATTTACTATGATGTCTCTTTGTCTGAGCACAGGCCTCAGTGCCAAGGTCTCGTCTAGTAGATGATGGTGTTGAGGGGCTTTGTCACACACTCTGCAGGGGCAGCATCTGTGTGGACTGATGCGTATGTACATGCAGTCTTTCAAGAATCATCTGGTTTCTTTTCTGTTTGTATTTGTTTGGCTTGTTTTTACTAGGCTTATAATCAAAAGTGGAAAAGGAAGAATAAAATTAAGTAATGTTCAGTAGAGACATGGAGAGAAAACTTCTTGCTGGGCTGTGAATGGCCCAGCTCAGATGCCCCACTCTCTTCCCAAACCTTCCTCAGCAAATCTGTGTATGTGTAACTGGACGACTTGGCCACTTGATGTCTCTGTGGGTTGTGGAGAACCGTGGGTAAATACAGGTCATGCTGGAGCTGGATGGAAGCTGCAGTAGTGACAGGCTTGCACCTCAGAGACAACCATTTGATAGAGCAGCATGCCGGTTCCTCTTCCCTGCTTGTTTCTTTTAATGAACTTCAGATTTCCAAATTAATTGGAAAAACGGGAAGATTTGGGTAGCCAGTTTTCAAAAGGAGATGATGAGCACCTGTACCTGTCAGTGCTGCAGGTATGGAACATGCCATAGAAATTTGGAATTATGTTTTAGACAGCCCCCAGCTTTGTCTGCTTTCCCTCTAGGCAAAAGCCTGTGGCAGAAGGGGGCTAAGATGACAGACTGTTGCAGTGCCTCCATACAGAGGAAGCTGAGGCTTGGCAAATATCAGACCAAAATCCTCACCATTGCATTGTGGGGTCTTACATGGGGGAATTTGTGTGCTGCCATAAACATGAAAACTGGCTCTGTGGGGTTGGGTCACAAGGTCTGGGGCATTCCTGTGGCTTTGCAGGTGTGCCAGTCTGTCCTCCAAGACTGATCACTCTGTGGCGCTCTGACACAGAGGGTTCAGGTGGGTCAGAGGTGCTTCTTTCAGTCTGACACCATCACAGTTCTAAAGACAGCACTTGCCACAGGTCTTTTGGTGGTGTATTATGAAAATCTAGGTTAGCCTTTGCTGCAGCCAGATTGTGAGATCTCTGTGCCCTTTGACTGTGGAGAGATGCTTGGGCCTGAGATTGCTTTGGGTGCTGTATAGATAAACTGAATGTGATTAGTCACAGTTGCACATGGAAATGCCTCACGCAAAGAAGTTCCCCATAATCATTTCTGCTGGTGGTGCTAAATTTCACTATGATAGTAGCTGGAGGATCCAGCTCTCCTGTGTTAAATGCTGTGTGTGTGCACACAGCTGGCTCTTCTTTCCAATACAACTAGTCCTAAAGAACTTGGAGGTTTTCTTTTGCAAACCCAGATCTGCCCGGATACAGGCTTTTCCTCACGGTGATTCAGCAGCACTGTTGCTGTTCCCTATGAGTGTATAGAATCTTTTAAGGTACAATTAAAAGAAGTTGAATGACCTCTTTTTTTCCAGCTCAAATAAAATGTTCTGCAATGTCTCAAACCAGCAGTTTTACCTCACTGCATGGGTTTTCAGTTTGGGCCATTTCTAAAGCTTCTGCCTGCAGTGTATCCATCCCTTTTCCCAGAGCCACTTCAGAGAGAGTAGAGCTTTGTGTTGGAAAGGTGGTGGCTGGGAAAGTGCTCATCTCTAGCGAAACAGTTTCCCTGAGCCACTTTCCAACCTCAGGGTACTTGAGCAAAACTGCACACAAGGCTCATGGTACGATCTGCTGTTACTTGTGTGGGAAGATAAACTTGAAACATCTCAATCTATTTGCTAAGCTGCAATTTATGAGCTCCAAATGGCTGAGTCTTAGAGGGGAATAGAAGATTTGAACCAAAACTCTGCCACTCTGTCCCTGGAGGCAGAGACCAGTTAAAATACTAACTGCCTTGAGTGGAGCATATAGATTTATAGAGGTGACAAGAAGCCCTCTCAGGACCTGGCAGCAGTGCCATGGGCTCTGTGCTGCAGATCAAAGCAGCTGGGGCTTAGAAGTGACAGGCTTAAAGTGAGTGGCAAGGGCTTGACGAGGAAATGGTTTGGGAAATACACAGAAATGGTGAAGGCTTCTGTGTTCGCAGACTTTGTTCCTGTACAGTTCTCAAGACAAAAAGGGGAATTTGTTTATTAAACAGCTTTGTGACTTACTAATTCCATTCATCTGAGGATAGAACTGCTCCCTCCAGAGTGCTTGTTATTGCTGGCCTGGAAATCAGTCAGTGTTTGTCCATGAAGCGATGTTCTGGTTGAAACTTCATGTTCAGTCAGTAATTTATGCAATTGTTAGGAGACTGCTCAGATGGCTAAATGACTTCTATTAACAAACTTTAATTCTGTACTCTTAAAAGAAATAATTTATGCTTCAGGACCCTTTATTGGATTTCTAGTCTAACTTCTGAGGAGAGATTGAGGCTTTGTCTTTTTACCAGTGATTGCTTGAAGTTATCTTTTAGTCTAGAAGCTGCTTAACTTTTCTCAGCAGCCAGTTTGTGAATATGGTCTTGGCAGGTGTCAGTTCCTAAAGCCTCTTATCTTTCCCCAGGGAAACATTTGTTGGGACTTAGTTCCACAGACAATTATAGTCAGGTTAGCTTTTGCAAGTGTGTGCCAGTGCTTGTGAACTTAATAAATGCTCCTAGCAAATGTTAGATGTTTTGGCTGCACTTTTATGCTGCAGAATAAACAAGTTTGACTGATGTTTGGTGCTACAGCTACTCTAATAATTACAGTGGTGTCTCTCATTAAGTCAGATAGTTGTGATTTCTTGCAATAGCTGGACAAGTTGGTGCCCTGCCAGGTTTCCATTTTACTCCAGTAAGGAACTGAGTCGGTTTTCTACGGTAGATTATGCCCTATCACTGAGATGTAGATAGGAAGGGAAAGTGCTTTGAGAATTCAGGACAGAAAGTACCATGGAAGAGATTAACAAGACCTATCTATTAATTATAAAAGGTGGTATAAATTCTTAACTTAGAAACTGTTTTATTAGTGGTTACCACCACTAATACCAAACACTCAACTAAATGTTGCCTAAGCTGTGGAGCAACAGAAGGGGGATTCTGTTCTTGCTTTGTGTTAAGAAAAAACACATGAGCACAAAATGGCCAGAAATTTCTGAATAGGATCTTCTTCCACAATCTCACAGGAGATAGTTTTAATTGAAAGTCGGCACCATATGTGGAAGAATCCACTTGGAGTCCTTCAGCTAGATTACTTTGTAATTCAAAATGGGAAAACGCCTATCCCCAATTATGACAATATATTTTGCCAGCCTGCGCTGATGGAGTGTTGCCAGGGAAACTCTCTAATCATCAAAGAACATGTTAGTGTTAATGTGATTTTTGTAGGTCTCCTAAGAGAATGGCTTATGTCCTTCCAGGAGAAAGACTCTGCTGAATAAATCATCCAGCATTCCTTACCAATGAGACTCTCCTAAGGATATGGAACAAACGAGGATTTTTTTCCTAAAAGAAAATGTGCTTCTCCCCCAAGCAGGCGTGCTGGCAGCAGCTGCTTCGAGGCATGTAAACAGCTGTTTTTTTTTCTTGGGGAATGCTGCCCAGAGAACCCCTCAGTTGGCAGTATGGTTGGTGGGACAACAGAAATATACAAGCAGATTATTAGCTCCTTTGGGGGATAATGAAGGACAGTGGCAGACGCTTCTTTAAAATAAGCTGTCCTATTTGTTCTCTGTGCATCTGGCTATGGGGCTTTCTGCTTTCTCTGCCCCTGAAGGGCTTTCCTCCTTCGTGGTACTGCTGCAGAACACTATCGAGAAAAGCTGCAGAAGCTTCTCCTGACCTGCAGGGAGCTGTGCCTGTGACAGCAATCAGGATCTCTCCCTAGGAGGACTGCAATAGGCTGCCTTTCTCTGCAGCAGACAGGCAGCAGATATGGAAGTAAGATTCAAGTGTAAGTGATATTCAGTCCCAGGGCTACTGTAAGTTGGAGTATATAACTAATGAAATACAAAGCAACATCTCTGAAAGTATCTGGGTTTTCAAGATAGATCAAAGCAGCCCAAAGACTGTTTAAATAGGCTGTCCTATCTCGTGGGAGTTAGAGCTGGGAGGTTCCCATGGACTTGAGGGGTTCATAGGTACCTGATTTTGGATGCTGGTTATGGAGCTCACCTGCAGGGGATACATGTAGGCTGCAGCCACTTGCTGCTAGAACAGATCTCTCTAAGATGCTGGCAGATATAGAGACCCATCCATACCCAGCATTGGCCTTGCCACTGATAACCCTTCATCTCTATGAGGAAACTGGCTGAAAACGGGGTGGGTGATGACTGCTCTGGTGTCTCAGAACACAGACTATCAGTTTGGTTTTCAGTCACTCTGTTGAGGACTGGCATAGGTTGGCTGAGCTGAGGCTGGCAGCTGGTGGGGTGCAGGGCTGCCTGGTGGCACTGCAACACTGGTACCACACAATATCAGCATGACCACTGTGTGAGGGGACTGAGGACACCAGCATGGGTGTTCTCCACCCACCAGGCTCTAGGGAATCGTCAGGAAAACTCCCTGAATACAGCCATAAATGTTGCACTGCTGTGATGCCTCCACCCAGTCCTGGTTCTCAGATGCAATTGCAGGAGCACCAGCTCCTGAATAGATCTCTTTGAAGGGGGCTTGGGAGAATTTTGGACCTTAGATGACACTAGGGTTCACTCAGTCATCTGTGTCCTTCTAGCCACCCATGGGGACAAGGGCAGTACATCTTGTTGTCATGTCCACAGGCACTGTGCTGCTTTTCCATCTTCTTCAGTAACTCCAGTGAGAGGTGGGAAGAAATTTGGGGTTCTGCACACTCAGTCTTTGTCTCTGCTGGGGACTCAGCACAGCCAGCAAGGTGGTGTGCATCCTGTCAGAAGTAGGCTCACTTGCTTCATCACATCTTACAGAGTATTCAGAACATGAAGGTGGAAGCACATTTCTTGTTCTGTTTTGATTCAGACTCACCTTGAGGTCAGGCAGACTGTCTTACTCTGTGTTTGCATAAAGCCAAATTAATTTCTAGAGCTGCTTAGCAGGAGCATAAGGTTTACCAGTGTGTTGTCCTGGAAAGCTCTGCTAATATACAACCTACATCAATTACACTGTCTGAAGAAGGCTTCCCTGGGTGACTTATTTTGTTCTGCTCCCCCTCCAGCTTTGTATAAAATGAACTACCTTGGCAAAAGTCAAAGAAACACACTGAAATCTTCCTGGCTGTCTGCCCACAAATGTTCCCTGGTTATCCCTAGAGTGTTGAGGAGGGCTAGTGAGAGCATGTGGGAGAGCTTTGGCTGTGCCTTGCTCAAGGATCCATCATTCATCTGAGATGGTGCCCACAGAACAGGGCCCTTGGCCATGAGACTGTGTGCATGGTGGGCTGAGATGTCACAGGAGCAGTCCAGAGCAATGGAAGGTAACACTGACCAAGCTGTTGTCTCCTTGACAGTGGCAGACTGTGATAGAAAGCTCTTAGTGCTCTTTTTCTTCATCCATTCTACCAGGCAGGCCTCAAGTGTACAGACAGTGCCCAAGAATCAAAATAATTAAGAGAAGGAAGGAGGAAAGGGAAGAGGTGTTTATGGGTTGCAGCCAGAAGATTTGAGCATTGGTGATTTCTACCCTGAGGCTGGCAGCCTCAGTGCTGAGCTCAGAGAATTGCTGGATGCCATGGGAAACAGATGGGAGCATTAGAAAAGTTTGGCTTCTGTGTTCAGCTAGAGAGCACTGGGGCTCAACAAACCAGCACTGGGGACTCCTCGAACACAGTTCCTCCTCTTAGGCCACTCTTATCCAGGAACTTTGGGTAACTTTTGCCAGTCATGGTATGTGACAGTGACCCAGTGGAGACCAAACTGGAGAATTTGACCCATTTATTTTTAACAGAGAACTAACAGCTGATAAACCAGATTTTGACTAATGTGTAGCTGTTTTCTTTTTTGCAGTTAACACTGTTGACAAACCATGCATGATATAAAACAGGTGTTCATTAAAAGTTAGGTATAATATTCTCTATCTCCATCTTCTCACATTCCCGTCTCCCAAAGCACATTTCCTGTTAAGTTAATTTTTTTCACTTTTAAAAGCTCTCTGCAAACATTAACTAATTAATCCTCACAGCCCACTATACACATGCTTTAATTAATGAGCACTCATTTACTGAACTCACACTGTCTCATTAAATATAAATTGAATATATGTTTGGGAACTTTAACTAGAAACATTAAGGGGAATTTATACAAAGATTGAATGCAAAATATGCTAATAGTAGCTGGAGGCATCAAGATTCAAACACTAAGGTATTTAGTAAAAAAATGTTGTGTTGTCAGTGAGCAGTCAGACAATTAGCTGTTTCTTTGAGATGCATATGTTGTCATGCCCTTGAAGTCATCATTCACTACGTGTTGTTACCATAGTAATCCTGATAATTTGCTTCCCATAATGTCTGTCTATACACTTTGTTCTGTTAGTTTAATATTTTGCAGAAACTGGGCTGGCAGCTTGCTGTGAATTACTCAGAGCAGGAGTGTGCTGACACAGACATGTAAATGCTAATGCTTAGACTTGCTATGGACACTAGGTAGTCTGTGTTATCATCCACTGAGCAGAGCAGCCATGGTAACTGTTATGGTTGTCTCAACAGCTCTGTCTGGAGGTTGTTATTGGCAGGAGGAGTAACACAGAATGTGTCTCAACTTCCCATTACCCACCATCACTCTTGGACAAGGCATTTACTGCTGTGTGCTGACTAAACTATGTCTGGATTAACCGCATTGTCACAGCTCCATGCAGTTATTTAGGGCAGAGCTGCTATAGGTGTCAGTGAAACTTAGAGCCCAAGCACTCCTGAGGATTTGGGCTGTTTTGCCCAGGTATAATTCTCTTGGCTATGTCTCTTCTTGTTGCACCCTCAAGCACTGAGCAGTTTAAGTGCTGCTTGCCACCCAAGATGCAATCATATCTCAGTGATGACTGAAGTGTTTTCCTATGAATAAATTTGTAAATCAGCAGAAGAAGAGTTGAGTGCTTTTACAGGGTTGTGAGTGTCACTTGGTTTACAGGAATGTGGCTGGAAATGAAGTATTATTTGATCACCTGAGATTTGGATTACATCCTCCTTATCTGTCTTCCCATACCTTGGAGAAATAGTGGGCCAGAATCCTGACTTATTGCCAAGAGGCATCTCCAAACGTAACTGAACCTTTCTTCGATATGAAATTGAGATACATATTTTTCTCCCAAGTTTTGTTGCAAAAAATCAGAGATGTTTTATTTCCCTTTGGCTTTTAATATCTTATGAAGAGCTAACTCTTTGTATGTAAGAGACAGTAATTTCCCAGTGCTGAATGGTGAAGGATGGAGTTTCCACTGCAGAGACCAGTTGCTGTAGGAACAGTAGCAGCAGATGCACTTCAGTTTTGACAAGGTTTGTACATGCAAGTCTGAATGGATGTTCCCTTGATTGATGTGTTTTTAAATCAATAAGAACTTTGCACTCACAAAGAAGCTTTTAGTGATGCCTGATCTTTTAACTAGAAATACATTTCTGTACCAGCTATGTGTTAGCTTGTTATCCTGAAGAGTTATCAGGGCTCTGGGAGCTGTTCTGGGTCTCCATCTTCTCATGACTTCTGTGTATTATGGAAACTCTTACAAGCTGAGTGCAAAATGCTCATGCAACTCCTGACACCTTTAGGAAGGCTTTCCTCAGGTACTGGACTGAGTCTTGCAAACAATGCTCCTACTGACACACAGAAGAGGGGAAAGCTATTCATTTTTTTAGGGCAAGCACGAGTTGAGTATTCTATTGCTCTAGCCAGCAGCTTTCTTTGAGAACACACATATGTATCATGTGGCACAGAAACACTTAAAAGCAAGCTTCACTCAAAAGTGTAATGAGGAGTACATGGTATGACAGCGAGATAACTACTGGAACAACAAGCATGACTACCTTTTGGGAAAAACATTGTAAACACTGTTTGCAATTCAAGTTTCCAGAAAAGTAGTACTTCTTTCTCTTCTGTTTTTATCAGAATACTGGAAGCAGTCAGTGACTTTATTTCCTAACCTTGTCTTTCCTCACAGCAATATTTTGTGTTGTTCAAAAAAATGAGTATAAGAATAAACATACTGGAACAAGCCAAGTGTGTCATTTACAGCAACATACAGGCAAGCATAGTGATAGTTTTCTAAATAATGTTGTTTCCAGCAGTTTGTGGTTCAGAGCTTTCATAAAACAAAGGCAGTGTCTTTGTACTTTTTTCTTCAATGAAACGTTCAACTTTTAGCCTGTGTTTAACTTCTGTCATCCACAACACTAAGCACAATGGGTTCCTTGGCTGCAATACACATTTATGAAGAACTGTCTCCTTCAGATTGTTTAGAACCTGTTATGGTTTTGTCTGATAGTCCATAGTTCTAATGTGGAAAGAACACATGTGCAGTCTGTACCTGTTCCCTTTCTCCATGCCACTCCTGATTTTATGGATATTATTATACTTTCCTTAGCTGTCTCTTTTCAGGACTGAAGAAACTCAATCTGTTTAGACTGGAACCATTTCAACTATCTTTGACTGCTACCTTAGGAGGATGATATGAGTATATGAAGCTGCCATTCAAATAAACTCATTGGCTTGTCCTTAGCTTGTGGCAATAGATTTACTGAAGTTGGTGCCAATCTCAGAAAATTATGCTTTGCATAGTAGGTAGTCAGACTAGTCTGAGGACGTATGAATATGGTGACTTTGCAAGATTGGTTTTTGTGATAGATGAGTATGGTGGGAAAGAGCCAAAAGAGTTTCCCTATTTTAACGTGCTGCTGGTAGAACTCAGGCATGCAAAAACACAGCTTCAAGTGAAGGAAAAGGCTACTTGGAACAGCGAAAGAATGTAGGAGGGTCTGCCTGGGATAGGAAATAATGGGGTTGTGAACTGTGTTTGCATGTGAGTTTTCAATATCCTCCAGATTCCTGAATTTTGTTGGGAGCAGTTTAAAAGTGAAGTCAGACAAACTTTTAAGTGGTTTTGGTTCCAGTCCTATTTTTTTTCCCTGTTATAGTTCAGTTTGCCTCGTTTAGTGCTTTTGGTTCTTGCCCAAATTCTCAGATCAATATTTGCAAAAAGGATTTTATGTTGAATCAGCTAGAAACAAATGCACAACCATTTGTGTGTGTGTAAAAGTTTGACCATTCTTCTTGACCAGGATAGAGACATGAAGTCAATGTCTGCAAAGAGTTTGCATGATTAGATTTCAGTATGGTCTCACAGCAAAGCCTCATCTCTTGTCTTCCTTCAGGAAAATCTGGCCTTCAATATGAATTTGGTAACTCTCTTCTTGGAATAAAGAAATGTAGTATTAAAGCCCTTTTGTTGAAAACTGTAGTATAAATGTAAAGTGTTTGAATAATCCATTTGAAGCTGCTATTCATGAGACTTTTCTGAAGCCAATTTTGTAGCCTGCAAGAATACCTGAACTGAATTTACCTGAGAAGGAAATTACTTTCTACTTACCTAAATCCACCCACACACCCACCCCAGAGTTTCTATTGGCTACAGGAGTCTGCTATACTTCAAAGCCTTCCCCAATTTGCAGTGTTGCTCTGGGTTGTTAAGCACACAGGTCCATGTCCTTCTCCAATGTTAGCATCACTGGTATCTTGATGAATTCAGAGATAAACGCCTCTATAAAACCTGTCTGCTGCTTCTCCATTCACCTCTTTATCTTTCAGTGGGGAAAAGAAATTTTTTAGTTATTCTCATTTGAATTTTTTTAAAAGTTGCTTTTTTTAATGGATCTGGGCTTTTTCCTCTCTGCAAAAATCTCATGGGAGAATGTGGCTAGAAGGGGATGACTTCACTCTTTTTCTCTTCTGTGGGAGATATATGGGAGGTGAATGGAGAAGATTCCAATTAAAATGCCTTTTTTTCTTTGCTCTGTCTTCAGCAAAGTATGTTTGAGGAAGATGAGAAGCTGTTCCATTTTACTGAGGCAAGCACTAACAATAGAAGTCACAGGAGTTAGAGAAAATTGGGTTGGAAAGGCCATAAGTCTGTGTCTTTCTTCCCATTTAAAGGCAGGATTGACTCACCTTGCTGTGCCTCTGAAAGATGTTTTTCTAAATGGTTCATGAAAGACTTTTATGGCTGGAGAATCCAGAGCCCTCATGCACAAGTATTTCTAGTCCTTGTCCATTTTTTTTTTCGCTAAATATTAAGAATATTTTTGAAACTTCCTGTACTGCAGTCCAAGCCCATTCCTTCTTGTACACAGAGGAACTGATTACTACAGAAAAGTTAGTTTTCATTTGTAGAGCACTGAATGCTTCCCTTCCCCTTTTTTGTAAGCCAAACAGTTCCTGTTTCACCCTTTTCTAGCTCATTGAATTTTCTGTTCCTCTGACCATTTTAGTCTGCACTTCATCCACATGTTTGAAAACTGTGATTCCAGGACTGGACACAACTCTGGTAGAGCTGGCTAAAGAGTAAAACTTTCTAATTGTGTCTTCTGAGAAGTATGGGGGTTTCTGCAGCCAGTGACAGTTTCTCTCTTTCTGCTTCACAGCAAATGTCTGACTTTCCTATTGAGTGATCCTACCTGCCCCTCAGCCTGTGGCTCTCCAGTTTGCCTTGATGTGAGTGAATTTTTCCCGTGAAATTCAGACATTGTTTGTTTGCCCTTTATTGAATAAGACTGTTTCAATCTTTCCCTAGTTTGCCACATCTGTTAGGAACTTCTTCTATCCTTCAATATGCTTGTGGCTCTTCCCAGCTTAGCAGTGTCTGCAGGTTCAGTAGCATGTTGGTCCCTTCTTTGTTCCTTTCTTAACTGGAATTGGTAGCAGACCAATGGTCTGCAGTTACTGCCTTTTGGTCTGTCAGCAAGTCATTGAAAATATCTCCTGGAGTCTGATTTTATCTTCTGCCTCAGCACAGCTCTACATGTTCGTGTTTCCATAGTGCCTTTGAGTTGGAGGCAGGAGTGGTAAGGGCTTGGTTGAGGGACTCGGGAAGGGCAGAAAAATAAGGACAGAAATTAGCAGTGTTGAATTAATACCTGCTGCTGTGTAGTGCACTGAAGGCTACTAACTCTGATCTGTGCTCCTTATCCTTGGGGATGTCACTTTCATGCCTCAGTTTCTCTTACTTTTAAAGTGAAATGCCTGATTCTGAAGATCTCTGTAAAGGAGAAAAGCGAGGGATGTGAGCAGATTCAGGGATTTAGCACCCCTGTGCTCCGTGGAGGTTACAGGCTGATGACCAAGGACTATTTACCTGAATTGCCCAGTTTAGACCACTGGAATGACATTTGTGATCAGAGGCGTCTCTCTGGGGCTGGTAGGTAGCTGCCTCTTGGGTTCCAGAGAAGGAATTAACTGGCTCATCTTTGGCTGTTTGTTGCACAAATCAGCAGGTGTAACTTGGTCAGAATCAGCCCTAAAAAGGTGGTGGGGAGAGGCAGGGTCTGTTCACATATATTCACGTGCACCTGTAAGAGTCCTCTTGAAGGTCAGAAGAGTTATGTACAGTCTAAGTGCTTTGGTTACCTGGAATATAAGGGGTTTGCACAGGAACAACTTAATTTGACTTGATTTTAGGGGGTGGCAGACTAACCTTATCAATCCAGGGAAGTGTTTCTTATTCCTTCACAAGATTATACATATATACATTTGCCCTTTATTCCTAGACAGCTGTTTCTGTGCATGTGTCAGAGGGATTTGTCCTGTTTTATTAGCTGAATTTATTTTCTTTCCAAAGCTAAAATGCAACTGATGTAAATGAGCATCTCCTATTTCTTTTGGGCTAAAGCCATCTCAGAGTTGAGACTGAGCAGCTGCTGCTGTGTCATGTAATAGAAATCACAGCCCTGTTCTTGCAGATACCCAGATGAAATTTCTGCGAAATTAAATCAGCCCCAAACTCTTTATATTGTTGCTGCACAGCCAGGGACCATTAGATAATGAAATGGGGAGAATAATGGGCTTAGTTAAAAGTATTCCCCACTCTATTAAAATCCCTGTGCTGAGACATGCCTACAAATGCAAGCGTGCAGCTCTGCAGCTCTCCCCCTCAGCGTCTGGAGATACCTGTGAGCTGCAGTTCGCCTGCACAAAGGGTGTTTCTTAAGGCAGCAACAACTCCTTTGCTTCTCCTTAATCATAATTTTCCCCAGTGTGTCAAGAGTACCATATGGGGCTCCTTTGTGGTCTGGAGACAATAACAGACTGGTCTGGACAAGTGCCTAAATCTGCATTGCCGTCTTAAAGGTCTTGGCTCTCCCAGGAGGGAGGTGTTAGGGGTCTGTGATGGAGGCAGTCACGTTCTGGCTGGGAGATGGACCTGAACAGGATTGATTGCTCTCTGGTAGATCCTTCAAAACCAAGTGGTGGACTAAACTATTGTTTCAATCAATAACATAAATATACTGCTTGCTTGCCCCTGAGGAGGTGGGAACTCTGTTGGAAAATAACTTTTAAGGTTATTTAGTAATGTTGTGGTGACAATAGGTAGGTAAAATGTTGGACTTCCCCACAAGTTAAACCGGGATAAATATCTTTGGACACCCTTGTGTTTCAGTAAAAAGGACTTGCCCTTCATAGAGGAATTTATAATGCTTTGGTTACCTTAATGCAAAGGCCAACATGCTTAGTAATCAGGCACAGGTTATATTGCAAAACCATAATATCATCTCATTTTTGCACAATGTTATTGAGATGCCCAGGGAAGAGAGGAATTCTGCATCAGCATGTGTGAGTACAGTGAGATAACTATGGAAAGACAAATCTTCCTTGGTCATTGATCACATCCTCCTGAAGAGAATCCTGTAATTTAAATCACAGTGCATGGGGGCGGTAGCTTTCGCTGGGGAAGCCTCACATTTTAATTGCACAACTTGCAGTCTGAACAAATCCTGAGGCTCATTTTCATGAGCCTCTCCAGCAGCTTGGAATACAGTGCTTGTTCACCTGACTCTCCAGTGGTCCTGCATCTTCTTTCCTTGCCTCATGCTGATCTAGTAGCTGGGCAGGAAAAGGGAATTTCCCCTGCTACTTAACTCTATTTTTTCCGCTTTCCTGCAATGTCTCCATTTTCCAACAGCTCACTCTGCTCCACTCCTTCCTCTCTAGGCACTCCCAAACATCTTGACTCCTTTCTGAGGTAGCAACTACTTTCAAGGNTTTTTTTTTTTTTTTACGTTCCTCTACCTTGTTGTAAGGACTCAAGGGCTTTTCTCCCTTGGCTGAGACTTGCTGCTGAACTATCTGGTAGTCCAGCTTGTTTATCTGGCTGCTGGCCTTTGAAGGATGTGCTGCCAGAGTTGTCACGAGAGCTGCTGGCTGGAGCAAATGAAAACAAATGAGAGGCAGAAACATTACGGCCTGAGCAGCAGCAACCCTGCCAAAACCTGGCCCCGTGTCCAATAACTCTTGAACTGTCTAACAATTTAGACCAAAGGAGATGCTTCACAACAGGTACTGGGAAACCGCAGCTCTGCCTGATTCACCTTCCAAGGGCAACTCTACACACTGCACTTCCAAGCTGCTGCAGGTTCTGAGCAGTGAAGAAGCGCAGTGCTCCTATCTTGTGGCACAACATCACCTGCCTCCATGCCCAGGAAAAAGGTACACTACCTGCAGGCGTAGTGTAATGGACAATGAGGGCTGGGAATGGGAGCAAGGTGAAAATCTTGGCATTTGACACCCCTCCTATATGGGGGCCCTGAACAGGGGGTTGTCCGCAGCTCTCAGTCAATCTCTCACTTCAGAGAAATCTTCAGGATGAATTGCACCTTTGTGAGAGGTGCTATTCTAAGGTCTTTCTGTTTGAGAGAGAGGGAAGGTGAAACCTGGAGAGGAGTAGTGATGATGGGATCAAAGCCTGCAGGAAGAGCAGAGAATCAGCTTCCCAAGGAGTTTCCCAAAGACAAAGAGGAGCTACCAATTCTGGAGACTGATGTTTATGAAAGGTATCTAATGACATTATCAAATGTTAGTGCCAACCTTTTCTATAAATTTATTGTATTGGTCTCTTGCTGAAATTGAGAATTACAGCAATATGGATTAAGCAGATGAAATCAAGGTACAGGAAGGGGAGTGACTTATCCAGGGCCACATAGCATGGCAGTGCTGAGATAGGATTTGGGTTCCTAACAGTGCCCTCAGTGACTAAGATGCTGTAGAGCTCTTGTTTTAGTCTATGGAGAGGTTCAGTTTACCAACTGTTTTTTCTGTCATAAGGAGTGGAACTGGCTGTGTCTCTTTGTCTTTCACATGTTTTAAAATAAGAAGTATTTATAACACAACAATAAAACCAAAATTCCCTGGGTGAGGCAGGAAGCTCAAGATTTTATCTGCCATTTTAGTGGCTATTGTTCCAGAAATTGGAACATAAAGTAAGTTGGCCTCAGAAAATGACTTTTTAAAAGTTATATTGTCTTTCAAATCCATCTCTCCTCCCAGTGAGAGGAGATAAAAGGGACACAGGTACCTCAGTGTCTGAAATGGATGAGTTCAGGTAAGTTAAAAGGGTTTTTTAATGCCTTATTATTTCAGAATAAGCCCTCAAAGCAATCGCAAGGAAAGCAAAAGGAAACCTATATCATTCCTCAAAGCGTAATGGAAGAAAACATGGAAGCAAAACCTCATTGTTTCTTATATACTCAAAGGAAAACAAATCGGGTTGTTCATGGAAAATTTTCCTCTCTGGTCAAAATCTCCTGCTTCCTACCCCTTCCTCAGCTTAGAGGTCACCACAGTGTCATTGAACATGGGATATCAGAGAAATAAAGGATTGGGAACTGATAGGAAGGCAACAGCCTTTTCTGAGTATCAAATCTCTGTCTAGCCTAGAAGAAGGAAAGAGGGAAAAAGAGAATGAATTGTCAAACTACTGTATCAGCAAACCAGTTCTCTTTATTTTCATGGTATGTACTGAAAATCACCAAGAATATTTTTTCAATTTTCCTGTAGTATATTTCTTCTGTATTTAGGGAAAGAAAATACTAGAAGAGGAGAGTGAAATATAACTTCTCAAGGTCACCTAGTCTTGGACAAGCAGAGGTGATGAAGTATCTAATAAATATCTCAAGAGACCTGAGCAGGAACCAATGTCTAATAACCTTTAATTCCAATATTTCTGAAAGGCAAATCTGTATTAGTCATCCCTCTCACCCTTGTTTCCTCACGATATGCCAGTCTGGTCTCAAAGAATTCTGGGAAGGGTCAGAAAAAGGAAGGAAATCTGGGGTTTTTTTGTTGGTCACTGATCACTTCTAGTTGTCACCTTACAAACAAACTATCTCTTTAAAGCTGGATTCACTGTCCACTTGTTAGTGTTGCTTGAAAGAAGAGATAGGTTGCATTAATGTATTATGGTGTAACTCCTGATCAGCTGAAATCTGGGGGGAACTTATTTGAAAGGGGATCCCACTAGACTTGTTGCTTTTCAGTATTTGAGACTTCTCTTTCTGTATGAAATCAATTTGCATCAAAAATGTATAAATTAAAAATGTAGAAGCAATAGTATCTTTTTCTCTGCATTTCTAGATATAGCAGAGCACTGATGAATCTGAAAGGACAGGTACCCCTTTGTAAAGCTGCATTGTGCCTGGGGCATGAGCAGGGTGGCTCCAGTGGCCAGTGGATGGATGCCTTTGGCTAGAAGCTGACTTTCCAAATGGTTTGCAACGTATAAATAAACAAACAAGCACGTTAGGACAGATGAGGTTCCTGATTTTCTCGAATAGCCAACGTGTGTGAAAAATCTGTATGCAATCTTAGCAACAGAGAAGCAACAAAAAAGGCAATCTTTCTACCTTCTGTCTGACTCCTATTGCCTTGGGGCTGTTCATTCTATACCTGCCATGCAAATCATTTGATTAAGTACTAAACTTGAAAAAAGTAAATAGCCTATTTAAACATGTTAAGTACAGCCTGTCACCTACTTAGATGCTATTTAAACATAACCTATTTAAATATGCTTTCAACTAAGCCTGTGTGTATCTTGTTCCATGCCACCTACCTTGTAAATGAAATTCCTTATAAAAACAAAAATGAGGCGATAAAATACATGAAGAACAATCAGCTTTGTTAAAATACAACGAACCATCATACAAGGTTTCAAATATGTTGTATTTCCAGTCCGTGGGCATCCATTAACGTCAGAGAGAAGGAAATTCTTTAACACAGCTCCACATCTGGCACCTGTACTGCACTACTATCACTGCTCTTTGTCAGAGACTTTAAAATATTTGCACCTCTCTTTCATTTCACCAGTTGCTTGAATTTGTAATTGGTATTGTCTAATGTGTCTAAAAGGAAGCAGGGACTGGATATAGCTCATCTTTATCACTTCCCAATTTCTTGTCCTGTGTTCCTGTACAGTCTTTGTGTAGACCAACAGAACAATCATCTTCTGCATCTCCTGGAGGTATTTAAGAAAAGATTGGATGAGGTACTCGTTGACATGGTCTAGATAATGGGGTGGGGAGTTAGGTTAAAAAAAAAAAAATGACCCTGAGATTAGCTCAGATGGTTAAAGCATGGTGCTAGTAACACCAAGGTTATGGGTTCAATCCCTGTATGGGCCATTCACTTGGGATTTGGACTCAATGATCCTTGTGGGTCCCTTCCAACTCGGAATATTCTGTGATACCTTGCAGAGGCAGGGGCTATTCTATCCCACTCTACTCTCTTACAGGTCTAAGTTCAGAAAAGGTGATGAGCTTTGCAGTCTGGGGGGTGCCCATGTGTCCTAGGGTTAGCCAGCAATGCAGTCGGTGGGTTGGTACAACTGTGCCCAGCTGTGGCATGGCCTTGCCTTCTGACATCAGTCAACCATTTGACTTGGGTTTTCCCACTCACACTTTGTCCTTTGCACTGGGATTTCAAGTCCTTTATATTCCTGTTAGGGTATGTAGTACAGAGACTTTGTCCAGAGAAGTTACATGCTGGTATGTAGTTACATAGCTAACAATGCCATACGAAATATTCCGACAACATCATATTCATAACAGGAACGAAAGAGGCTTGGACCATGAGTTTTAGTAATATTAATTAACTAGTAAAAATTGAGGTTTATATGAAGAAGCTGATTTCTTTCCCATATCATATGGCTCCTCATAGTGGTCCGGATAGGCAGATGGTCTGTGCTCTCTGTAACTGTCTGTATGAGAACACGAAGGGTAATTTATTGCCATTTCCATTAACTGCTCCTAATGCAAAGAGGAAATGTTAGTAGTCACTCCTCCCTGGAGGAGATGTGATGCTTGACCTTTTCTTGAAGGAGGGAAGGAAGGGGGGAAATGTTAAGAGAGGATGTTCTGCTGGGATGCTGTCATTGGAAATAACAGCGACCTTTTCCCTGTGGTCAGCAGGTGGCATCATGAAGATAAATTACTTCAACTTGCAAGTTTAAAGATCTTTGTGCCGAGGAAGAAAATTTAAGAAACCAATCAAACACTATTGCAGCTTCAGTTCCTGTTTTTCAGCTCTTGTGCAAATAGTTGCTGTGCATGGAAATGTGAGGCAGATACTGTAATTTGACAGCTAAAAGGGACCGGTAGTGGATGTATGGAAGTTTTTACCTGAAGGGTTACACCAAAATCCTGTCATTCTAGTGAGAATGTAAATTACCATGAGGATCTAGGCACTCTTGTCTTGACAGGTCACTACCACTACCAAAAAAAAGGCAAGGTTTCCCCCCTCTCATCGAATCTGAGAGTCTCTTTAGGAAGGTTAATCAGTGACGGTACATATGATCCCACTTCATACCCATTTTCACTTCTAGCACTATACACTCAGTAGTACCATAAGGTCAATATAAAATCAAGTCTGCAGAATTGCCATGGTGATAGCCACAATTCCTCCCCTGTGGTTCCAGATGACCTGGGAGGGCAGCTCCGACAGGTACTTTCTAATTTACTGCTCAACTTCATTTTCTTCCTATGGAGTTTATAGGGAAGGTCACTCTTCACATTTCATTTCTTTAACGTTGTTCTTGTTTTCTTTATTGCAAAGCAAGTGGGAGCAAATGATTGGGTGATATGTGAAGTGAAAGAAAAGCAGACATTCTTGAGCAGTTATGGACCTCTTGCTTTAGATACTGATATTTGGTACCTGTTAGAAGATTTTTGTAGGAATGCGGACAAAGATATTGGAATTAGGACATGCTCAAAGGATGTGCACATGGAGTACTCAACTCTATTGCAAACCACAGCATTCTCTGCCATCAGCTGCTAGCTTTGAAGAACAGTATATCTGCTGGTAATTAAGCTGCCGTGTGTGTAGTCTATCATTGGACTGGGGCAGATCACAGTGGTGGGTCATCAGATCCAGCCTAGCTAAGATTGCCTCTGCAGGTGCTCCTGAAATGTGTCTACAGGGAGCTGAGTGCACTAAGCACAGACCTGCAGCATTCTTGCTGTAAATGGGGCCAGCTGAGATGTCAGAGTTCCCATGGGATGATGTGTTTAAGTGCATCTCCAAGCTCAGACCTGCTCACCTTGTTCGGTCTCCTTAAGTACTCCCTGTAGAAAGCATCCTATTAACTTACTGGTGTTAACTGTGAGTATGAGCTACCATTACCAGACTGGTTTGGTCAGGTGACTGGAATGCAGTTTTGAAACACTGTGATTTGGGGTCTTGGAGAGAAGGGCTGGACCTCCCTTGGGAAGGAAAGGGAACAATTGTGCTTGGAACAAGTTGTGAAAAAATTTAGGAGGGGTTCCATTCTAATTTCCTTATCTTTGTATCCTCTCAGGCCTTCAGCCTTATACACTTTTGCATTTATGGGTTTATTAGAATCAGTTTCCTTAATACTAAAAGCGTTCACTACTTACACCAAGAATTATCCTTTTTATTTTATATTTTATATTTTGAATGACAGGGAATATTCTGAGAGTCACAGTGTTGATATTTACTTGGTCCTACATATTGAGACTTAGAATACCTCCAGTGCTGGGGACAATCAGTGCCATTGTAAAGGCTGCAGTGGGAGATGGATTTAATTCTCAGGTTTGGGGCAAGATACAGGTGATTTGAATCCTGACAATACAAACACATGGGAAAGAAGCTCTAGTGCTTTAAGTGCATGTATATGAGAGGTACGAGCCTCAGCAGGATGGTCTAGCTGGCCATGACAAAGATGGTGTGCTCCCCAGATCAGGCACTGCTCAGAAGTACTCACCATCTCTGTGCTCTGCAAGTATGTCAGTTAGGAAACATCCTGAAGCTGAAATGCAGACAGAAGTGAATTATGTTAGTCTTCATTGCTGAGTTGTTTTCACCAGCTCAGGGAATTTTTTCTTACAGAATGATGACTGATTATTTTCAAATGCATCACTTAAATTCTTTAAGCTGTATGGCAGGATATTGGAGCTAATAGGGAGCTCCAGGATGGGGATGAATGGAGTTGGCTGCAGCCTGGAGATATTTATGTGTATGTACACACATAATTTCAGAGAGAGAGAAAGCAGGCTGCTTAGACTAAAATTTGCCGTTGAAAGGCTCTAAACCCATTTTCAAACCAGCAACATAATTTTAAAGGCCTTGCAGTGACTTGGATGACTCAAGCCAAACTTTCTCCCTCCCCCTTTTTCTGTGTTACTCACATCTCTCTCACCTTGACTGCAGATGGATGGATGTGATGGATCGGGGAGGAAAGGGACAGCAGGGAATGGATGCTGTGACAGTGAGGGCACTGTTGGCAAACAGTGAGGGCTGCAGCCCCGGATCGGCTGCGGGAGCCCCAGCCCCTGCACTGGGAGGGGAGGCTGGAACGGGGAGCTGCCTGCAGGGTGTCCCCTCTCGGGTGCTGTTTCCTGCACTGTCTGCCATCAGCTGTGGCTGCGAGCGCTGCTCGGGGCTCACTTTGTGCCAATGAGCGCTCGTGCTTCGGTGATGAGAAAACAATTTCTGTACAAACCTGTGAAGCATCTTGAGGGACTGGTTATGTCGAAGCATCTCCTGGCACTGCAAAAAGTGGGACAGTCTTCCTGTTAGGTTTTTACTGTGAATGGATTTTGAAGACAAAAGCTGTAAGTCAGCCCTTTTTCTTTCCTGTTTAGTATATAAAATCTCTGCTGTGTGTGAGTCCAGTCTGTGCAGGATCCATTGCAGTGAAGGAGACTTGGCACACATACTGCAGTATCATCTGCCTTTTGCAGTAGACAGTGCTATGAGAAAATGAAATTCATTCATTGTCTCCTCCCAGCGGGAGCCCATCCATCCATCTGCTACCTATCATTGTCTGTCTGTCTTAGAAATTTAAGCAGCCAGCTTCTTCTGTGCCTGTCACAAGGAGGCAGTTATAATAGTAGCCTTTGACATGTCCAGCCCTTTTCTCTTCCCCTTTCCAAGGCTTTGTTAAAAGCAGGGTGGGGTGAAACAGAATAGACAGGACAGAAAGTGTGCTTGTATTGTAAACGACCCTTCAGGGCAAAGGGTTTTCACACAGGAGAAAGACATCCAAGGGAGCTGGTCTCCTCTGGGGGTGGGGAGGGGGGAGTCAGTCCCCACTGTGGGCACCCTGGCTGGATAAACTTTTCTTCACAGCTCCCATGAGTTGCACTGGGGGCCTTGGGATCTGTACTGTCTTTGGGTAGCAGAGCTGTTGTGTATGCATGGAGTGTGTTTCACAAGGGTGAAATGAAGGCATTGATATATCAACACCTTAATCGGTGGATTTTTTGGAATATGAGGACCTCCATTTCAAAATCTTGGGAGAGAAGAGCTCTGGTGTGCTCAGCACTGCCCAATTCATGGAGTTGTCAGCTATGCTTCCCACTAGACCCTGTTCATGTGTTATAGTTGCTTGGGCCACAGCTACAGTCTGTAAGGAGTGGCTGCAGTGACCTGTCTGCAAGAGATAGCCAGAAGTTGTGGCCCTAATGGGAAAAGGGGTGTTCCATTGGCATCACCTGAGGCAGGAATGAACCTGCAGTTTGACTTTATGCTTTCCTTGGAAGTACCATTTCCCACTGCATTACAAGGTATGGGTGGACTGGAAGTGCAGGGTTGCAGTGGGGTGTACAAAGTGTGCCAGGACACAAAAAAGAAGCGGGAGACCAGTGTTTAGAACTGAGGAAAAGCAAATATCTCCTTTTCATGTCCCAGTCTCTGCTGTGTACCCTTTCCTGGGAATGAATATGTTCTTGGATCCTCATCTAAGAGAACAGGAAGATGGAGGTGAAAAGGTACAGATCAGAAAACAAGATTTTATGCTTGTTGCCCTCAGAGGGAAGTCCTGCTGAGCCTTAGTGCTTATTGGTTCTCTGAGCCACGCAGGCTATGGGCTTTGGAGGAAAAGGAGAAACTATCTTGGCTGGGCCTCTGGAGTATGACCTACTCTTCAGTGCCATTGCTTCAGCCTTGTAGGGGTTCAAACTAAGCAGCTATTCATTGTCTGGATTGTTCTGACATTTTAGAGCTGCTTGTGTCCCTTGAAAGTGAGTCGTGTTGCTGAATTTCATAGGCACAGAGCTGCCAGCTTGTTCTTGCTCGCTCTTAGCAGAGTCATGCAGAGAGGCAGGGACTGTACAAATACCCCTGGGAGATGAAAGATGAACCCTTCACTCAGTGTGTTGCCTGAGCTTTCTTTCCAAAATCTGGAAGATAGCATATTGAAAAGAAACCTTACTAAAAATGTGGCATCATAGAACAGCTGCCAACTTCGTAGGGAGGCTGGTGGTAACGGAGTCTCTTGGGTTCTGCTGCTGTTGTCCTGGAGCTTAAGAGAGAGACTCAGGACTCCTAGGTTTATATCCTGTAAATTTGTGGCTCCCTGTAGGCCTCACAAGAGACATTTAATATATTTTTAGCAGTTAAAAATAGCGTATGAATTATAAGATCAGTAGAAGGCCTAGGAGAAATTATGGTATTTGCTAATAAATAAACAGTTAATCTAGAAAACTGGAAGTTGAACAGGTTAGGTTGAGAAATCTAGTTCAGAAGTGCACATACAATATGATAAATATTGCCCAAATATAAAAAAAATCCTGGCCTAAAAATATTATTAAAACTAAAGACATTTATATGGAAGTTTGTTTCCTTTCTGAGATGGTTAATCCTTAGGATTGCTAAATGGTGTTACATCAAACTAAAAGGTCTAGACAGCTTGGAAAGATGATTCTTCTCCAAAGAATCCAGTAGCAGCATAGAATAATGCGAGTATTTTTCAGCTCACTTTATAGAAACTCATCAGTAATATATTGCATTTTGGCAAAGTGGCAGTCTGAGTGGGTATCAGAGCCGATAAAAAGCGTGCTGAGACCAGCTGATGCTCTTACATTTGGTGATGTCTTTCCCAACACATCCCAGCTTAGTCCCTCTGAGGAGCAGCTCATCAATGAACAGGTTTGCAGTTTGGCTATGGCTCCAATTTTCAAAGGGCTTCTGAGATGGTTCTGTAAAAACTGGTCTTGAAGCTTTCACAGCAGGAACCCTCTGAGCAGGCACAGTGTGACACCTCATGGTAGGTCAGGCTGTAGTGAGGCTGGAGGCACTTCCTGGCACTGCTTTACATCCTGGAGAAAAGCTTCACACTGAGCCAGGCTTGCAGTGAGTAAAGCCACCTTTGGACTCAGAGAAGTCCACTGGCATCAATGTCTCAGGCTTCATTGCCCAAGTAATGTGCAACTTTCTTCACAAGGCCTTGATTCATTTGCTGCTTCCCACCTTTGGAAGACAAAATTCCATCCAAAATGTATCTAACTTCAAACCCTTTAGCAAGACCAAGCCATCCGTCATGAGGTCCTTTGGACATGTTTACTTCCTATGCTCCTAAATGTGTTTATGACCCTCTCCACAGCAACCAGTAAAAATGTGAATAATCTGTTATTGGAAACCACGGAAAATTGTGCATCTGGAAGTGAATACAAATTTCACTTGTTTAAGCACTAAGACAAAAACTTCTCAAGGATTAGTCATTTCGCTGCTGAATGAAAACTGCTTGAAAAATATACTAAGGACAGTTGAAGAGTTTTGGTAATAAAATAAAAATTTAATAAAGAGTACCTTGTAGTTCTGTATTGTCTTTCAGCAGTGATTTACCATCAGGGTGCTGCCTGGATACTACAAAGAAAGGTTTACTAGAAATACAATAGATAATAAACTAGAGAGATTAAATCTTATCCCTGTGTATATGTGTTAATAAAAGATCCCCATAATACTCCTGAAATACAGGAAGAATAAAAGATAATAGTGAAAATATGAAGTAGAAAGAATGTTGTGACTAAACTAATCTGTGGATTAATGAGTGACTAGTGAGAGGAGCTCTGCAGGCAGCCCACACAGATCCCACCAGAGCTCACTGTTGTTTATGGAGAAAAAATCTGACTTGATATAAAGGGCTGCAAAATGTCTGAATTCACTTCCCTAAAATACTGTGCATAAAATTAATTCCATCATTAATAGCTGACCCATGTTTTCCATTCTGATGAGCCCAAATCAGGGAACCCCCTGAACAAGGAGTGCTGTAGTTTCCAGAACAGGAGGGGTGGAACTGCATTATGTTGGTGCCCATTCTTTGCATAAGGGGACAGTAGATCCACAGGAATATTAATATTTTATGGGAATTTGCCATTAGAAAAAAATAGATATCTATCTTAGTACCTTGCAGAAACCTAGTTCAAATGTATTGTCCAAATTAGATGGTAGAGGATAGAAAGCTCATGCTTTGGCCTGTAACAGCCTTTAACCATTGCTTTTTGATTCCTCACACAGCAAGTCAACTAGAGATCGCTCTGCTTGTCTGTGACAGCACACAGTTTCTTAGCAGTTTATTTCTGGGGCTTTCAGGTATTTGTGAAATGCTTCTATTATTAACAATGAAATATATAGAACTGCAATGGGTGTCTTCCCAAATTAATCCTTAAAACCCCTGCTAGGTTTTTCTTAATTTTTGTCTATCTCCTTTGGAGAAATCATGTCTGAAAAGGTGGGTATGTGCACATGTATGTACAGATTCACAGGTGCATATTTAACATCCAATCTGTTCAAATGCAAGTTTTGAAAAATATCAAATCTATGACTCAGAGTTCATAAGAGGATTGAAATTATAAGGCTTTTTTAAACATATGTTATTTTGAGTTGAATGTATACTTGCTTCAAGTTGCTCTGTGCAACCATGGAGATGAGAAAAAGACTTTCAGAGAATGAAAGCCTGAAATTTTTAAATAGGATAATTCTAGTAGCTGGAGATGTAAGTGGCTTATTAAGAAGTCTCAGAACTTATACTGATATGGCAAATTTGACAACAGTCAGTACGAAATCTGCTGGGAGCTCCACACAGCAGAGAGGAGACAGTCTAGAAGGTTCTTAGAGGTAGTCGATGACTGTTTCTTGATGCAACATGTGAGTGAGCCTACTGGGGGGGGGCGGTCCTTGACCTGTTGTTTACCAACAAGGAAGGGTTGGTCAGTGATATTGTGGTTGGAGGAAATCTAGGATGCAGCGATCATGAGATCATACAGTTCTCCATCGGCTATGTGCCAAGAAGGGGCACAAATCAAACCTCCATGCTCGACTTTCGGAGGGCTGACTTTGAACTGTTTAGGAACTTGATTGGGAGGGTACCCTGGGAAAAAGCCCTTAATAGCAGAGGGGTCCAGGAGGGCTGGACATACTTTAAGGATGAGCTCATGANCTACCTGCGGGGAGGTTGCAGCCAGATGGGTGTAGACCTCTTCTTCCAGGCTGACAACACCAGAACGAGAGGGCACAGCCTCAAGCTACGCCAGGGGAGGTTTAATCTCAACGTTAGGAAGCGGTTTTTCACGGAGAGAGTAATTGCATATTGGAATGGGCTGCCCAGGGAAGTGGTGGAGTCGCCATCCCTGGAAGTGTTTAAGAGAAGACTGGACGAGGAGCTTAGTGACATGGTCTAGCTGGGGGGTGTAGGGCTGGATGACCCTGGGCCCCTTCCGGCTCGGAGTGGCCTGCCAGATTGTGAGGCATCTAGGTTGTTATTATGCTCTGGGATGTGCTCTTGGTCGCTGTACGGGTGTTAGACGGTGAGTTGGACTAGATGATCCTTGTGGGTCCCTTCCAGCTCATAATTTTCTGTGTGATTCTGTGTGTGTGAAATAATTTGTTGAATGCGGTTGTGTGCCCTCAGTTACCTGTTGGCAGGATGTGAATTCCCCTGTATGGCTAGGAGCTGGTTTAATTTCTTTTTCTGTCTTCTGTTTATTATCTGCTCATTCTTACATAATGGAAAATAGGAAAGCTGTTGTATTTTCTCATTTTGAAAGACGTGTGCAAGGGTAATTCACTGGTGAACGAGCCAGGATAGCCTGGAACTAAACAGGACCAAAACACTGGTATTTCCAGTGTGATATCAGCTCTTCCAGGGAACAGTGCTAGGGAACTTGGACCAACATAGGTTACAGAACTCAAGGAGAGTATCATGATTTAAAAGCAAAGTTATCACATCAATATCAGAATTTGTCAAATGCTGGAGAAATATGATCAATTATGTAGAAAGAGATTGAGATTTGGCATTTAGGGGGTATTTACTTTGACACTGACTGCTGGGAAAGGATCACAGTGGTCTGTGGAATGCTTGTATCTATCTAGAGAGCATCCCTACTACGGCAAGGAAGACAGAACACCGGCATTCATGAAGCGTGTCTTACTCTGAATCTTTTTTATTTTATGTCAGGCAATGAGGAATTGTGTTTCGAAACCTCCAATTTATGCTCTGAAGTGTAGGAAGCCAATGAGCTAGCAAAAAGTAACCTTAAACCAATGGTGAGCTGGAGGAATTAGGGCATATCTAGGCCAAAGTCACAGGAAAACATTAAGAGCTGTGACTTCTCAAGGAAGAAAAGGAAACCCAAACCTCTACCAAGACCAAGGTGGCATCTTAGGCTTCCAGGCAATGCTAAAAGCTCTGCATGTGACTCAGTGGCTGTGCCAGCCCCAGACCAGCTCTGCTTCCTGAACATTGCTGTTGGGAAGGCTCCTGCAGAGACAGAGTGCAGTGGTGCTGAAAGCACCAGCTCGCTATGAATATATGAGTATCTCAGCACATTCAATTAGTTGAAAATTTGGTTTGTCCCATTGCTGAACAATTGCAATGTGGAAAAATTTAATTTTATGGTGGCTGAGATCCTTTTGTGTGCAGTGACAAACTAAGGAAACTCAGGCAGTACAGCTATCTGTCATGAAGCTATTTTACAATTCCTTCTACTATATAAATGACACAGTGAAAAATTCCCTTATTAGTTTAGACAGCAACAGTTCTCTTTCACTACCAGTAATGGATTGAAATTAGTTGTACAGTCCTTGCACTGCCTGGCTGTGACAGAAGGTCTCGTGCTCAATTAACAGCATATAATTTCATCAAAAGCCATGTCTCCACATATTGGGATCATCAGGCACTCTCTGTCCCCTCTTCATAGCAAAGACAAGGATACAAGATGCATCTAGTGGAGTGATTTGATTTCTTGTCTGTTTACAAGACATTGACTGGGAAAGCTTCAGTTTCAGTGGAAGAACTATGAAGTAAAAGGCCTCAAGTGGGGCAGGATGGTCAACAGAGCTGAAGATAGAGCAAAATTTTCTCATTTTTTCTGGTTCAGCTATTCTGTCTCTGGAAAGTTCTTGGCTTTCATCCCTGTAGTTCTGGAAATAAATAAACACTTCTACTTTAGAGTTTCAGCAAACATATGAAGAGGCAGCTTTGCTTCTGTGCAGTTCGTTCCATTAATGTTTTTCTGAAGTGATTGATACTGACTACTTTCCTCAGCACTTGCATTGGTTGTTGTTAAAGGCTGGATAATGTTTTGTTGTTACCTTTTCCAATAGTATTATGGTGGATGTGGTGCACTCAGACAGGGAATGAGGAAGAGACAGGAGAATTTTCTCAGCACTTTATCAGGTGGTTTTATATGAGGTATTGCTCTGGATACCAGCATCTAAAAGGAGAAATTTAATTTTTTCTTCACTAGTAGCACTGTGTAGAGAAATCAGCTCTGGTCAGCACTAATGGTTTCTCCTTCCTGGAAACCTTACCTTAAAAAAGAGGCTATGGACATCAATCCAGGCTGAAAAGTTTGGATCTATAGTCTGCTCTCTGTGTCATAAGTTTTGGCTTTTATTTCTTATCCTCAGTGCAGCAGCCTCAAAGTTTGTCCTCAGAAGCTGTTGTAGATTTCTACTTCTTCTGACAGCAGCAGTCGTGCAGAGCTGGTGTCCATCCACAACCAGAGAAAAGGACAAAGGATCACAAGGCTGTGCCCTGCAGGTCACATTTGCAGGCGAAGGGGAAAGACATCAGAAGAGCTCT
Source organism: Pitta sordida (assembly GCA_013390025.1). Lineage (NCBI taxonomy): Eukaryota > Metazoa > Chordata > Aves > Passeriformes > Pittidae > Pitta > Pitta sordida. The sequence continues at coordinate 61,608 of WEKX01018096.1, read as the reverse complement.
ATGGGGTGTATCTGTGTAGGTGGAGTTTGTTCTCCATTTAGCATTTAGAAACACTATTCCAAAGACAGCTTGTACAGGATACAAGCAAGAAAAATCTGCCTCAAGCTTAAACTTTTCAAAAAAAAGAGGTCAGAGGTGATGTTCTCGGAGTTGACATGGGAAAGAGATTTTTCTGTGAACAAAGGCATCACTGTTTGAGCAGATGTAATAGTATTTGGTGACTGGAAGCTGAAGACGTAAAATCCTAGTTAAATGAAAAATATAAAGTCATCAGGGAGGCTAATTCAAAATTTATCCGAAGATGAGGGAAGCCTTAAATCCTGAAAGTTTTACATGAGCTCAGTTATGAGACACTGTCTGGTCATGGCTATTCTGGGTGATTTTCCCTTTTTGCTTGGCTGTATGTTGGGGCAGATGATCACAACAGCTATTTCTGGCCTGGGAGTCTCATGCTGGTGTTGTTTATGGTACAAGAACTCTGTGAAGAGATCTATGAGTCACCATAGCTCTTGACAGAGCACTTCTGCCAAGCAGGAAATGTACTCTAAATACATGCTGAAGAGCAATGAAGGTGCCTTGTTGGAAGAACCCGATGTATTAGTCTTTGATAAGTGATGCAGATTCCTTAAATTATTTAGATGAAAAGGGATGTTTTGTTTGTTTGAATGTCAGATTTCTTGGGTGAGAGGGGATTCATTTATAAAAAGAACTGCATTTAAGGTGTTGGGAGAGAATACTGATGAAAGGAAATGTTGGAAAGGATATACAACACAGAACAGGATGGGAGGTGACTGACAGATTAACATAGGTTAACTCTGAAGGGGAGCAAGCAATGTGTTCCAAATAATGAGCAGGGATGGAGGAAAAGAAAACTTGCTGAGCTTCCAAGTATGTAATTCATATCTCAGACATGTTGGACTCTTTCTTCAGAGATGTGACACTCTTGAGCAATTAATGGGGAAACTCCAGACTTGTGAGGGCTCTTTTAGAAGAAGGCACAAGAACCTTCCCAAATTAGGCTTGAGTCCTTATGGGAAGACCTGTTCTTGAGAAGCAAGATGTGGCTAAGTGTGCAGTTAGGCTGTGAAGCAAAGCATGAGAGGGGAAAATGTGAGGGCACAGTATATGTATCCTCATATTTTAGAGAAACTGGACTAGTCTATGACTCTAGCTTGCACGGTCCTATTAAATGTAGACTCTGAGGACCTCAGAATTCCTGTGTTTATCCTTTCCACACCTTCTTGGAAAGGTTGGGAAGTGGTGGCATTCTGGGGACCTGAGTGGGGAGCTGTGATGTAAAGTGGCTTGCCCCATGTCATCAGGTTGATGATTTTGTGGCCTGTGATTTAGAATCCAGGTAATCCAAGCAGATTACTATTGAGTTCTGATAAATGTGAATTTCCGCTAGTATTGGTTGTGCTTTTGGACAACACTGGTTTATTACCTTTCTCCAAACTGGGCCATGTGGCTCATCAGTGACATGAAGGATGGGATAAGAGGCTTTGTGTGTTTGTTTGCTCTTTCCCTTATTTAATGGTTTCTGAAATTTCAGAATTCTGAGGTGCGTGTTTCTTGATAGTTTGACGGAAATTTCTATATTTAAGCAACCACAAAAATGGTCAAAATAAGAAACTTTTAAACTAAAAATTTAAAATTTTTAGTGAATGTGGGACATTTTTCCTCTGGAATTTCCCATTCAGTTTCTCTTTCAGCCAGTAGTTAGCATTTCTAGATTTTCATTACGTGGAAGCCATAATTATAAAAATATTCTTGTGGGAATACTTTTCAGAGAAATAACTTTTTCCTCTCCAAGCACTCCATGCTATGATGTCCTGAAGGTGCCAAGGGAATTGTGAACCTTCAGTTTCCTTCAGGAATAATTGCGAGGCTGAGACACAAGTCTTCTAACCAGCACAAGGTTGATCTCTGCTGTCTTTTCTATGGATTTGTGGACCTGGAATTTTTTGTGATCCTGTGTATCATTTATACAGTTTTATAGTAAGAACATAATGTACCTCTTCTGAAGAGCAGCACCTGTTCCTGCATGCCAGGAGAGAGTAATCTTTACGTGAACTACTTTGGAGATTTTCAAGCTGTAGTCCATGGAACCCTGTCGATCTAAAGATTAGGTTTTACAAGCCCGTGGAAAATAACTTAGAAAAACAAAAGCTTCCCGTCTGTAGACTGAAATTTGTGGCCCCAGGGGGCCACATTTCCATCTGAACATTTTTTAGGGGTTTACAGATGTAAAGAATTCGGACACTTCTCATGCAGAGCGATCAAAATGGAAGTTTAGAGAAGCTGGTTTAGAGTTGCAGGAGATGTGCTAGAAACTCCCTAAACCCCAAGCTCTAAACTTCTGGTTTACATGTTTGGTGAAGCCAGAATGACTGTTGTGTACTGCTGGCCTAATGAACAAAAATATGAATAAATGAATAAAAATGTTCCCATAAGGTCTTTTCAACGAATTAAAGAAAGACTTCTTTATAAACATGAATGATGGATGAAAGAGTTTCTTAGAGTAAGGTCTGATTGTACAGAATATGTGGTCCATTCTAAATCCCTTCTGTTAAAAAAATCATATCATGTATCTATGTTGAACTCGCAGCACTTGAAACACCGTTACTGGAGCATCTTTTTGATGGAATATAGGCACTCATTGTCCTGTGGAACAGTACATTGCTCACAGCAATACCTCTAGTGATTAACATGTGAGATGTAATGTGTGTCTGTGCATAATCACTCATTTTTTTGAACAGACGTATATTCTGATATTTGGATTTTGATTTTTCACATATATTAGCATAAATATTCAATAACTCAAGAGATACAATGCTGATCATAGTGAGTAAGTGTGGGTTTGCTCTGTAGATGGTTATGAAGTTACTTTGTTTTTATATCATTTTGACAGAAGAATCAATTAGAGTGAAATGGCTTTGTGTCTGTTTCCTGTTGCCTGCAGGGTGTATTTTCAGTGAGTAATATCACATCCTAACTAGGTGGATAAGCAGACAAGCATATTGCTAAAAAGGATAAATGGGCCCTGGTGAAGCACTGAACTAAGATTACATCCTTGCTTATATCCAGTTAATTTACTGCATTGTACAATATATCTCTGGATGTATGATGAGATTTTTGAAGACGTACATAGAAGCAATTCAATAGGTAATGTACACAAATTTGCAGCTCAGTCTAGGTGCTTAAGTGTTATCAAGACCTTTGAAAATTGCCTTTGATACTCTGAACAAAAAGTCAAAGACGATATTTTTACTTTTGATTAAAAATTGACTGAACAGGTGTAAAGATATATTGCCATTAGTTGAAGGGGAAGCATTTTCAAAAAAAACCATACAAAGTCTTCCTTTGATTTTTATTTATTATTCATCTTAAAGGTTGCAAGAATAGATGGATAGAAGATGACTCTGTTTTATTACCTGAATTTAAATAGATGGTCCTATTCTCCTCACCTTGAGGGAAACTTGGGACCTTTGCACTTCTCTTTCTGATTGGCTGTAACATGGTCCTTAAATGCCTACTTCACTCATCACAAACCCCATGAAAACTAGCTTGATTAAAACAAGCTGGTGGAAAAGACAGAAGGAGGAATAGAGACTTCCCTATTTTGTCCTTCTGAGGTAGCAGCTTTGTGTTGCCCTACACACCACCTGGACAAGCCATCAGGTTTGTGACTACTGGGGGAGCTGGCAGCTGATTCGGAATATCATTAAACCAGGATTTTGTTGTGACATCATGTAAGGACAAGGGAGGATAACCTTGTGAGGGTGTCATTGGCGAGTCTGGTGTGGCTCGTGAGAGGATGCCAACTGCAGGAGGCAGAGCTGTGACAGGACTCACAACAAGCTGAGAGTTTGGCACTGACCGACACATATGAGAAGGGTTCAAGACCTCATGTGAGGAAGCAAGTACTCTTTAGAAGGTGTCATCCTCATAATGATCTAAATCTTGAGGTAAGCAGATTTATGCTTTCTAAAATGCTGGTTTTACAGCAAGCACTAGAACCTGCGCCGTCTTACAATTACAAATTTCCATCCTTTCTTTGCATTTTACCTTGTTCCTGGTTTTCACATTTGTCATGGCACCTATCAGAACTGTCTTTTTCCTTCTCGATTAAAAACACACCAGCTTATATGCTTTGGCCCCCCTCCACTTTGCTTCAACCCTTGAGTCAGAGTCATACTGGTTTTCTGTATCTGTTTCCCAACGTCTGAACTGTACTTATATCATTTTTTCCCCTATATGGGAATGTTCCATGGAGACAATATGTCACCTTACCCTCTGATGCCCAGGTGGTGAGATGAGAACCTCCAAACTTCTTCAGGAATACTGGGTTTCTAGCCCCCATGAACAGTGTGGAAGTCCAACAAGGAGTCAGTATTTTACCCAAAGATTTTCTTATTCACAACCACTTCATTCTTGGAAAGCATCAAGGGAGTTATAAATGTGGTGCGTGAGGGAAATAACCAGTTTTGAGCACCATCCTTTACTCTGCCTCTGAATTATGCTTCCAATCATTGCCTATAGCTGCAATGGTTTTGCAATCTCTTCTGATTTAGCATGTGTGTTTTAATATTTTGTGTTGATGGGATGATTACTAGAAAGTATTTTTAAAGTTCTTTCTTGATCTGATTTTACCATGTGCTTGTAAAAAGGAAATTTTAACTTCCTCATTTTTGTGGGTGGCTGAGAGGTGAATGATTCCATGCCAGCACCTCAAGCATGCAGCACACAGGATGGATGCAAACGGCCATATGCATGTAGGTGAATAGTAGTAGGCAGTCTCTGGTGGCTGTGTTTTGCTGTGTAGCATTATCAGCTAAGGACATGAAAAAATCAGCTGGTCTATCTGCTATCAAAATGTCATCCAAAGCCTAGCATGGACACAGGCATGCCAGCAGGAAAGTTTTTCCACCAGCTGTTAATATGAGGAACTGGTTTAATTAATTGGTGGTGTGGTATTCCTGCCCAGGATGAAGATCAGCAGTGCTGTGAAGATGAGGTCAGCCTAGGACAGGACTGATACGCCCTGTAGAAGCAGTGGAATGGGGTTTTCTCCATGTTTTGTTGGATCACACTAGTGTTTGAGATAAAGCAATGCCTGATTCTCTTGAGACCTCAATCCAGCCCTTACATTTAGTGCTAAATTAATATTTTAGTATCTTATTTTTTAGTGAATATGTGGTGCAAAGGCAAGGAATTTCATCTTAGTTGCTCCTTACTACGGAAAAATAGGTTAGTGATCTCTTGAGAGGTCTTTGCTTGTCTCTTCTACTCTTGACCGAGCACTTCTCTTTTCTATTGAGCGTGGTTGCAGCTGGCAACACTTATCTGGAAAGGAATAAAGCAAGCCTGAAGGGACAGAGCAGGCAGTTCCCATCTGCATTCTTCATAGGAGTACCCTGCCTGAATTTTGTGCTCTGAAGGAAGGCAATAAACACAGAATACAACAGAAGTGAAGTACAAAGTGTGGCTTCTGCTCCCAAACCCTTCTCCCCACCTAATGAGATAAAGGGTAGTCCTTGAACCAACAGAGCCACTTAAAACATGTCTTACAACTCTCATCAGAGCAATGGATCTCTGCAAGAAAAAGCTGGTATCAGGTCCCTTAGGATGTTTTATTTATGGCAGTTGGCACCTTCTGATTTATTTATAAATAAAGAAAATCACAGAGAAAAGGGATAGGACGGGGAAGCAGCTATTCTGCAGCCTCTAGAAAGTGGCTTCACTTGTTTTAGGATTTTGTCTTTGGTTGGGCTTTTTTTTCCTTTTTAGGTCCCAAAAGCCTATAGCAGAAGGGATTAGAAAAAGAAAATTAAAAGCTACATTTAGTGACAGAGATACAAGCTATCTTAAAATAAGGCACAAGAGTAAAAAGAAATCTGGCCAAGCAATTTGGAAGGGTTTGGGTGAAGAGATCAGAAGGGAAAGAGTCAGTCCTTAAATAGGGACAAAAGGCATATCGGATGAACTTTGCTTGTCCTCAAGCTTTGCTGAAAACATTTTGTGTGTATCTAGCTGTATTTTTCCTTTGTTGCTTCCATGGTAGGACTTAAACAGACCACTCTGAGGCAGGACATTTTAAAACTCATCTGGGACCAAAACAGGGCTGAGACACACCCCTCCGCCCGTTACTCCCTAGAAAATCTCATGTTGATGTCTTGAGCTCCTGCCTAACTGCAAAAGTCATTTAATATCCGTAGGGTGTCTGCAGGACGGTTTGATCTCAAATGCTCTTGTTCCCCTGCAGCCACTGGGCTGGTCTGTCCCTGAAACAAACCCAAAGATTTATTTGTAGATGATAGGGTGCCACAGCCAAAAAAAAAAGTCTCAGTGGGGAAAGCAAAGCACTAAAGCAAAGTGAGGCAATAAAGACAGGCAGCAAATACAATACTCCTCAGGTCCCACTGTTGGCATCCTCAGCACTTCCTCTGATGTTAACTCCCTGCTTCTTTTGAGATCCAGGGAGCAGCAGGACCAGGTGGACCGTGGATATCAATAAAGAAATACTGTAAATATCTTACAGCCAGAAGGAGCAGTATGTCAGGACAGTATAAGGAGATCAGAAGAATCAAATTAATATCAGAAAATGGAATGTTTTAAATGAAGTTACTTGTTTATGGCTAAATTAGCAGTCTCTCATTAATTCTCTAGTCTAGGACAATGCCAGATCATGAAAACTTAATGATTCCCTCTAAAAATATCCTATCCAAAACACAATTAAGAGGTTACTATTTAGTACAGAGAACAACAAATAATAAAGGCTGTTGATTTTAATTCTTCAGAAATGGCAGCTGGAAATGGTGTATTTGCAAGCTGAGTAAACTGCTATGTTTAAAAGAAAAGACATATATACCCTTGGGTAGATTAATTCTAATTTGTATATTTTAGCTTGAAAAATAACCTGAACAGAGTCAAGTATTATGCTCCTTTCAAAGTCTTCTGAGGAAAAAAGGGCGAGTAGAAAGCACTTGTTGTTGTGCCTCCGTTTCACAAACACCAGTAACTCCCAAGCACTTTGAGCACCACATGCCCACAAACCTTTTGAGGGATAATGAAGCACCATGCAACAGTGAAATGAGCGGATGTCTGAGGAATTACACAAAGTTTAGACAATAACTTCACTCACTGTCTTGCAGGTGGTAATTTTAGGCAAGTACAGCATAATTACTGGACAAATGTTGAAAACTGAAGTTCGGTAATTTTTAAATTTACAATGAGACTACTATAGCAATTTGAATGAACCTCCTATGTCCATATTTTGCTTTTCTGGCAATTAAGATTTACTGACATAATATTTTCAGTAAAGGACATTTTAGAGTTACATGTACTGCTGAACTGAAATTAAAATTTCCATGAGGGTGATTGTCATCCTGTTTCCCCCAGACACAGAAACCATACTGTGGGCAGTTCTGCCTAGTCACTACAAAGCAACATACCAGAGTTTCATGGATTTCAAACCCCATGGTTACCTCCCTGCAGGTCAACCATAAGCCTCACACCAAGAAATAAAGTATTTTGGTATTTATAGAATGGAATAATAAACATAAGTGAAACAATTGACGTCAAATCACGAATACTCCTTAAGAAGGAGAAGTAGAAACACCCACACGACAAAATAATTATTGCAAGTTATTTATTCAGCTTGTGAATGATTAACATGCCTGGAATTTCACTGAGACATGAGGGATTTATTTATTAAACTTACAATGGTGATAATGGCTTGCACACTGCAGTAAGTTTTTTTCCCTTTTGTAACTGCTGCTTTATCAAACTCATTCTTCAGTATTCCAAATGATCTAACAATAATGACAAAAATGTACAAGGCAGGTGATAGATTGAATCTAGAAGGATAAAACATCTCTCCTTGCTAAAGGTGCCAGTAAGACCTTATTGACCACTAATCCCAGGGAAGCTGTCTATGACCTCGTTTTCCCATTTGCTTCCGTAATTAGTGAGTTCAGATGATATTTAGGGAACCACAGGTGAAGGACAGGGCTAGAAATGAGCAGTGTATGTACACCTTACCCAATATAGAAACATCCTTGGCAAGACTCTATGTTCTTGCATCATGAATGATCAAAAATTAAAAGCAAATTCATTCTGGGAGAAAAATCCTCATACCAGGATGGGATTTCTCCTTTGTGTTTGAGAAAAAGAAGATACAAAATTCTGTCAAAAAAGAATGTCCTACACCAGAGAGGAAAAGTTTAACTGGATTGAATGATACATTTTTCTCATGATTTTCAGGGAAAACTGGCATTTATGAAACCACATACCACTGAGGTATCCAAACACTTGCATTTCTTTCCGCTAAAAAGTAAAGTATATTATCTATTTAATTCAGATATCTAAATCTAGGTCAAAGGGATAGCAATCCAGCAGTAGATGTGTTCACAACGAGAAACAGGAGATGAAAGGGTTGATCTTCTTTTTCCAGAAGACTTCAATGAGAGAAAAATAATTGACTATAAAAGCTGCCAAAAATATTTGAAATGATGCAATTTCAAATCTATTAAGCAATTTCTTTCTGAAAGACTGCATAGGTCAGAATTACAGATGTGGGAATATCTTCTCTCATTAAAGTCCTCCCTATTCTTCAAGACCCTGCATATGCACAATTATATATTCAATTTGCAATTGAATTTAATTTACATGCTTAATGACCCAGAAACACAAGAGCGCAGTTAGAGGCGAATAGAAAGTTTGGCAACATTCGCAGAATAAAGAATGGTTAATCAATCAGATGCCTAGGTTATAAGAAGAGGGAGAGAAAATAAAGGCAGACAATGAGTGCTGATTCAGAAGCACGGTATAGACCACTCTGAGAGCAGATAATCAGCCGAAAGGATAAGAGAGAGTCCGAGTAATGTCTGAAAAGCAATGTCAGACTCAAACCTTTTATCTGTATAACTATAACTGTCAGCCCTGCTGTGCCTCAGCTGCCCAATTTGAAACAGAAATAATTACATTTTCTGTTTGTCTTATCTTTGTCAAGTCTTAACTCAAGAGTTTTATCCTTTGTTTGGTGTCTTTGAACCACAATGCAAATATGATCCATGTAACTTTTTACAAAGCCTGGCACAAATCTGTTGTTTTCTGGCTAATTTCGAAATTATTCAAAGCAGGTAGAAGTTCAGCAGTGTATTATTTACAAACGCTTGAGATGCATTACATGACCCAAGATGCTGGAGGAATATGGACCATAAAGGAAGACACTGAGTTGCACCAATAGAGCAAACAGGGAGTGAGGAGTCAGGGCACATCCATGGGGAGGATCAGCATGTACGGGGTAAGAAACCCAATATTATTTAAACGTGCTTAAGGAATTTCCTGAAATAAACACATGCAAGGAAGAAGAATTTTGGCTGGAGTTCTGAGTTCTTTACTAGATGGCTGCTGGTGGTGCATGAGAGTGTTGCATTGCCTACCACTAAAAAAGTAATTTTTATATAGTTTCACAGCTAACTAAGGGAAGATTTAAGCTTTAGTTTATTTTATAGCCTTCAGGGTTTGGGAGTGGTATTTTTAAAAATGAGTACTAAGGACTAAAAAGCAAGGAAAAGGTAAAAATTAACCAAGTATTTACTGTTGTGACAGTTTCAACTCAACTTAATGTACCCTAAAACATAAATTTGGGATATTTTAGGGTAGAAAACTTTTGCTGGAGCCAGAGTAAATTTTTGTAGTACAGAAGTTCGCTTTGGTCTCATTCCAGCAATCTGTGGACCATTAGTCTCTGCACCAGGACGATTAACTCACCCAGGAAGTCTGAATTCTTCTCACTTATTGATTTTAGAAAATGAAGTCCTGATACCGTCCACAATAAATGAGAAAAATAATTTTTAAAAAAGATTTCTTACAGCTATGGGACTCCTATGCTGTAATTTTAGGAATGCTATTAAGTGTTTGATCAGTGGCATAAAGTTACTTTAATGCATCTATTGTCAGAACTTCTCGTGTAGATGAATTGCCTTTGCTTAATAAGGAAGGTGACTGGAGAGAAACAGGAAGGATCCAGATACTAAACTGTTTCTGTTGAAAAGAGGTTGCAAGATTTATTCCAATAACTGTGGGTACTAATAGATAATAGGATATAAACTATGTAAGAAAGCTCCTTGATCTGAAATATTTTCCTACTGCTTTTGACAGCAGCACCTGTGTACGCTTTTACACTTAGACTTCATAGCGTGGCCTTCAGACAGGATAGTGATCAGGACAATCATGCTTCCTTTGGAGACAAAGTACAGCTTAAGGAGTGAAATATGAGGCTCATATTTCCTTACAAGCTAGACATCTAGGGGCCAGTATGCTGGGCCATCACAGAAACTTCAGAGGTGGTTGATAAAGTTTAGGCTCAAGAGACAACTGGGTCACAAGACAGCATGACAACTCCCAGGGTGGCAGCAATACAAAAAAAAAAAACAAAAAAACCCCCCAAACAACCCCCCAAAAACCTAAGAAGGTTTTAAAGAGACTCTTCCAAAACAGGAAAGGTTCAGAAGTAGTCTCTGAAAAAACTGTAGTTTGTAGTGTAATAGTCTCTGGGAAAACATGGGCTTTACCAGACCGTCGATGTTGCAGAGGGACTATGAAGAGTCTGGTTGTGTCAAGAGACACAGGAGAAATTCTTCAATATCTAGTGAAAAAAGTGTGTTAATATCCTGCACATTCATTGCTGGACCTCTTTTTTGTCCTGAAATACTTTTAAGAGCTTTCTATATAGTGGCAAATACCCTCACAACATCCTGAGGCAACGAAGTTGCTTGTAAATAGTTCAAAAGTTTAGTGGGTTGACAAAGAAACTTGTGAGATCCCATCCTCAATTAGAAATCCAACTGAAATAAGAGATGTACTGGGCAGATGTGATTGAGGCTACAGAATGAACAGGTTCATGAAGCAGCTGGTCATCTCACTTTTAGGTGACAGCTACATTTACCTCATTTAGAAGAAACATTTTGGGTTGAGGCACTTGGTTGTTCATTATGTCTATATAAACAAGTGAAAATAACAAGCAAGCTCCTTTCCTCCGAAACTCAAATCATCTATTGTTCTAGGTTGTGTGTAATAAGGTTGCTTAACTTCTTTGTTGTAAGGTTTTATTCTCCTCTTTTTCTATATCCAGGGGAGCAAGAATCTAAAGGGAATCAAAGGGAGAGATTTCAGTAAGATCACATCTGTTAGTGGGAGAAACATTATTGGAATATTGTCTTCTCATTTGTTAGATGGTGCTAATGAAAACAATTATGCAAGTTGCTGTGGGATAAGAGAGGCTCATTGCAGTTGCAAACAGATGTTTCAGAACCAAAGTAAAAATACTGGGAATAATTTTAGCTGTAATTAACATAGTGCATATTATAACAAGTTTGTACCTTTAAGAGTGTCTCAAAGCATTAACCTTGAATTATACGATAGTTTTATGATAGGTGGAACACTGTGGAAATTTTTTCTAGTGAGGGTGAAACCAGCACACTTTTTGTTTCTTCAAAGGGACTCCTGTGACTATTCAGTGCAATTGCTCTATTATAGCCATTACCCTCCTGCATTCTTGAAAAGCACTTTCCTTCCCTGACTTTCTAGTTCTATGACCACTGCAATCCACAATTTACTGCAGTAACATTATTGCTGAGGAGAGATTCCTCCCTGCTTCCACTTGGTGATCAGCTCTTGCCCTGAAGCCTTGAGGCTGATTTAATACCCCTTATAATTTCTGTCCTGTCTAGCAGTAGTGGCCCTTTTCTAGGATATCTCGTGTGTTGTGAGGGATGACTGATGTCATTTAGAGATTTGTGCAGAGAATTAAGACATTAGGAAATGAGTCCTTTGCAACAAATCATTCTTCCCATGAAGAGTAATGGTCACTGTGCTGTGTTTGAGGCTGTGGCATGAGCATGGCTGTCCCCCCAGGTCAGGAGTGCACCAGCCTCATTAATGTCAATGAGAGAGGCTTGCATTAATAATCCCCAGTGATGTACTCTCTGTGCCAAAGCAAAAGGGATGTTCTTTTGTGCTATGAAACCACAGCCGTCTGAGTTATTGTTGTGGAGGGTATATCCTTGTCAGCCTAAACAGTAATTTATGTTCCCAGGTCAGGCATTTACAAGAAGTCAGCAGTGTAAGTAGGGGATGAATCAGCAGAAGCTGCATTTTGGAAGTAACCTCTGGAACAGGTCTGACAAGCAGTCTCCCTCAAACAGCTCTGATAAACTCATAGAGGTTCTGTGACGTGTGCTGGTGAGAATGGGGCACAACTGTTCCTCTAGTTTTAGGTCCAAGCGTGCGAGATTTCTGCTTGGCCCGGGTCATGCAAACCATGCAGATGGGAGTGCTGACAGCAGCGGGATGTGCGGCTTGGAACCAGTCACAGAGTTGTATGCATAGCAAAACTCATCTGTGAGACTGTTCATGTAGAACACATAGGGGCATAACTGTTGGAAAATAGGATTATATATTGAATTTAGGACTACTGAGATCAAAAGGAAAAGCATTCCTATGCGCCTCCAGGTGTGGGGATGTCAGGAGTGCGATATCTGGGAGTAGTTGAAGCCCTGACAGCAGAGCACTCCCAGAGCCCTGAGGGCAGTGCTGAGGCCAGGGAATCACCCGTTCTCTGTTCAACATCATTGGTCGCTTCTCTCACACTAAATTCTTAACCACTAACTTAACCACTAATTCTTCCTTCCTGATGCTGCCTGTGTAAGAAAAGCCTGAGCATTATTCCAACAACTGAAAACTTCTCTCCTTTGACATTTATATGGGGAGCATAAAATCAAAAGGTGGCTAGTAAGTATTTAGCCACCTAAGGTAACCAAAAGGGCCCATACAACACATAAAACTTCACCCTGTGTTGGCATGAATACTAATTTGGACTAGGTTTGTAATGATATATAGTCTGTCATGACAACTGTAATTTTTTTCAGGTAGCACTTTTTACTTTGTTTTCAAAACTGAATATTATCAGTGTCTAAGTCATAGTCAGTCATTTATTTTACCCCTGAATCACTCACAGAATCCCAGTAGGAAGAAAATTTATCAATAAACCAAACAAATTCCAATAACTATACATCACTGGGAAAGGATTATTTGCAAATTTAGCCTACGTACATGTTTTTTATTTCTTTCTGGTTTTGCAGATAAGGAGACCTAGTTAAAATGCTTTATTATTCTCTACTTAGTTCACTTTACTCTGTCCTATTTAATGATAGTGGGCAGCATTTTTATTCCAAATCCATGTGGTTCAATATTGGGCACCTGGAGCCACTGTACCAATGCACCTTTATTTCAGGTGAGGCTGTGGTCTGTAGGATAATGTGTGCAAAAAAAACCCAACCAAACTTTTTTTTTTCCTCCTGCCAGTTGTTCAAAAGGGGCTGGGACAGAGAAGACACTGGAAGGCAGTGAAGCTGTCTGAAATAGAAAGGCTAAAGAGTGCATGATTGTATTTGGTGGGGGAGGGAAAAAAAGGTGTTTTGCACTGGGGGACAGTACTAGTATAAAATTTTGTATATGTTTAGACTGGCAGTTGCAGAGAGGTTTCTGTATGGAAGATGAATAGTCTTTAGTGCCAGCATAAGTAGGGCATGTGGTTATGCAGCACCTTGCACTTGCAAGTGTGTGCCACAACCAGCCCTGATCAGCAGGTGTGAGAGACAGTAAGTGCCTCCTGCTCAAGCTGCCCTCTAAGTAAAACTCTGACAAGCTGTTTGATTCTGAATGAGTAAGGCAGATGGGTTGATTGGCTGTAAATATAAATCTAAAGATGTCCCTTGAGAAGGGCAGAAAGCTCACAGAGATGCTCAAAGATGAAGCATATTGCTGATTCTTTTTTCTCTCCTTAATATGCCCCAGAGATAAGTAGTTTTTCTCTCTGAATATGGAAGGATGTTCATAGTGTACAAGAGCCACAAGTTGTTTGGTTGATATGTGGGTTATCTTGTCCACTGCTACACAAAGAATGAGGGCAGGAAAAGGGTTGAAGTGTGCTCCAGAAACAGATAGACGAGGCAAAGCCTTCAGCCTGAAACAGCCCCTGAAACTGCTCCCAGTCTGTGTCTTGGCATGGTGGACTTAATGCTCTCCCCTCCTGTCACACAGCCAGGCTTTTCCATGCGTTTTCATGCCTGTGGACAGTTTCCTGAGCTTTTTTTCAGCTGACGTTTATGATCTCTAGACAGTTATTTGACAAAAGAGCGTGTGCTTGAACACTGTGATTAAAGTGTCTGCTCTGCTGCTTTAGGATCTGCTGCTACAATATTAATTGTCACCTGCAATAACTACTTCAAGAGCCATAGTCCTTATCATTGCCTGATTTTTCTGATAGTACAGTCCTGAGATTTTTTCAGGTACTGTGTGAAAAATTTATATAATTGCGGAGGGTGTGAGAAACAAAAATCTCCTCTTTCCCACTGCTCCCATTAAGATGAAAAGAGAAGTTAGGAATGTTAAGCAGGAGCCAATGTTTCCCCTGGACAGCATTTTTCTTAATTCTTTGTCAGCCTCATTTTCCATTTCCCAGACTGTGCCTCAGTGATTTGGACTAGGTGAAATGCCACAGTAACTCAAGCAGCTCAGTACCCATGGGATGAAAAAGATTTTTATACTGCAGGGATGATCTATACATTCTTTCCTCTGAAAAAAACCCACCAAACCAGGTGAAATAGAGACACTCTGCAGGAGGATGAAACTAGTCACTCTTTCATTGTCAAGGACAGGATTGGTGAAGAATTGGGTGGGCTAATTGGTTGCAATGACCCTGCACTAACAGAACGCCCTTTCACAAGGCATGCAGTCCACTATGCCTTTTCCTGAAAGGCTCTCACACAGCTTTGCCAGTAGGAATTTGATTTATGCAGAAGCCAAATAACTGTGGGAGGAACAAAATCAAAAGCAGAGAAAGAAGAAATGCAAGCAAATTCCAGCAGGTCTACTAGAGATACAGCTGGAGTTAGTGCCCAAAAAAGACAGCTTAATTTTTCTGCCCATCTGAGAAAATGGGAATCAAGTCTGGAGCACAACTCTCTTGGCAGTGCTGGGTTAACAGTTGGACACAACGATCTTGGAGGTCTTTTCCAAGTGAAATGATTCTATGATTCTGCACTCCACAGTGCAGCTCTGGATAAGACCTGGAGCTTTAAAGCATGTCTGCAGCAAACTGCTGCTTCTGGGTTGTTATGAATTATTTAAAAGCAATGATGCGTGTCAAAAAAATCTGTTCTTTGCCACTGAGCAACAGAGTAGCTCTTCCTTCCTTTGTGTCCATCCTTAAATG
>WEKX01018096.1:0-46282 GCA_013390025.1 Pitta sordida | reverse complement strand
GGGGGGGGCAGGATATTGTTCACCAGTTCTGCAGTGCAATCATGGGGAGTCCAAAGTTAATGGTTATTGATTTATTTGCCCAATTTCCACTTGGTTTTCTGTATTCATATTATGTTTACAGAGTTTAGTTTTTGTATATTTCTGCAATGTTCGTGACAAAAGAGCAGGATCTTTATCCTGAATCTTTCTCTTAGAAACAGAATTCCTTATTGCAAATCAGCAAGAAGTCAGTCTTTCCTACCTCCTGCATCCAGTCCTCCACTTTCCTTGTTACCCTGAAATGGCAAAAACCAAATTCAGATCAGAGACACCTTTTCAGTGTTGAGATAATTTCTTTTTCTGTTTGAATAGGCACAGGGGGTGAGGGGCTAGACTTTAATTTATGGTGCAAAGACTGAGCTGTGCTAGAAGAGCCTGATGTATTTCAGGACAAAGCTGTTCTTAGAACAGTCTCTGCCTTTGTGCCAAAGCCTCTCCAGAAATTTCTGAAGTTCAGCCAAGAGGCTGTTGGGACAGCGAAATAAAGGGAAACATTCCCGAAGTTATGATTTGTTCTGTACCGAGACATTCTAAGTGCTCAAGACCTCACTTCTGGACCACAAATACCTTGTAAGGTACCTGGCTACCTTGGATAAGTAGCTCAGCTCTCAGGGCTCCCTCCTATAGCTCTTATTGCCTGTGCTACATTCCTCTCAGGAAGGAGTTCGAAGGTCAGCCAGACTAATTCTTCCCTGTCTGTTCTTCTTACTTAATAGAGAGGGAGCTAAATGGCAGAATGATAAGCAGCAGGTCTGGCTGGATAAAAACATAAGAAAGAGGAGGCTTTGAGACTGGCCTATTTATCTCTTTATGCTCCCACAATGCCTAACAAACCACAGAAATAAAAGCAGAATCAGAATTGTCTTGTTCTTGGTTTTCTTTCTTTCCATTTGTCTAACTATCTTGAGTTTAAAAAAATAGAAGAGTAAGGTTAACTCTCAAGATTTAAGATCCCTGCAGTGAACCTGAAGATACTTTCAAAATGGCTCATTTTGATTGTGCAAGTACCTTTTGCCTTGAGATGTCTCATTTTGCCCATTTTCCTATACATTCTGGCAAGAAACTTTTTAAACCTTTTGCAGGTTAAGCCTCTGCCATTTGTAACAATTTCAACTAAGATCCCCCCAAGCAGATATTTGGACAGGAATTGCTTCTGATGAGGAAAGCTTGTGACTTTTAATGTTATTGTAAATGTTGTTTTACTTTTCCTAAATCTGGCTTCTGTGACCCACATCTTTCTGGTTTTATCCCTTGTTCATGCAAAAATAAGGTGAAAATATGAGTAACGTGGATTGTGGGTATGGAAGATTACAGCAACTGATGGAGAACCCAAACTGTGCTGGAGTTCAGTTGAAAATTCATAATTTCAAACTAATTTCATTAATTCAGTGGTATGACTCAGTGTTTTCTAATGCATCTTGGTTCAGCAATAATATATTTTTTGGGTAATCTGCTAATAGCTTCTTTAGAATTGTTCTACAGGAAACAGCCTGGTTTGGATTGCTTCCTGTTATGCTGCAGGAGAGGGATTCAGAAAACTGTATTTTGTGCTATAAATTAGGAATATGATAGTAGGTGTTCCAGACAGCTATTTTGCAAAGGGTTCCACCGTGGGAATTACTTCAAGTTCTAAAAGAGCCTGATTTTGGGGCTAGGTATTTTTCCAGTCATTTAGAGCCTGATTGACAAAAAGAATGACAGCTTATCAACAGAAAGGAAGGATTGAAGTTGGAACTAATTAACTTTTATCTAATTTTAAGTACACATGAAGGTATTGATAACTATTACATTAGGTGTCTTGCTCGTCCAACAAGACATATGTTACAGAGAATCTAATCTTCTTGCCATGCCTCTGCTTGTGAGCAGGAAATCTTTCAGGCTCCTTTCTACTGATAAGAAATGTCAAGTACCCTAGACTTCTCAGCAGCAACCAGGAGCCCAAGGGTCTACCTTCAAAACCATCTTTATCTTTCAGGTGCGTTGTACCTGTTAGACAGAAGCCCTAATGCACATCTGCTGTACTGTTCTGCATCTCTGATGCAGCCAGTTGAGCCAGGTTGTAAACTTCCTTCTTCTCTCCAGCACAGGAGTCTTCTTCATGTCTCTTGTTCTCGCTGCTCCTTTCTCTATAGTGAAATTAACACATTTTTAAATATCATACTAATATGATTTACACTTTTGCTCCCTCTTCTCGCTTCTTTTTTTAAGTAATGGCATTTTCACATTTCTATCACTGCTTATCCCTGTAAATCTCTAGCCAGATATTTTCATATCAAATACTTTCCTAACATATAATTTGTAGGCACTGACTTGCTGCTGAAGCTTATAAACTTCCAGGCCTGCTATTTTGAATCACTCCATAATCACACCTTGCATGGAATGTTGAATGACTTCACAACACAGGGAAATTGTAAAGGGAACAGGGCATGGGACTATAGAAGAAGCACTACAATTTGCAGTATTTATCGTCAGTCATGTATTAATGTAAAAACTGTATGGTTTGAGGGGTAGTGAGGAGGTGTTTGGATCTAGATTCCTTTCATCACAAATGGAGCATATTAGCTCTGCTCCATGCTTCTCCATGGGAAAAGACCATCACTCTTGTGGAAAGCCAACATTTTACGTACTTATGGATTTTGCTTGTGGTGTGGCCTCATACAAAACCACTATGCTACAAGTGGGCAGAAGCAGTTTGAAATACTCATTAGAGGAGTAGAGAGACAATTCAGGAGTGACAAGAGTGGCAGTTGCCCAAATCTGAGTAATGCTGAATTATGACATGATAGGTTGGCACATGCCTGCATTTAATAACAAGTTTATAGCTATGGCAGGTGCATGAACAGCATACAAATGTCTCCACTGTACTCAGCTGCAAGAATAGCCTTACTGTTTCTACCCCTTCTCCCAGCCTTAATCTTTAGCCTTTGTTCCTCACTACTTCTTATTTTTCTGCCGTTATCTTGCTTAGGGTGCTTCTCTGTTACTGGAGCATTTATAATCTACACAAGTTTTTGCTGCTCCCAAGAAGGGGTAATCTATCATGTTTCATGAAACAATGAGGAATACTACTCAGGTTTGACAGTAAAGGCAGTTTGGAAGATGGGAGGGAGCAGCCTTGTTGATCATGCTGAAACAAAACCTTCTCGAAAGAGGCATTGAATTAACTGTGTAGTCTATTGCTGATAATGGATAGTTGCCTGTTTCCTATTGGGAATATTTAATATCTGCTTTAAGGCTGCATGGGGATTTGAGGTTGGCTGGTCCTATTAATAATGTATGGGATGGCTGGATTCAAGTAATTATTATGCACATAGTATAGTGCAGTGACATATTGGTGCAGAAAATGATTCTTTTAATAGACTTGGTCCTTTTGGCTAGATCCCTGAGATAACTAGTTTTTTTGTTTGGCAGGTTTATACCTTTTCCCCCCTCCTTAGTTTTTCTTTACAGCCAAACACTTTTGCTGAGCCAACTGCATAGTGTTGAAGAAATCCCAGAGCTTTCAAGGGTAATGGGGAGATGGAGCACTCACTTGCATTGGTGTAAAACCTGTGCCCACACATCCTTTAAAGGGATGGGTTTCCTCAAAGATGTAAATCAGACTACATGTAGCACATGTCCAACAGAAACAAATCATGGTGTCTGCAGGAAGTTCTAGCAAAAGGGGTAGCGCTGGAGCTGTGTTTTCCACCTTTTCCCCAGGGTGGAAGATGCTTCACTGTGTAGAACATAAAGGGAACCCCTGCCTTGCAAGCTGACAAATGTAGCAAGGAATGCACAACTGAATCACATTAAAAGAATAAAGTATTCAATTGCTTGAGTGGGAGGAAGAAAGAAAAACTGAAAATTGAGGATCTAAAAGATGACAAAGCTGAGATTTTTCATACTTGGATTCTCGGGGTTTATTATGGACATTGGAATCTTAAGTAGGATAGTTTCTTTGTGCAGGTTTCATGAGCAATTTGCTGCTCTTTTGATTGATAAAGTGCTGCCTTTGGGAGACAACTATGGCTTGAAAGAGTGTGATTACTGTGTGCGGTTCACTGTAATGAATTCAAGCATTTTCTTTCAATTAGCCAAACTGAAGTGGCTTATAAACAGAGGATCTTGTAGAGATTGACCATTAAAGAAATTTCTGTCTGCTTAAGCATTGATGCTAGTCTCACTGCTGTGGGGGGGCAAGGATTGGTCAAGAAATAATTTTTGACTGCACAGAATTCTTCTATTTTGCTTTCTCTTACAACATTTTCTTTTTATTCAGGGCATAACTTTCTCTACTAAATATAAAAGGAAACAAATATAAAAGAAAATAAAGAGCACTGGCTCATTTGACAGCTCCTGATATGACATGAGCCCTCCAGATACAGCAGGTTTTCATTCCTTCTCCTATGTTTTGCCATGATCATTAGTCAGAGCACTTTATGTAGAGAAGAGGATCTGGGGATCCCATGCCAGTTTGTTGCAATCTGACAATCTTCACATAATTAATTTACCACTAACTCATAGCAGCTTGTAAATTTTTTTCGAGATAACATTTTCATGCCAGATCCCCTAAAAGCCCTGCAACATGTTTAATTGAAGACACAGGAAGTGTAAGTTACTTTACTGCAGCTGTTTCAAAGTAAAAAGAAAAAAATCCATTAAGGCTATCTGAATTATAACACAGGAAAAAAGTCTACTTTTTGTTATATATGCCACCCTTAGGCAGAGCTAAATTGTGACTCATAGCTCAGCTGAGGGTGGTTACTTGAGGTTTTTTTGTTTTTTCCCTGAATGCCTCAGCAAGAATGTTAATGTCCTTTCCTGGGTCAAGCAAGCCAAGAAAGAGCATTACGTGTCTTTTGAATGTTAGATCGGTGGCGTCTTGAGTATTTTGACTTCAATGACAAGTCCCTGTGAAAGGTCAGGGTTGGGCTGGCAGTAGTGCCTGGACGTTTCAGCTGACCACCCAGAGAGTCAGGCTGCTTCTGCCCTCATTGTGAGAGATGTAGTATGTACTTCCCTGAGCACTGGTGTGATGCTGTCCTCTTTCCCCACATTCCTTACTACTCTTCTGGTGAATCTGTTGCTGATCTATTTTTTTGATCAGTCAGGAAGTGACCAGGTTGTTTCGTGAAATGTTTTGCGTGAAGAATCCAGCCAGAGAACTCTCAGCACAATCACATCCATTGAACAAGCCAAGCCATCTCGGAAAGTGTCAAAGGCGAGACACCTGGGGACACTGCATGTCCCCTGCTTTCCCTGAAGTCAGCAGGTTTAAGAACACTTATCCTGCAAGTTCAGTCTAAATATAGCCTCACGGAGATGTGTCCTGCAGAGAAAGACCTCGACTTTAGATTCTCGTAATGGGAGCTTATTGCAAACGGTTAATTCTTTTGTTTGAACAGCAGGACATGCCCTAATACTCTTTTATATCCCCTTAATAAGGAGAAAACCACTACAGCGTCAGACTGCAGCATTAGTAAAGTGATAGAATTGTGTATGTGTGTCTCTTTTAATGGCCAATTTATTTTGCTAGTGGAGACTGCTGATAATAAACAGTAATTTTAAGGGTCTTGTCATATTGCCTCTATTCAGAAGACATTAGCTTTCATTCCTTCTGTTATAAAGCTACTTTTATACCTTAATATACAGTGACTGGACAGACTGAAAGTCCTTAAAGTTATTGGCATGAGCTCTGAACTTGCCAGACCTGTGTTTCCCAGGATTGTGATGCACATGTTTGAGTGTGTTTTCCTTATCCCAAGTCTTTAAGAATAAACTTCAATGGAAATTAGCTCCGACCAGATTGCTTGGGGGAATAATCTCTACTAATCTCTAAGTGATTGTACGTAGATGAGGTTTAAGACATTGGCTCACGGGAGTTTTTTTTGTAGCAAGATCCAACTTCGAAGGAGTTCAACTTAATCAGTTACTCATTGTCCTCTGCCTAGTGGGCAGTCACAAGGGAGAAGGTCTTTAGAACAACCGGTTGCTGAGGAGCCTGTTCCGTATGCATTTCATAGTGTATGTGCAGCAGTTGCTTTGATCTATCTCTGTCCTTGTCACAGGCATTGAATACCCATAAACAGATGAAGCACACAGGTACCTACCTGGAGAACATCTTGCAGTTCTGATTGATATGGAAGGAAAACAGTTCTTACATTTAAAGACTGGTCAATGATGCATAACAAAATGTGGAAAGGAAGGAAGGGAGAAGGGAGTAGAGATTTGTGTCCAAAGCATACCCCTTTTCTAAACTAAAATGCTAATGGAGAAGCATCAATTGTGACTTGAAATGTTTCAGCCAGCCTCCAAATGAGAGAGAATCCCTTGTGTACATGATCAGCTGCTACCTTTTACCTGGAATAGGAGCTATATTGCATCTGCTTTATTTATTTGTATGCTGCTTATTCTTTGTGGTCAAGGACACACTGCCCTTCCTTACAACTGAACGCCCAGGGTGGTTTGTGAGCTTTGAGAGATGAGGGGTGAAACAATTTGCTATGTTATGACCACAAGAAAATGTGTTTTGTGTCCGAAAAATCACTATTAAAAGGAGGTGTGTGAAGGAAATGTTTAAAACATTCTTCTCAATGACAGTGAAGCGCAGCGGAGTAGAATGTTAAAGTATAAACCTTCCTGAGTGAATTACTGTCCTGGGTTTAGAAGTTTGGTGGGTTGGAGGGGGCTTTTTGTTGGTGATGGTTGGTTGGTTGGTTTTTTCCCTCTGTCAAGACAGAGCAGAGGCTCTCCTCTCATCCATACAAGTTCCTAAAATGACAGAAATTCCTACAGGATTAAAAGCACACTGAATTGGAGATAGCTAAAAAAATTGTTTTTTGCAATCCCCAAGGAATAACTCTTCTGCTTTTAGACCAACATTTTGTGACAAATCAGCCTTGGGGACTATTCCCAAAGGCATTACAGTCTGTGACATTGTTCTAGCCACTTGCATTTAAATTTCATGCCCATGGAAAACAAACACCCTCACTTGGTTTTGCTGGTTTTAATACATTCCTTAAAAATAACAAAACTTAAGCATGTTGGATCTGAACTGCTGCTCCAGGGTCGATGTTGAGATGGAGAAGCTGGAATTGCAACCTCATTTTTCAGGGTTTGTGTGTTTTGCGGTGGGGTTCGATTAGGGTTTTTTAGTAAATCAACAAATTATCTAATCAATTCCTCAGCATCATACCCTACCTGTGTGCCCTATGGCTTCTCTTAAGTAGCTGGTTGACCAGGAATTGTTATAATTGTGCTGACTCCCATTCCCTGAGCATAGGCATAAAAATCCCTGTGCACTGAGGTGACAAAATCGGGACTTCCTTTGCCCTTGCTACCATCCAGTCACACCTCTATGAACCCCAGTAATTTAACAGTATCGCTACATCAGCTGCTGTTCACTGGTACTAGAATATTGCCTGATATAAAGAGTAGCCCTGAGGAAGATTTACCATGATATCCATCTGGGACAGTGTTGCTGAGCCATCATTCTTCCTTGGGGTTTTTTTGGGAGGGGCAGCTTTTAAATAAATGGCTCTTCTCACATGGCTACATTTTCTCCAGTGCTAAAATGCAAGTGGGTTTTTTTTTTTCCTAACCTAGCATGCTGTGGGGTGTGGAAAGCATTTTCAAGATGAAATGGAAATGCTTGCAAAACACGATGAGATTTCTCCAGAGGACCTTACAATAGAGTGCTAATACCAGGCAAGAAATCCCTAAACTTGTGACTTTTGATACCCTGTCCTCTATTTTATAGTCACTTTGCTAAATCTCTTTCAATACTTTTTGCCATCAAAGATAGCCTAGACAAGGATTTGCAGAGAGACTTGTGCCCTATAAAGCCCCTCAAAGCACCATTTTTTCCAGCAGCTATTGAAAGCTGGGTGCCAAAGTATTTCAAAGTTAATTTTCTAACACAACTTACTTTGGGAATTGTGTAAAATGTTTGGAGATGTACTGAGCAAAGCCTGAGCCACTAGAGAAATCTAATGCCTGAAGGCTCATGGAATAAAAACAGGGCACAAGTTGCAAGAAACCTTTTTCTTAGGACAGTACCATGACCTTTGAATTTTAAAGTAACTTTCCAAAAGGAAGTTGTGCTCTGAATTACTTAAACTGCCTTCTTTCCTCTGTTGCCACTTAGTCAAAAGCCAAGGCATGCTCTGATGTTTGCAGCCTAACAAAAGTAATACTTTTTGAGGATGACTTGTTCTTGAATATTTTTTTTTCTGGTATATTGGGCACAAATAACCTCTCAATCAAGGTTAGTACATGGACATCTTTTGGTCTAGCCATCTTTGTAGAGGAATGTATTAAGAGAAGTGCCAGATATGATTTATCTCACATTTCTTTGCTGTCCCTCTTGCCTTCAGTGAAGAACCTTCTCTGTTGCTAGTAGATAAAGGGCTAGCATAAAAAAAGTACAGTGTCCTCAGAGCCAAGGCATCTCTCACCTTTTTATACTCAGAAGGAGATGGTCCATGCTGGCATGGGCATGCTTCTTGCCCCTGGAGCCAGTGCCCATCTGGCTGAGAGCCAGCTACAAAAGTGCTCCAAGCCCTTGCAGCTGAGCCTCTGCTACACCTTTCTAAAAAACCTGTTTGTTTTGGATCCAGTTCAAGGCCCCAGTGTCCACAGTGTTCACCTTTGCCTAATTTAGCAGGTAACTCACCTCTTTGCAGCGGTTGTCACTCTCTCATTGACCCAACTGTTGTAGTACTTTGAAACTCTCCTGTATTTATAGAAAAGTTTCTAGAACAGATTTTAAAACCATGGCATGTAAAATCTAAAATCAGAAATTCTCTGATTGAGAACCACTCAACAAATGATAAAAATCACATCCAATTTTATTCACTTTAAGTGGTGGCTTTTGTGTGTACTTGTTACAGTCATTTTAGATTTTCACTTTCTTTGTTTTGTGACAGAACAAATTAAAAGTGTATCTCAGCTGATTCTGAGAAGGGCGCACTACGGTGTACTAGTGTTACTAAATATTTAGGGCTCCACAGTGCTGTCAGCATTAGTTTGTGGTGTATACCTGAATGAGCTGCAGCTACATGATCAGGTCCCAGTAGATTTAAAATGCTCTGCCTGTGTGCAGCTGCAGGTCAGAGCTATTCATGTGCAGGTAGAAAATATGCTGCTCTCCTTAGTGAACTTGGGCTATTTACAGATGAAGTATCCTTTATTTCTTTTGCTAAATTAATTACTTGTTCTGTGCTTTAAAAAAATTCAATAAATTCATGAGTTTAGGAGAGTAACTGTAGAAATTAGCCTTTGTTGTCCCTGGGGTAGCCACCTGAGGAGATTTCTTCCATGGAGGAGTGGCTTGCTGGGAGAGCTCACAATGTGCTCTGTGCAGACTAGCTGCTTCATGAAAGAAGATTTATCTGCACTTAGAGATGACCTGATGCCTGTTTCTGTGCCACAGATTTAAATTGGCTTCAAGGCAGAGGGTGAAAAGACTTGTGTTTTCTGATGGTAAGGGACATGGATGTAGCCAAGCTGAGAACATGAGGAATAATCACCAGGCAAACTAGTAAGGTGCACCAAAGCTGCAATTGAATTCCTTGTTTGCTTTTCCCCCCACTTATATAATAAAATAAATAAATAGGAGATAGAGGTGCCTGTATGAGAAAAGAAATATGATCCAATTAGCCCTTCAGGAACAGGGAATTTGTGCTATTAAGCAGGGTCTGGTGTCAGCACACAGCCACTGCACCATTGTCCCTGCTGCTGCATCCAGCCCACAGTGGGTTTGTCTTGCTGGAAGCTGATGGGCTTTGCACATGTTTATCCCCTGGTTGCAGCTTGGTCAATAAATGCTGAATACTCAAGGAGAGGCATTGAAGGGTTCCTGTTGAGTTCTTGGAGGGGAACTGGAAGTGACCCAGTAACAAGGGCCTATTATTTTGGTTACTAAAAGACTGATCAGGATGCTGCTCTTGAAAAGTAAGGATGGCTCAGTTTCCATTTACCTTCTGAAATACAAACAGGTCTTCCCAAAGTAGAGCTTGAGGATTGAATTGCCACACCTCTGGCAGAGCCCGAGACTTCCCAAGAGGTTATCTGAGGTCCTGTTTGTAAAGATGATGTTTCTATACCTACTTCTCAGTTGTAATATCACATCCATCCTAATACTGTTGTGTTGGAGCTTTGTCTAAATTGCCCCTATGGGGCAGACCTTAGAAAGAGCTGGTTTCTTGTGGGCAAGTGATGCATTGCACAAAAATATTTCTGAAGTATATTAACTGATTTTTGTTTAAGTGTTGAAAGTCCTTGCAAAAACGAATGCAACACACCTTCCTAAAACTGACAGCCATTCACAGACCCCTGCAGTCTGGATGTGCTGTACCAGGGCTGTCTGTTCCCTCAGTTCTTGATGTCTGGATAATGCTTGTCCTTGAACACAAGGTGAAACTTCCCTGCTTTTAAGCTGTCTACAAGCCCAGCCTTGAACAATAGATTTCATACAGAATTGAGATTTATCAGGCACAAGAATTTGTGTTTGAACAGTGCATTCAGGGCTTTCACTGTCTTCCCTTCCCTTGACCATAGGAAGATATCTTTTTTTAACTTTTTGCTAAGAAAGCAAATTCACTTAAGCTGCACACTGCTTAAAAGGTCCTTGAATATTGTTGTACCACTGGGAAAATATCAGTGTCCAGAACTGAAGAATGTGCCTTTTTTGTCTTTTCCTCAGACCTTTTCATAAAATCATCAAGATTTCTTAACATGGTCTGATTTATTGTTAATTTCATCAAAATTATGCCTTAAAAATATCCTCTAAATTTTCAGGAAAAAAGAATTACATCCAGCAGCTGTCAAAGTAAAATATTCTAAACCTTTCTATTTCCTAAAAGCTTTGAAACTTTTCCTTTTTACTTTTATTTTGTAATTTTTTTTTATTTCCTACAGTTTGACCATGATTAATTTTTAAACGCCAGGGGAAATCTGAAGAAAAAGCTTGAGCCTTCAGATAGAAACATCTACATTAGCAGTATTTGGGATCTGTGATCTGAAAGGAATGATTTAAATTCTGTGTCGAGTAAAAAAAAGTGGTGCACTTTGAGCCGCGCTCTGTATGGCATGTGGCAAATCTATTGCTGAGGTTTTAACGCTGCTTGACGGTGTGTTAGTCCTTGTGGGACTAAGAGCTGATGGCTGCTATCCCTGCTGCTGTACAAAACAAGGCTAAAGCTGGTGGTAAAAAACGTAACCCTGAGTGTGCAGAAGTGCCTGCTGGAATTCTGAGTGTCTCACAGTTTTAGTCTTTCGTAAGCACTTACAAACCTTCCGAGAAGAAATTATTAAGCAGCTGAATTCCAGGGTTGAAGTAAGTACCCAAGGTCCTAGCAAGGAGACTCTATGGATGCGGGTGCAAGCTGGGGTCTGAATTTTCCCTAAACAAATCCTGTGCTGTTTTGCCTGGAGGTGCCTGTGACTTGCTGGAGATGCCTTGTAAATTTTAGTTCCTGACATTCCCCATCCCCTTTATTCCTCCAGTCAAACCTGGGATGTATAAGGATGCCTTTCATATGTTTACAGATGCAACAGGGTCAGAAGGGATGCAACTCATGAGGATGTCCTCAGCAGACACAGACCTGTAGTACAGAGCAGACACCTTTCTTAGAAAGGAGTCGTGGGAAGCCCTTGTGCTGAGTCACCTGCCGTTCAGCAGCGATTCGATCCGCCAATCCCAGAGAGGCGGCGGAGCCGGGGCTTGTCCAGCCCCTAATGGCTCCAGAAATTGGGCATCTTAATTCACTTCATTAGCGAGGGCTGGGGGAAGTTTCGCCTTCACTCAGCACCCTCCGCCTTCTCAGCCCTTTGGCTCTGCCCTCACTTCTATCTACCTGCTTTCCTCTAGATGGCATTGCAGGAGAAAGGGAATTCAGATGGAAAAGGAGATTGGGTTTGGTTTTTTTACTGTTGGAGGATTTGCAGGAGTTGCTTTGCATTTTGATGGTGCTCGATTATCTTATCCACTAGACAAGCACATACAATATTAATACCTCCCCTGTCAATCTTGAACAGGATGCAGGTAAGTATTTCTTCTGAGGACATCTAAATAGTCTTCCCAGCTTTTCTTTTTTTTGTCTGGGTAATTTAACTGTGGTTTCCCGGTATATTCATGTTTGTACAGGGGGAAAAGAGTCATACAAGTGGTATAAAAGGACAGTGGAAAATTTGAAAAAATACATCTTGACCTTCTCACTTATCTCCTGGGTTTTTCTTTTTCTTTTTTAATGTAACTCACTGAAATTGCAGAAAGAATTTATTCTGCTCCATTTTTTTCTAGTTTGTTTTCCTCCTGCATCCAAAAGTACTCTCTGCATAATCAATTTCTCTCTTTCACTGTAGTAATTCTTCTTTTTATGGGATGTTTAGGTAAGCTGCAAAAACCCCGTAAATTACTTCTTCAGAACCTGCCCACACTGGCTGCAGGACTGAGATGCGGATTTCTATATGGGGAATTCAGTAATCATCCTGTAGTCCTCTTAAAGTTTAGTACACTCTCCAAATATTTTCTTTTTAAGAGATTTTAGGAATCAAGTCTTGTGAGCAGATTTCTGTACTGTCAGAGACAAGGGTACAAATCTTTTTGCCAAGCAAGCAGGCTGCATCGCAAGGCAAGCTGAATTATCTTTCCTTGATTGTCCTATGAGGGACTAGTTACTCCTGAGCCTTGTTCCTCCAAGAGCTAAAACCTGCCTTCTGACTTCCAGCCCAAGTGCACTCCGTGACAGTTTCATACGGCAGTCTGTTTTAGATCCAATAGTTCTTCCCTTCTTACTGTTTCATCTTGAAACAAAGGGATTAGCCTTCATTTTGACAGTTAAATCAACCCACTGTGTTTAGTCCTCTTAAAGCAGCTTTTATCATTACTTAAATCATGTCAAGAGCCCTCTTCCTGCCCTCTTCTAGAGTGAGTTCGTCTTTCCTAAGTTGTGGTTGAACTACGTATATCTTCTAGGCTAAATACCTTGCAGGTGATTTGCATGTGGTCTCTATGACTGCCGCACAGGGGCTGGCTTTGCTCTCAAGCACTCTGGGATCACAGTGACCTTTTTTGTTGCTTCGTTATGGTAATTCAGTTGTCAAATGTTCCACACTTTTTCCTCCTCTGTTAGTTCCAACTACAAGCATGTAGCTTATAATAGCAATTTAATTTTTATTTCAAAATGGATCTATTCTCGTTTTAAATTCAAGTATAACTTCCATTAACTTAGTAGTCAGTGTCATCCATATCTGCACAATAGTCCAGTCCTCTGCTAAAACCTGTCTTGTTCAAGCCAACAAAGTTGGTGCCATTTGCAAACATCAGGTATGTACTCCTGTTCTCATGGTTAGGAAGTTAGATTGGGAAGTAATCATTGCAAATACAACCCACAGCTTTGGTAAAGGTTGTAGTGCCTGGGTCTCCTTTGCCTCTCCCAACAGCAAAGGTTGTAGGGTCAGTCAAATTAAGCTCTCTGTAGTTAATACAGGTTGTATTTGTCTTGTCTCCATTTACTCACAAAGTACTGTGTTTCAAAATCTGTTCTAAGGACTTGAAGACTGTTAAAGTCTAATAGATCTCCTGTTACATAAATTAGTGTGTTTTTCCTCATAGTTTCTTAAATACAGACATTGTTCTAAAGCTATAAGATTGTCTGCAAATTCAGGAGCTATTAAAAATTCATGTTCTAAAAGCTGCATCTTTTTCTGACACTGTTTTGGGGAGAGGTGACTGTTCTATGATGCTGTAATATTAAGATTTTTATTTTAGAACCATTTTAATTGTGGTAATTTCTTTGTACCCCCTCTGCCACCCATTAAACTTTCCATGTGCTTTGCATGTTCAGGCTGTGTTTATAATATTATTTTGTCCTTGGAATCCAGCCAGATATGGATATATGGAGTTGTAGAAGCAGAAGGTCAAAGACTTCACTGAATGGCTGGTTGTTCTGCACTGAGAATCTCTTGCCTCAGGGATGTGAATCAAACTATATATGTGCCTTCCTCTAGCCTTGCTAATATGATCTATTCTCTCTGTGAGGCAAATCAGTAACAATAGAAACTCTGTGTGTATGTTGTGTGATGCAAGTAAACTGGCTCCGTAAATGCTCCCAGAACACCCTGGTGTGCTCCCAGCTGTGGAGAGATGGGTGGACAAGCTGCCCAGACTGGTGCTGCTGGGCCATCCCGGAGGGCCACACCATGACTCCAGGGTTCAGCTATGCCTGATGGTTGGTGGGGATGGGCTGCTGCGCCTGAAATCCAAACATTAGTGGATGTGAGAATATTGATGTGCTTGGATGAGGTGCCATGCCCTGGGGCTTTGTAAGAGGAGAGCCCTAGGAGACTGAAATCTTTGTGAAATTGAGTATTGATTCCTCTGGCTTGGAGAGCTTTAAAAGTCCAGCCTTAACTCAGGGATCTAAGACTTTAAGGGTATCACAAATTATTCATGTACATTCCACTAAAGGGAATATTTTTATCAGTTTAATCTTCCACATTTAATGCACCTCTAGCACCAGCTCAGCTGTGGTGCATAAAGAGGAGCTATTGGCTCTTCTCCTTACTCATCTTTTTCTTTCTTCTTTCCCCCGATACCATTTAGGGTTGGTAAAGTTCTGACTTTTAACCTAAATATTAGCTAAGACACAGGAGAGAAGTTTAAATGAAACTCCTTACATAGGACTGCAGTCCTAAGAACAGACAGGTAACTAACAGGTAACCACAACAGTATAACCCCTCAAGAAATTTCCTTGTGAGTATGAGATCAGGGAAGGATAAGAGAATTGCCCTAGACTGCTTAAATTAAGAAAATTGTCCCTACATGGGTCATGTGTGACAAGTTCTGTGGCAGCTTTATGGTATAGAAGTTGGGTCAAAAGAATGATCATGTCTTTCTGAAAAAAAAAGCTTTGAAAGTAGGAGTTGATTATTAAAAATGGAATTTAGAGGGTTTTTTCTTGTTTCTGGCTCTGTCATTCTAATAAAAATATTTACTTGATCTGTTTATTGGTGCTCACTCTTTTAATTAAATCTGGTTTCCAGAAGAAAAAGACTTTGAGTAATGCTTTCAATAAATATTCTGCTTGGATTCTCTGAAGACTTAATTTGAAAATATTCATTTGAAAAATCAAGTAAGGTCCACTGTTGACACTTTGGACAAAGCATGTTTATTTCCTCTCTCTGATTGATGACATTATCTTCCCAAAGTTTTTTCTGCTCCATAAAGAGTACTGCTTGCTGTATGTAACATACTCTTAGTTCCCTTTGTTGTTTAGTTGATGTTATTGGAAGGAAACAACTCAGGAAAATAATGAAAGAAAAGATTGTTTGCTCAGATATGTTCCTTATTATAAATGTGAATAGGGTTCACCTCCCAGCTTGGTTGTTTTTTTTCAGCTGTGCCCATTCGTTTTTTACTTTGGAAGGAAGACTTTTTGGTGCAGTTAACTGAGTAAATATACCATTCCCTATTTTGGATTAGTAGCTTGTTTAGATCCCTGATTTCAGGTTCCTCTGTTTTCAGCAGGTCTTATATCTGGCCGTATAATTATGGAGAAATATGGAGCAGTAAGAGATAAATTTAGACAAGCTGGAAATAGTGCATACTGGAGCTGAGCTTTGTATTCACCATATCCTTCTTCTCCAAAACCTACTCTTTTATTTGGACCTGGGAGCTACTGTTTTTTCACTTTCTACATAGGTATTGTCACGTTTTCCCAGCCCTGAACCACCTCCCTGAACCTTCTGGTACACTTTCTACTTGGAGTGTTTTGGAGGAGTTCTTCAGGGGCCAAAAACTCCTGGTGCTGTGTCCTCTGTTGTATGTGTGTGTACATATATAGTATATATATATATACAGTGATCACCCCGAATTCGCTGGGGGTTGGGTCTGGGCAAGTCCTGCGTGTTATGAAATCCGTGAAGATACTGAACCCATGAATATTCAACTACTCCCTGCCTGTAGCCACGCACCCTCCACTAATAAGTCTGGAGGGGTGGTCCTGGGAGTGTGGCTCACACTGTAGCACCTCATTAAAGTGAAGGAAGCGTCCTTTGGTTCTTCCCGGCTGCAAAATCCAGGGTCCAGGACATTCTGTGCAGGTGAACAGTCTCACAACTCACTGAAAATCCAACCGCAATTAATTGAATACGTGGATACGAGAGCTGCGAATATGCGGGGATCGTTGTATATATATATACAATGAATCCTCTCTGTATCGCGACTTCTCCTTCACGACCTCGCACATTAGCGGCGTGAATTTATCGCAGATTTGAGTCCATCATTTGCGAAATTTAGTGGCTCGTGCATGTTCAGCGCTGCTGCTCCACCGAGGGGCGGTGCTGGAGCTCCCCATGGGGCGGCGCTGGCCCAGCCCCATGGGGAGGGCCAGGAGTCACACTGTTCCCTGTTACTCTGAGTGCAGCTGGGGAACTGACCCCCCCGCGGGCGCACGTTACTGTTTCCATGGCTACAGGTGGGGAAGGGCAGTGCCCCAGGAAAGTGGGGCTGGGCTGGCCGCAGTGGCCAGCAGGACATGCTCACTGCGCTGCCGCAGCTGAATCCCTCCCCAGCCCCGCGGGGCGCTGCCAGTGTGCGCGGGACCGCAGCTGAACCTTCTGAATTTAGCCCTGGAGACTATATAGTGCAATTATCAACGAGAACTGTCCTGGCTTAAGGCACTTTATTTTTTTGTGTTGGTCAACAGTTTGCTTCATAGGCTGTGCTGAGGAAGTAGTGTTGTGGTTTGTGCAGAGCTATGAAGAGTCTCTATGGAAACAAAATATCTGAAATCTGGGGCAATTGCAGCTTTTGTACAAAGAACACTTGCTACTGATATTAAAGTAAATTCAAGTTTTTTCAATTACTTGTTCACAATTCCTATCTGGTAACCTGGCAGATTCAGCTGTACATAATCTTTGGCTAGACTTCGCATGGCACGTTGTGTCTTCATTAAATTTAGAATGGGGACAGTGTCTTCCTGCCATCCAGGCAAGGCTGCTGAGATGCTCTTGTTGATGAGGACACCTGGTATCTTTCATGGAGATTGATATTTCTTAATTGTGACTCTTACTTTGTCTGGAGCTTTGTTGCTCTCTCTGTGGGCAGTTTGATTCTCATTCCTTGCCTTGTGAATGAATTAATAGGAAAAGCTTACAGATGGAATTGGTATAAAAGCCATAGTAATGTAATATTTCTGTAATAAGGAAATGATGGGCTAGGTGTTTGGTGTGAAGCTAATCGAGATTCCTCTGACAACAGAGACAGCCTTTGTCCCCATCAAATTTTGGTCTATGCAACCAAAGTGTGGCAACCTACTAAAGTCTATTATGCATTTTGAGGGGAGCTGGTAGCCTCAAATTTATACAGATGTTCGTCACTATCCATGAAATTGGGGGGTTGATTTAGTTGGTTATAATTGTAGGATTTCATCTTCAGATCCTGGGGTGGATTTGGGCATCAGTGCTCTCAAAAAATCTCCCAACACCTTAGCAGTGAAAGAACTGAGGCCCAAATCAAAGCAGAAATATCGTCTTTGACCTTGTTTTGGCTCACAGAGGGGAAATAAATGTTACTAGCTAGCTTCCCAAAAATCTTTTCATTCTATTTTGTCCTCTATTAGGAGGCATTTGCCTCTCCCAAGGGAAGAAACAGTGTTTGCCAAGCAAAACTGAGGAATTCCCTGCCTGAACAAGCAAGTTGCATCTCAGCAGGGTGTTAAGAAACAACAGCTAGAACAGAAAATAAAGGCTGACAAATTGAAGGAGCTCTAAGATGCATTAGGTTATTCTTATGTGACAAAGGACTTTTGTTGAAGTAAAAACAAAGGAAAGGAGAGGTAGAGATAAGAAATCCGGTGCTCTCACGGATAACTAAGGTCATTTTCTCATGTGCGAGTTTAAAGATTGTTTTTCTGGATAGCATCAGCTCTGGAGGGCTTTGTGCTGGTTACAGCTGTACAACAGCTGGTAGGACACCCTGACACTCGAGTTTGTATTCTGTGTGAATCTCTGTGAGAAGAAAGGCTGGATTTTGGTATTCAGATCTTACATTCTGTTCTAAAAAATTCCTTTTCCCCATTGTGAATCTCCATGCAGACAAAAGAAAATGCAAACGAAACAATTTTTTTCTGACCAGCATTAGTCTTTTTTATTTTTGAAAGCTGAAAATCACTGAAACTCTGTTCTAAACTTTCTATACCAGATGTTGCTTTCATTCCTTGGCAACTATGCTGCTCAAACCAATACTACCAAAGAGAAAAGTCTTCCTGGGGTCCTTTTTCTGTTTATTAGTATGCTAGAGCTGGCTGGAAGCTGCTTTCTTCCCAGACTGTATCCTTCCCATTTCCCTTTCCTTGACTTTTTTTCTATCCATTTTTGGATGGGGATAAATTGGCAACTGAAAAGTAAGAAATTGACTGTAGCTCAGTGAACTATATTTTACTAAAAATGTCACTTAGATGCAAATTCTTTTGTTTTTCAGAAGGCAAAAAGAGATTTAAAAGCCACTTGAATTAAAAGAGTAGGGGTTTTTATTTTTATCAAATCTCCTATTTTTACATTTGAAAACACTTGAAATTGAAAACTCCTTATCACAATTAATGTGCATTAATCATTCATCTTGGCAGCATCTGTTCTGAGCCACTGCTCCTCCAGATAAATGTTGTTATTCTTTCACTGAAGGTAAATTTCTATTGCTGTCTGTAGGGATTTTTTTTTTGCAGAATCTTAATATTCAATTTTCTTGCTTACTCTTGGAAAATATGGAAGTGTCCCCTTCAAAATTACTAGCATTCTTCAATTGACACAGATTCCAGTGAATCATTTTAGGGACACATCATTAATATATATTAGTCAGCCCAGGTTCAAATTATGAAAGTTAAAAAACCATAGAGTTCAATGTCAAATTTTAATGCTAACACAGCATTAAGGCTCAGTGGATTCATTTGATGAATGACAATAATTAGTAAATATGAGTTCTCATTAAGGCTACATGTTCAAGCTGCTTGCTTTGGGGAGTTATATATGATATGCAATATATATGTAATAGCCGGGTGTTGTCGCAGAGATGATCATTCAGAACCCCCATTTTTAAGCCCCACGGGGAAGCTGGAGGTGCATGCCCTGCATCAGAAAGGTTTCTTTGTGTGAAAGACCAGGTTATTGAATACAGAGGGCTCATTAGTGCAGGTAACACTGCAAAGCAGTGTTTGCAAATGTTCATTTCTCTTCAGCAAAGCTGTTCAGTCCAACTATGTTTATCCTTGTTGTTTGCTATTCTTGAATATTTGCGCATATGTTCTGGGGAAGCCTGCTGTTCCTGCCGATACCCAATCTGCATGGGAACCAAGGGATGTGTCAAATGAGTGCATCGCCTCCTGATGATTTATTATTCTCCAGGGTAAAAAGCTGGAGAAGGGTAAAAAATGGGTAGAAGACTTTGTGGCATTTTTTTACTGCGTATTGTGAACGGATGAAATTGTTGACACAGAAGCCCCATGTCCTTGGAAGAAAATACTGTTGCCAGTTAGTGCTGCCCTGCTTCATCCTTCTCAGAGCTTCAGTTCTGCTCAGCTGTGGGGTTGGGTTTCGTATGTGAAGAAATTCTCCGTTGAAATACGGAGGGCTGAGGAATAAAATAAGAGAAGAGCTGCCAGCAAAACTGTCTTAAGACACTTCCAGAAGAATGGGTTAAAATAACCTGACAGATTAGACAGAAAAAAACTGGTCTTTGCAGAGCATGGTCATCTAAATAGCATACCTGAGACACACTGAAAGAAAGAACAAATATTTAGGGGGGAAAAAAGCTGTGTAGGTGGTGATTGTTAAATGAAAGACAGCCTTTGAAAATAACAACATGAGGGAGTAAAAAAATCTCCTGTAGTTATGATTAGGTGTTTTGAAAAATTATTCTTCTGGTATGAGGTTGTGGGAGTGTGGTCTCGAGCAAAATTGTCTCTGCAGAGTGCTGTGCGACTGTTGTTGTTTCTGGTGTCCCTGTTTTCAAAGGATCCTGGGAAGCTGGAAAACATCTAGAAATTTGCTGTTCCAGTGGTCCCAAGCTGAGGAGTCTCCAAGAGTGATTTAAGAAACTGTTTTTTCTCGCTTCAAGAGAAAATCAAGGATGGATCATAGTTTACTAAGTCCTGTGTAGAAGAGAACTCAGTGTGTTGTAGATCTGAACAGGCTCTTGAGTCAAAAAGACTGGAAGCCAGCAGTTAAATCTAAATTAGAAATAATATATGGATTGTTAATGAGTCAAGTTTTAGAATAGTTCGCCTAAAGCTATATTAGATGGTCAAACATATCTGTCTAAAATGTTACTGCCCTCTCCAAATAAGAGAAATTTGGTACAGCAGAGCCTGGGAGCTGATGGCTGTATGCTCACTGGTCCAGGAGCTTAGGGCTAAACTCTGTTGTTGAGCTTTTGCCTGAAGACAAAGGACAGGGTAAGATTTCCATTATGGAGAGAATGGATGACAGAAAGGATAGGAATAAGCAGTAGCGCTTGTTTATTTTAAGAAAGAAAAAAAATGAAATTACAGAAGCCAAGTAACACCATACTTATTAACTCTTCCAAGAGCTTGGAGATTGCTTTTAATCAGTCTTTGACAGCTATTTCATTTCTTGTACATGTAGTTTTCATTGTTTTCTGTGCTAAGAAAACCTTCACTGGGTTAAGTGGGGTAATTCATCTCCTGAAGGTAAAAATTGTTTCCATAGCTGGAGCTCAAGAAATGCTGTGAGTATTCATTTATCTTATCAGGCCCCAGTTTCTGATTTTTAGCAGAGAGGCCTCAAAAAATTTTTTTTGATCAATATGAGGCTTTACCCACAAACACAGCATGTTCTGCAAGTCCAACCTGTATTCAGGCAGCGATCTGGTAAAGGAAAGGTGTCATCTGCTTCTAGGCACTTTTAGACTCCAGCAGAAAAGAAGTATGAAGCCTTTTTATTTATTATTTTCATATTTGAAATAGGAACTCACCACAGTGGTAAATGTATTTTAAATACATTTAATCTGAAATAAAATCTTTCTAGTGAGAGGAGGGGAGAAAAGAAACTGAGCACATAATCTGAAAAATGCAATGCTGACTGTGAGCCCACTGTCCTCAGTTTATATTGAAGTGAAAGGTTTTCTGGGCATCTATGCCCGTGTCTTAATCTGATTTTGCTGAAAACAAGCTGTTTTGCACACCTTGATAAAAACGATGTGTAGCAGCGTTTCAATATGTTTTCCTTGGTGTAAATTAGGAGTAATTCAGTTGACACCAAAAATGTCTTGGGAAGAAATCAGAATAAAAACTGTTGGGAATTTTTAACCCAATATTGCTTAAGCTGATTCAGTTTGGAGCATGTCATAAATTATTGTTATTTTGAGTGCAACAGGTCTCATTTAAGCTCTGAATAACCACCTAATGAAGCACAGAAATTGTTCCCTACCTAGAGACTCCTACTGTTGAAATGGAGGAAGCAGATGGAGGCAGGGGAACAAAGGTGAGGTGGTGTGACTTTATCTAGTGAAGGCTGTCCAGGACCCCAGTAGCAGCTGGGAGTAGGATCAGAGTCTCCTCAGTCCCAGACTAGCACCTAATTCAGAAGAACAAATGCTGTCTGAAAACTGATAAGTTTGGGCTTTTTAGACAATTTTAACGCTTTACTGCCAAATGGCCATCTCTGCTTTATTCATATAATAAAATCAGTAGTTATTTCCAGACAGCCACATATTCTCTGTGCTGATAGTAATCTCCTGCTCAGTTGAGTTTCTTTGTCAAGTGAGTGAGGGGCTGCAAAGATGAAGTTGATTGCCCTGAAGGTACACCCTGTGCCAGGTTTGGAGCTCCTGACCGGTACTGCAGCTGGGCTGAGGTTGAGTGACTCCTGGTGCTCTCAGTTGTGACACAAGCGCAATGTGTGTCACAGGTGGGACAGCCCTTGTGCACAGAGACAGGCCTGTCCCTGCACTGGCAGCTATAAATTCTAGAAAAGTCTCCTAAACTTCACCCATCTCCAACCTGTGGAATGTATAGAAGGCTGCTTGGCAGTCTGCCAGCACACACACCAGGCTAAATGCTGCAGTGGGGGCCAGAATGAGAAGGAACCACAAGCTACCAGGCTGATTTCCAG
Source organism: Pitta sordida (assembly GCA_013390025.1). Classification (NCBI taxonomy): domain Eukaryota; kingdom Metazoa; phylum Chordata; class Aves; order Passeriformes; family Pittidae; genus Pitta; species Pitta sordida. The sequence continues at coordinate 24,130 of WEKX01018096.1, read as the reverse complement.
TGACCCAGCTTGTCCTGCCTGCTGTCCCTTAGCCACAGGAGCAGGATAATATTTGAGGGAAATCCTTTTCCTCTTAAATGTACACGTTTGGTGCCACATTGGTATGATGATGGTCTAAGTTTTATTTGCTTCAAAGATTATTTTAATGCTCATCTAAGCAAGTAGTCTTCGGGCTTACTTGCATGGTTTATATCTCTACCCATATAAATTTTGCAATTGCTTTTACTTCCCAAAAATGTGGTTGTGATCTTCCCAAAGACTAATAATTTTATCCTCCTATCTGACTTCAAGGCAGAACTTCTAATAGTTCTCAGCTACAAAGTAACAGAAGATACTTCATGGGGAATCCCCCCCCCCAACTCCATCTCATTTTTTTTCTGTTACATGGGCAAGATGAAGAATATTTCACCTCTCAGTGTTTTAAATCCTCCAGATGAAGGATATATTTCAGCCTATCTTATTTGTCTTGCTCCCAATGAGGGAAATTGGTGCCACCAGCATGGATGACTTCCTCAAGGTTGTAATGAGCTTACATTAATGCAGAGAGATGGAGCAATAACCTTCAGCTCCTGGGGCTGTATAGCATTTTGTCCCCATCCTTTGATGCTTGTGTTTTGAATTTTACAACCAATGATGCTCCAAGTCAGTCGGCAGTCTATTCCTCTTGCTTATGCATATATTTTATTGTTAGAATATTATTATTGTTTTCCAGGGAAAGATACCTTTCTTCTCTACTGAAATGTATTTACCATCTTGGCAGAATGTGCAACTTCTCTGTATGGCCTTGTCTTGAAGAAATAAGTGGCAAACATTAAAAGAAATACTTCATACTTATTTAAAACCACTTCTTTGGAGAGGATGGGGAAAAAACTTCATTGCAAAGCACCTTTCTTCTTGTAAAGTAAAGGAAATGAGGCATAAAGTAGTACAGGACCTTATATTAAGGCTTATTTGTGTAAGGATAAGGGGTATGCATAATCATTACCATGCCTGCTACAATAATTTTTCAGATTAACCAAAACAACCCATCCAAAACTCAACAGAACTGACATTTCAAACTTGCAAAAAAATTCTTGCCTAAACTTTCCAGTCTGAGAGTGCATCAGTGCAAGGATAGTCTGTGTGAGGTTTGCACACACTGAAATTGGGAATTTCATACAGTTATAGAATATCCTGAGTTGGAAAGGACCCACAAAGATGATTGAAACAAAAGAAAAAAAATCATGTAAAAACCTGAAACACCATTGATTTGGTGGCTACAGGGATGAAGACAGGTCTTCTGTCTAGCTAAAGCGAAAAGATTTGACCTCTGCTTTCATGGCATACTAATGTTTAAAGTTGGTGATAGTCCTGTGACGGTTGAATCAGCCCTGTTGAACTGCACAGGGCTGAACTCACAGCTGTGCTGCCCAACCTTGCAGCATCTTCCCAACCCAAGGAGAAGCTTACACCTTTCCTGGTGGGTTTTTTTTGGCCCTGGTGTAAGTGGGCAGACTCCAGTGTCTACCTGAAGCGTTAGGCATCAGGTAGGATGTCTCCTCATCTTTTCCTACAGAGGTACCCAGACTGTCAGTCCTGCAGAGCCTCCAGGACTTGCATTTATTCTGTGCCCTATTGTGAACCTGGCTCCAGGTGACCCTTGCACATCCCTGAGTCTCTCCCACCTCTCTGATGTGCTACATCTTGTGCTCAGTTGTCTGAAAGCATGAGGGAACATTCCATCATTTGCTGATCCTGCAGACAGTGTTTGGATCAACACTGGTGCTCTCCAAAAGGCTGTGTTGATCAGAAAGCCCTGCTGGGAAATGCCCATCAGCCCAGTGGCTGGGGGCGGGTGGTGCAGAGCTATAAATGATTGTGCCAGCAGAAATGTGCCAAGCTCAGCTGGCGGCAGAGCACAGATTTAATCTTTGGAATTATTTTGCCTGAACTGCAGAGATCACCTCCTTAGCTCTCCTTACCTCACCTCTCATTTGCTTTTCTTTTTTATGCCACATAGAGGAACGCAGCAATTTGGAGAAACAATTTGTCTGTAGTTATTACGAAGAATTGCAACTGGCTATGAGGGGAAGACATGTCAGGAGAGGGGATGCCTGGGCTTGCACAAGACAGCAGACTGAGTTTCTGTAACTCCTTCACTCCCAGGCCAGTACAGAACCCAATGCAATAATTTTGTGATGCAAATATTAACCAACAGCACAAGAAAACATGTGGGGAGAAAGCCCAATGATTTAATGGGAATAGGTAGAGCTCCAGAGGGACATGGTGAATGCATCTTCCAAGTGTTGCCATCTGCAGCACTAAGAATTTTAAATGTGTTTTGAGGATATCATCCTCCTATGCAGGCAGTAGGGTAGGAACTCTTTGGAAACCATCTGTTGATGGCTGCAATGATGAGAGTCAGAGTGGAGGAGTGATATCAGCTGAGATGTGGAAACTTGGATTTCTCAGGAGTACAAGCCCTCACTTCACATGGAAAAAATCTTATTTCCAGCTCATGCCTTGTACCAGTTTTCTCTGCATTTTCATGTTTTTGGCCTTGGAAGGAAGGAAAATAGTTGCTTGACTAAAAAATTGAGTGTTTCAGGATGATTGTTTGGGAAGAGCCTGAAGTTTAGACTTTCCCTTTTGTTTCTATCTGTTGGTATCTACATCAAGGAGACCTCTTTAGACAATATTGATTTACTGGGTTTTGTTTGGTTTTAAATTTTGTATGTGAAATAAAAGGCTCGAACAAGGAAAAAGTCGTATTTTAATTGCAAAAAGACACATCACCAGGGTGCCTTATTCCAACATCAGTCATGGAATAGTTCCTTTATGAGCACAGCTTTGTAGATTTGGGGGTCAGTTAGTGGGGTGTGTCTATCTTGTGCTAAGGAATTTTAAAGTGCAATCTGGGTTTCAATGCCACGGAAAGTCTGTTCTCCATATCTTGATGTTTCTGTCCAGAACTCCGGCTCCTCTGTCTTTTAAAAGGCTGGACAATTTCTGTAATCTAGACTGTGCCCACCTTCATCTGAGACCTGTGCTTTCAGTCCTTGCTATTTCACAAATACAGAAAATCTAAAAATGGGTTAAAACACAGACTCTTGCCTGACATTTTGCTATGTTTACATCTAGGATTTGGATTAATTTAAAATCGATTTAAATGTGACTTACAAATATGTTGTGCTATTATTCAAGGTAATGAAACCAGCAAGATGCAGATCTCTCCTATGCCAGCCCCCAAAGTGATTCAATACTTGCCTCCTTCGTGGGTGGTTTTAAATGGAAGGATTATGTATTTGGCTGGTGGGATGCCTTGCTGTGAAGTGTGTGCAAGCAGATATTTAGGCCATATCTGCAAAGGCTGAAGCTGTGAGCTGCAGCAAATGAGAATTCTTTTTACTTTTCTATTTTTCCTTTTTTTTTTAGTGCTGTATAGACACTGAGGAGACTCTTCACTGCTCTGTAGATAACATAATCCTTGTCTTCTGGAGTGCTTTACTCCAATACTCAGGTGGCATTCCCAGTGCTGAATGCAGAAGAAAGAAAGAGCAGCATTGCATTTCTAGAGTGAGGGAAGAGTGAGTGAGAGAAGTTCTGTCATAATCCAGGGAAAGTGGTTCATCTTGCAGTGAAAAATACAGGAGATTGTGCCTGCTATAATAATTATTTTGATTTATAAATGAGACTCAAAGGAATTCATCTGTAACTTTAGAGGCTTTATTTAAAAGTATGAAAAGGACTCTTCAGAGAACAAAACTTTATTTTGTATTTGCACACTGCTAAGCACAGTGCGGTCCTAACCAACAGCCAGGCTCTTGGGTCTAATCTCAGCACTATTAACAGTAATTCGGAAACACACAAGTGAATTGCAGCTCGTTTCCCGGGCATCATCATCTCCTTTCTAAAGTGCCAGTCTAAGGTGAGCCTACTGGAAGAGACAAAGCTCCGTTGTCTGTAACCAAGGGGATCCTCACCTTTTTTAGGTCACTGCATGCAGCATAAAGTGAGCCTTGTCATATAACCTCTAGATCAGCAGCCCTGAACTTTCAGAAACTGGAGAAATTTTTGCCATTTGTGTGAAGAACATCTTGACTTGAAGCCTTGAGGCCAAATTAGATTAATTCTTATCCTATACTGGTTCCTCTACATGGCCTTATTTATGCTGGAATATTGCAATGCTGCAATATTGACAGAGTACCCAGCTTTAGAATAGGACCCTGAAGTCTCTGCTAGGCTTCACATGATGGAGGGGAATGAAGCCTCAGGGTTGTCATTATTGATCTCCTTGACTATGTTTTATTAGAATGGGACTTGGGTTTATTTTCCATGAAAATAAGATGAAATAAATACTCTGCTTTTAGGGCCTTTTGGCTATTCTGAAGCTTGTCATGGAGCTGGGGAGCTTTCTCTGGAGTGCCAGGAACTCTAGACTGTGATTTGTCCAAGGCTGAATACAGAGTGCATACTATCTGAGAAAAGAAATATTTTTCTTATGAAAATTATTGCATTTGCTTTTGCAGACTGCTTTTGGAAGTGTGTTTTCGGGTTTTGTTTCAAACAATCTGATTCTTGCATTACAGGGTTTTTAAGACTTTCTGTTTTTAATGAGTGACAGAAAAGCTGGCATTTCTTGCTGTTGCTTTTTACTTCTGCTCTAAAACCAGCAACATTTTGAGCCAACTCTACTTCTTCCTCTATCCCTAGGAGGTATGTTTTAAGTGCATGAGATAGGAGTGGAAAGGGAAGTATGGGTTATAGCAGTTGCTCTCCTTATGCCAATTCTGTCCTGCCAGAGATCAGGAACTGAAAGGCCAGACGTGTTTATTTTGAGATTACACTGATATTAAATCAGTTCCATGCCCTTCTAATGTTGCCGTACAGGCTTGGTGAGGTCTGGCCTGGAAATTGCATTAATACAGGAAAGGAGAAACTGAACTATCCTCTTGACCTTGACAATAGGAGTTAGATTCATTTGAGTAAAGGGAACTGGTACCAGTTTAAGACCAGTGGCTGGGATATGTGAAGATGGGTTCTCCACTGAGTGGCTAAAAAGTCGAGTCCTCACTCTTTTTTCCTCTGGAGAAAGTCCTTGGGAATATCTATGGCTTCGTAAATGTTTTAAAACCTGTGCAGTATGTGCTTCAGGTTGATGGCAAAATCCTGGGACGCTCCTCTCCTTCAGGCTACTCCTACTTAGGTGTAATAAAATGTTTGTACAGCCAAGGACTCAAAACTGTAACTGGCCTTCCTTAACGTTAAGGGCTCGTTTCAGCAGTAGAAAAGCTGTGGAATTTGATTAGGTTTGTTAAATCTATGTGAATATGAGAATGTGATACGAATTATGCTTTTAGTAAAGTGCTTTCACCAAGGTACACCACAAATGTCTATTTTCTGGTCCAAGATTAGCAAACTGGAAGAAGAAAACCTTTTTCCTGTCCAAATGTCTCCCAAGTCTGTCATAGGGCTCCCAGCTAATGACTTCATCTGCAACACAGTCAAGTCCATGGTGTGCAGTCATTACAAAACCATTTGTAGTCTGTAAAGAAAGGCATTAATAAATATTTAAGCCTTTTTTGTCTTGTTTTAGTTTCATTCTATAAAAGCAAATACATGTCATGCTTAAAAACCTCAGTAATTCTAACCCTCTGATCCAAAATGAAAGAGAACAATAGTATTAAAACCCCCTAAGCCTGTGTTTGTACCAGTTTCTAAAAGACTGTGTCGACAACTGCATTAAAAATTATGAGCTTTTCCAGAAGATTAAGATATTTTCAGAAATAGATACTCAAACCAGCTGGCAAAATAATTTCAATGCCTGCCCAGTCATTTTGTTTGTTAATAAAATTGGATCGGGAAGACAGGGATGGCAAAACTGGGCAGACATTACATGTAGATTTGGTATTGTTTCTACACAAGTTTGTTTCATCCTGAAGGGGGTACCTCAGTACTGGCGCGCCATGCCTCCTTCCTGAATGGTCTTAATGACATTATTGTCCCCAAAAGAAACAGTCATGCTTGGAAAACCCTTTCATTTTAATACAACAAACCCATCTTCTATATAAATTCAGGAGTGTAGAACATGAGCTGGAATCAGCTGCTCTCCCAGAAACATCTCATATTGTCCACCAAGGAGACTTTGCTTTTCCTTCTGCGACAACATCTCCTGCTGTCCTTCCAGCTGGTTGACTTTGCATTCCTAAGGCTGTTTCTCCACTACCTAAAGTATTTCTTTGCTGCATATTCCCAGAGGTAAAACTTGCCTTTCCCATCCTTACAAAGTAAAGACCTGGCTGGGTGGGAGAGGGATGAAGATGCTCAGATCCTACCTTGCAGCCCCACTGTAAGTGTCAGGGCTCTGTACTGGCCCTTCTCCACATGGCAGAAGTCAGATAACTGTCAAAGATGAATTCAAGTATCTCCCTTAATATCAGTGTTTGGCTGCAGCTCAGTAGAGATCCAGGATGCCTTCTGTTCTCTGATCTAAGACACAGCCCCGAGACCAAGTGCAGTTGACACACCTGAAGGATGAGATGCCATCCAGAGGGACCTGGACAAGCTTGAGAAGTGGCCCATGGGAATCTCATGAGGTTTAACAAGGCAAAGTGCAAGGTGCTGCACCTGGGTCAAGGGAAGTCTTGGTGCCTGTGCAGGCTGTGGGATGTACCAACTGGGAGCCCTGATGAGGAGGACTTGAGTGTGTTGGTGGATGAGGAAAGGCTGAAAGAATTGGGATTGTTCATCCTGGAAAAGAGAAGGCTTTGGGGTGACCTAACTGCAACCTTCTAGTACCTGAAGGGAGTCTGTAAGAGATCTGAGGAGAGACTTTTTCCAAGGGCGTGTAAAGACAGGACAAGGGGGAGTGGCTTAGAATTGAAAATAGGTTCAGGGCAGATATCAGGAATTTTTTACTGTGAGAGTGGTGAGGCACTGAAACAGGTTGCCCAGGGAAGTTGTGGATGCCCCGTTCCTGGAACTGTTCAAGGTCATGTAGGATGAGGATCTGTGCAACCTGGAGTAATGATAGGTGTTCCTGCACATGGCAGGGGGATTGGCTCTGGGTGATCCCTACTGTCCCTTCCAACCCTCACCATTCTATCGTTCTATGAACAACTTACTTGCTTCTCTCCCCTTCAGAGCACTTTTACTTGGGTACTCTGGCATCACTGATATATGTGGCCAGCTGTTATTTTCTCTAAAAGCTGTATGAAATCAATATGTCCTGACATGAAAACAAATGTCATTCTGCTGCTGTGGAAAGCCAAGATTTATCTTTTGAAAAGAGCTACCTGCCAATAACATCTTAATATCTTCATACCAAGAAGAGGTCACCAGGATTAGGACGATTGAAATTTTTACTTTCAAATGTATATGGGTTTTTTTTCTGCTGTTAAGCAAAAACATTTCAAGTAAGCCTTGTAAATTTTTGCTAGCCTCAGGCAATCAGCTCCTTTAAAGGGTATTTCTTATTTTAAAATACCATAAAATAGAAATAAGTTCACAAGGAGATGTACAGTCCACCCACTACTGATATAAGTCTTTATGGTATAGGCATACATTATATATGCTCCTATGTGTCTGCCAAATGCTCAGCTTAAAAGTTTCTCAGGCTTTCCCTTCTAAATCAAATTTTGTGCAGAGAATTGTAAAAGCCCAGTTGAGATATGCAAATAAAAGGATTTAAACAATTAAATCAGAGAAAAGCAAAGCATCAAAACCTAAGATATAATAAATTAATAAATTAAAACTTTGCAGCTTCTAGACCTGAAATATGTCTTGGAAGGGAAGGACCCCAAGAGTTTGGTCTCTTCTTAAATTTCATTAATCTTGCCAATGAGATTCCTAGTGCCAAGGTAACCTGTTTCCTACGGAATGAGGATGCTAAGTAAAGGATACACCTACACAAGTAATGATGCAATCCTTACTGATTTAGGCATGCGTGGCAGGCCAGATTGGCTGTGTGTCTATCCCTTCTGAGGAAGTTCACCAACTCAGTCATACTGGACAGCAGCCTTAGGATTGTGTATTAGGAAGGCTCAGTCAGTGGTCTTGTAAACATCCTGACTTACCTGCAGCACCCTGGCTTGCTAAGAGCCACCTGGTGAGGCTGAAAATAGTGCTCATGTTTGCTAAATCCTCTGTTCAACTTAGTTTCCTTTCACTTTCATTGGGATTAGTCAGGACTTTCGTAGTGCCTCAATTATACTAAGCAAATCCACAGACTAACATATAAATCTGCCTTCATCCTTCCACCTCACAAACTGAAAATAAGCATCTGCAACTAATAGTTCACTGTAGTTGGAAGGCATTTGGTTGCCAACAGCCAGATACTATTCATGGTTAGACCATGGTGGTCATGGGCCTTGGTGCAAGGAATGAAACAAACGCATCAGTCCATTAATCGATGTCACCTTTGCCTGTGGCTGAACCCTTCTGTCATGGTGCCTGCCTGTTAGGGAGGAGTAGGAGGGAGCAAAGAGCGATAGACTGTAAACAGACCTGGAGGAAGAGCTGCAATACCTAAACCCAAACATTACAGTGATAGGATCAATTATGAGAACAAAGTCATTTGTGTAGTTTAGAAGAAATTCTGTGGGGGATTCTGCTGAGTTCTAACAGCAAGTTACAGATAAAAGCTGTTATTTAATGCCCTTTATTGCCTTTAATAAAATCAAATTGTTAGTAATAATGAGAGCTCGAAATCTGAGAAACTCAGCCCTCTCTGTGTTCTTCATGCTTTAATTCACAAATATATCTTTCATCCTAAGAATGCCATTGTACTACTTGCATTCCAGTAATGCAACAATCCTAAATGAAGTTAGGGACACTGTTTTGTTAGATACTACATATATATAATTCTAGCTAGTTTTGCAGAGACACAGTGGTGACCTGGGCAACTTAACACACTGAGGGTAGGCTAGGTGCATGGTGGATATGGAAGCAGACCCAATAACCAAAGAGAATTGAGGCCAGAGAAATGGAGGGTTAGGGACAGCATGGGAAATGGGTGGGTGGTTTGGTGGAGATGAAGTTAGTTGTCCAAAGTCAAGAACCAGAACTCTTTCCTTATTTCTTCTTTTTTTTTAAAATTTTTTGGTAGTCTACTGAATATTATCTGGTTTCCTCTAAACTCCCAGTTCTTCCAGAAGTTGGGTAACTTTGGACTTATGCCATGTTTGTAGAAATTAGGTCTCCTGCTTCAGACTGCCAGATTGCCAGAAAGTCCAGCAGGCACTGAACTGAGTGTTAGGCAGGCATGGAATAATATAAATTCGTTGATGACTACAGTTGGTTTCATTCTAGTCATGAGATTTCACATCATACCTCACCCTGGAAACAGCACAGAGTAGCCATGAAGCACAGGGGCATGTTATTTGCTTTGTGTTGTCCTGCACACAGTGTGATTAATATGTTATCATCTATAATGTACTTAGTAAAACAGAGTGAAAGTTGTCAGATGGGAAACGGGGGGAAGTGTTTTTCGTTATCTTCTGTTTCTTCTCGATTTAACTTGTCTTCTTACTAGAGGAAACTGAATTGGATAAAATCACTGCAAGAATAGCCTGATGAACAATCAACAGTGGTTGAGTAACTTGAGCTGTTGAAAGAGTTATCATTTATAAGTTTAGTTGTCACTTTGAGTGCTTACAGGTGTTGGACTTGCAATTCCTTTGGCTTTATAGGGCAAAGAAAGTCTTTCCTCTGCACTTGTGTTCACTCCGGCAGTGTGGGAGGGCTTTCTGGGTGCATGGTGCATGTCACTGGGCACAGAAATGCCTTCTTTTTTGTAGTCCATCTCAAAACTGGTGTTAAAGGCTCCTACTAAGTGCAACTATCCTTGAATCACGCTCTAAATCTCAGAAAATCTTTATGAAAAAATTTCAGAGGTGAATTTAGGGATAAGTAATAAGGGATAAGTAGATCCAGCAGTGGACGTAAGATGTGACAATTACTTCTTTCTTGGCTGGTTTTGGATTTCAGGAGTGTGCTTCTCCCCTGCCTCTATTAGCTGTGTTGCACTGTGGAGGTGTGTAATGAGGTAGTTATGTCAGTGGTTTTCTCGGTCAGTATGTTACACACATCCTCTACAGTGAAAATACATTGAAATTCTTTTCTTCCTTACCGGTGTAACTGTTGGAGGTGGGGTGGGAGCCCTACTGCTTCTGTTTGTTTTCTATGTAGTATGAAGGAACATCATTATATGTAATATTTTTATACTTGACAGCAAAGACAGAAACGGACATTTTGTCATTTACCAGTTCAATTTTTTTTCATGAATCTGATGGTATGTGCTGTTGCTTTTTTAGTCTATATTTATCTAGAGATCATTGTGTAGCCCACTGAAACTGGGCTATTTGCCATCACTGCATCTTGTGCAAAGCATGTTCCAATAGCAGTCAGCTTATCCTCATTTTTCCTACTCTGTTCCGGCCCCAAAGCCCTGAAATAATTGATTTCATATATGTATTACCAGACATATGTCTGATTTTTTTTTAACTTGCAACATCTGTCCTCAGGTGGAGGAACTCATAGCTTAGTCAGTGAACTGGCTGATACATGTTGTTGGTGCCTTGCATCAGTAGTTCAAATGCTCCAGTGCCCAACTATATATAAATTCTTTTCTAAGTGAGATTTAGAGAGTAATTTCTCCTCCCTTTTTTTGCTGAAGCAACTTGCTTGTGGATGCATGTGCTGTACTGCAACAGTGATCTTTTCCTACTGCAGTCATTGCTTATCATAAATCTTTGTTAAAAACAAGTAATTTGCAATAAACTTAATAAGTGGCGCTTGGCTGTTGGGATAGGTCAGTGTTATGTACTGTAAGATCAACCTCAATATTTTCTATAGCAGGGTACTAGTTCATTGAAAGAGCTGATATGGCACACCTGTTGTGAATCTGGAAAACTTCTATAAGAAGTAGACTTTTGAAGGAAGAGTTGGAAGTGCCTGTGTCATGGGTAGCTGAAAGAATGAATAATGGTCTGGAAACTATTTATTAAGTAACCCATTCTTAGGTGCAAGCCTTCCTGCCCTTAATGACTTTTTCTATTTGCTCCTATCACTAACAGTTTGGCCCTCGTATAAAAGAAGTTCAGTGAGTGACAGTCATGCTTTTTTTTTAGCACTGATTGAGAGAGATTATTTCTACTAAGATAAGAATCATTCTGACAGTCTTATTACTGTCAAGTAAAAATTAGGGCAGTTCTGAAACAGGACGTCTTAGCCTGGAGTGTCTATTAATTGATGCCCAGATGGAAAGGCGCCTTCCATGGACTGCAACAGAATCCTTTATCAGGGATAAAATAACTTACCCAAAGTAATTACAGGACTCAAAACTTGACACTGTCCTCTGAGAATAAGATGTTCTGCTCTGCTCAGGCATCTTTCTCACTTGCAAAGAAACTTAAAGGAAAGAGGAAGCATGGGTGAGTTTGGCATCTTTTTGGAAGAAATATGCCCAATATTATTTTTAATGTAAATTGCATATAGCTACAAAATGGTTTAGAACTAAAATGTGTATATGAGAAATCCATTTTTTAGTCAAATAATTGAAAAATAAAAGGTAATTAGGACACTTTTCACCCTTCAACCTTTTATTTTCTTAGGAAGGACAACTGTGTCTTTCCCAGTTTTGGTTACGTTCTCAATAACAAATGACAATGACGCTTTCCTTAAATATCACTAGAGCTTAGCATGAGACAGACTGCTGAGTAACTAGTTCTTTTTGAAGGAATAGTCTGCTGTATATAATGAGTATAGACACACTCACACACCTTGAATAGATTATCTCCCTTCAGCTTCAGCATATGTGACAGAATAGCAAAGAGTTTAGAAAGGTTACAGAGAAGATTATTGTCTTTCATGCTTCGGTTGAAACTAAAACTTATTCTGCCTGGGTTATTTCAGAAGCCCATTTACATGAAGGTTTCTGTACATTCACTGAAATATTTTATTTTCTATATTTCCTATGCCAAGACCTTCCCTATTCCATTCTTCTTACTGAGAAATCCTGGGAATATGAATTAATCTGGTTTTCCAGTACTACTTCTCTACTTCTCTCATGCTAATTACATCAGTATAGGGTCTGTCTTTTGCATTCTACTGTATCTTTGAGAGTTTATTTATGCTACCTGATTCCAACTAGTTCCAATGACTCTGGGAATTGGTATTTCATTCAGAGGTGTGCATCATCCCAACCAGCTTCTGCACATGCTATGGGCTCTGGCTGGTTGTGCTCTTGATCTTTTCATTTCCTTTTCCTGTTGCGAGCATGCTGCTGCCAAAAGTGGCAAATACGACAAAATGGTGACACTTTCAATTTTTTGGTACCTATACCCTCAGGCAGGACATGTTATACCTTTGGGGTGAAACTGGGACTCTAGGACTCCAGAACAGAGTGAGAGAGGATTGAATAACAGATGAGATGCTCTTTGACTTCCTCCCAAATCCCAAATCTGGGGCTGCAGGCTACAAAACTAGCAGCGTGTTTCATGAAATCCGTCCTTACACTTCTGGGTTCATACTGGGATCTCATCCTCTGTTCATAGGAGTCTGTCAAGGTATCTTCTTCTGGATTGGCATTGCATACTCATTCTGTGAACCCTTTCAATAATATCTCTTTCTATCTGACCTCTATTTTCCAGGTTTCAGCATTACAAGAGATCATCCCACTCCTCATCACCGTTCCTATTCCCTAGAAAGGCAAAGCTCACAGTGTGAGAACTGTAGAAAATCTTAACAGGCACCAGACGCACAAACTTAGCAGACCAAAGGGAGCATTGCTAGCTGAGTTTTTAAGAGGCAACGTGGGAACAGATATGTTATAGGCTGGAGTGAGATGAAGCTCTAAGAAGTCTTTGAGGTGCTTATCAAGGCTATATGCCATCTTTCCTGTGTATTTGTTCCTGAATCTATCCCCATGAAATTGCAAATGCAAAAAAACCCCAACAAACAACAGGCTATTAAAACTCCCTCTACGTGCATTAAGCAAATCACACCATCCCACTTCAGGAAAGTAATTGACAAACCCAGAGTGCATGAAATAGCTGCAAGGCTGAAAGCAAAGGAAGAAGTGATGAAAATATCAGTCTCCAACCTGTGCATTACTGATGCGTTCTGAGCCATAAACACCAATTACTGAAGCACCAGTTACAAGTCAGTCTTATAGCTGAGGACTGAAACACCCTCTTTTCCCTCCCTTAATTTAAAAAAATAAAGAAATAAATTTACATAAGTTAAAGAATATAAGATCTCTCAGACCTCCAAGAACATGATGTTTTCTTTATTTTGCACTGGTGAATTATACGAGTAACCTTAGTAGAAATTACGCTTGCCAGAAACTCCTTAATTACACACATAAACCAGCCTTGTCCAATCTTTGTTTGTCTCTCCTATAAACTGTTGTGCTGTTATACCAGAGGTGTTCTGCAAGGGCATTGTTCTGCAAGGTCTTCTCTCTGCAAAACTGCTCTGCTGTCATGTCTGAGAAGAGTCAGAGTAGTTGGGGGTAAGGATGAAAACGAGGAGTAATGTTCTTCCATATTACAGTGTGAAAAGGATGAAGTGGTTTTGACCTCTGCTCCTCCCTGGACCCAGAAAAACAACAGAATATCTGTTGTTGCTGAAGCAAAAGTTTTACTTCTCACAATGAGGCAAGCAGCACACATACCGCAAAATGTCTGTAAAAGTGGTAATTGAAAGGATAATCCTTCCTAGCCAATTAGGCTGTCCCTTACAGAGTCTCACCTAACACAGTAATTTGAGGATGAAACTGATGCCCATTAATCTTACGTAAAGCTCTTTGGAGTTAAGGATGATGTCCACATGACCACAGTGCATAAAATAAAAACATTTGTCTAAAGGAAAAAGAGAAAAATCTGTAACTTCTTCCCATGATCTTGCTGTGATGACCTCTTGGTTGGGCAGTTCATATTATGTGCATTCCAAATTTGAATTCAAATGTTCTATCAAGTTTCATAATTGCTGGTCAAAGTTGTTTAGATATGTAGGAAGTAAAAATGGAATTAATTCAACATGCTGCAGTATTAAGCTAAGCAGCAGCAATATGCACTGTATACTACCTGTCTGTTTGATTTTAAATCTCATCAACAAATGGTGAGCAAACAATGTTTATAGCCAGGCTAATAAACTGTGTCCCTCACCGAAAAAAAACCTTCACTACCTCATCTCATTTGGAGTCCTCTGTTTTTTTGATGTTTTTATCCTAATACCAAGACATTGTCTGCATTTTTAAGCAGCTTGTTTAACTCCTATTGCCCTCCCCAAAAACTGTTACTAACCTGGGAACTTGCTCACCTTTCTTTTTGCATAATTTGACAATGATGTAATGCTAAGGTTTGCAGTGTTGTATTTGACTCCTTTTAGGAAAGAAAATGTCCTGGTCCATCAGCAGCTTTCTATCAGGTCTTGTCTCTTTCATGCCACCTCCCAAAGTCAAGAGAGAACATTAACCCTGGGTGGGCATACCCTGGCTTCCTGTTTTACGCATGTATGGCATAATGGAAACAGGGTTGTGCATGAGCGCTGTGGTGTGGCTCTGCCTGCCAGATCTGAGTGCCAAGGAACAATCACTCTCAATCCTGCCTCTTTCCAAGAATGGTGAGCTGCTATTTAACCACCTAAATGCTTTTGCTTTGACTTTTTCCTGAGTCTCTTCTAGAAATGTCAAACTAGGTTTAGAGCATCCCTAGTTTTCCAGAGTGGTCTGCTGAGCTTATGGCTCCCACACTAAGTGTAATGTTTCAGAGAGGGGCTTGGTGACGGGGCCCTGAAGACATACAGAGCTATTCTCTGTCTTTAGATGAGGTTGATAATACTTGCAAACTCAGTGAGCTGAAGTTTTAGAGGATAATGAGCTCATTGTCCATATCATTCACTGGAGAAAAGGAGGAGGATTGGTTTCCTTTGCAGAAACTGTTGGTGAAATCCCAGAAAAGTGGTGTTAGCCCTTGTTTACTTTGTGAACAAATACAGTGGCTTTCTATCAAGAATTGATGGACTTCAGGAGTTAATGTTAAGTTGTAAGAATCCCAAATCTGGATGGTGGAAAAAAATTGGCAGAATTTTTACTGCAAAAAAATCTCCTACAGAGTGACCATATGCATGGTCTAGTTTTTGCCTTAAGTTATCTTGTTAGCTTTCTTGCTGGGATAATCCCATCCCAGTGGAAAATGATGAACAGGTAACTGTGTGGAAGTGACAATACAGAGATTACTCATTTCTGAAAGTGAATTACCAATCCTTAGAGATAGGTTGGACAAAAAATTACTAGTTCTAAAAGACTCTTATGTCTTTTCTAAACTGAAGGTAAAATCAAGCATTAATGTAAATTGTTACTGCAAACCTGATTGTCCCAATAAGACCTTTAATATGGATGATTAAGTAAAACATCTTATAGGGTGCAGTGTGCTTAAACTGTTCTCAGGAGTAGACATGGTCCATTGTGTTTTATAAAACCAAGAAACTTGAAACATTTTTTTATTGTTCCCCATAATATGGAGCATTTAAACTATCTAATTTTTCCCTATAATCTTTGCTCTACTGACTTAATAAAATATCTGTAACAAGAGGAAGTATGGATGAATTAAATATTGAGAAATTATCTTCTTACTGTTCATAAAAATAGAGAAATAGGCATAAAAAAAGCCCATAATGCAGAAGGGTATGGTTTTACTGCCAGCCTTCATCTGTGTCTTCTCACTCTATGTCTGTGGGCTTGGAGAATGTGGATTTTGTTTCCTGGCCAAAGCTGTAATGGATGAAGAAAACAAGGCTCATCAGTCCAGTGCTGCTGATGGTGTCCTTGTCAGCGCCACTCTTTCTTCAGACTTAGCTCCCGACTTACTGCCACGGGAGAGGACAGTAATCAACTCTGCTGGCCTTGGTGTGGGTGACTGCTGCTCTTCTCTGTTTAAATGGGTGTCGGCATGAAGCAAAAACCTTGAAGATGAGAGATTCTAAGATTCTACTCCCTCGGTGTAGTTCAGGCACTTCAGTTATCAGATGGATAGGGTGAGTAGGATGGGTTTGTCTTTCAAGCAGTAGATGAGAGAGAGAAATTAATATCCCTTTTTGTTTGTGTGTGTAGATGTGTTATTTAACTGCAATCCAATTCCTTCTCCACAGTATCCATGCCTCATTTCCCTGTCTCGGCAGTCTCAGTAATTCCTCCTACCTACTCCATGGGGGTCTTATGAATGTTAACATTGATACGTAATGCACCGTGTGATTCGTTGATGAACACGGATGTGTACTTATGTGTCAAATACTATTAGTTCAGTCCTTCTTTTAGATAATGTTTCTCAGCCTGTGAGCACTGATGATGGAGCTCTGTATGAACACAACTTCACTCTATAGATCATCTGCCAGATGCCACAGCAATCCTTAATGTAAAGCTAATGACTTTTTCAAATGAATTTAAATAGCCTAAAAATGAGATGTAATGGAGAAAATTAAGGATGCCATCACATTCAGAGACTAAATATATGTAGAACATGTATAGGAAGTATAAATGGTTTTGTTAATCTCAAATCACATGTTCAGACACAAACTACAGAACCAACTTTATTCAAATATCTAACAACAAGGGCACAGAGATGTGCTTTCATCCTTAACAAAGATGGAGGAAATTTTGCCTAGAGCAGCTGAATGTTTCCCATTCAGATAGTGCTGGGCCATAGTTATGGTTCGATTACTTACATGAATTGAAAATAAAGTGGTGTTTTCTAGTTGTGGGTGTGAAAAGAGCTGTTACCTATAAAGCTGTCCAAGAGTCAGCAGCTATAGAAACTCTCTTGAGCATGTTCAGTTACAGAAAATGATCCAGCATACATGGACTCATGGTGTAGGCAGCAGTGTAATCACTCTCTGTGGGAGACCTTTTCAGGGGAGGAGAGAAGGGAGAATTTTACAGCATGCTGTCATAAAAAGTGACATTTTACTATGACTGCTTGACCTCCTTTGCTAAGGTAGTCAAGTGTTTCTGACAGACGAAAGGTACTGTTCTTCAAATGTTGGGGATAGAACTTAGGTCTGGTAAATTATTCAGGTAAGTGAATGTTCTTCGACCCAAACTTAAAAATGCATATGAACTAGACCCCACCTTGTCACTTAGGACAAAGAAAAGCACAGATTAATAAAGAGCGAGCCTCTCCTAGGAACAATTTAATTTGTTTTAAAATTTACTTTCATTGCTCATTAGAAGCTGCTAAAATGCTCCTTTCAAAAAGCATCAGTCTAAAGAAATAAAACTAAAATATATGGAAAATATGTAACTAGGAGGATATGAAAACAAATGAATTCTTTATTATCCTGGCCCATTGTTAAACACAAGACAATCCACCACAGAGTGCCAGGTAAACAACCTTGTCTGGGGGTTTTTAAGCACTGGAGCATCATTTTCATCTAAAGTTTTTCCCATCACCTACAACAACCTGGAATTTCTTTTTCTGTCTTACAATTCTTAGGTTGTCAGTGAAACTCTGAGACCTCTGTAGGAGATGTCAGATAAAGCCAGATGTGCTTCAGACATATTAATCAGTGCACAAAGCAGTGCTTGTTTGCCCTGAAGCATTTATTTCACTCCAACAAAATTCATTAGGAAATGCATTGGAGTAATTTTCTTATTATTAAAGCATTCCTCTGTTTGTACTTTATTTTTCTTTTATTTTAGTGCATTTTATTGGGTTTCAAGGGAGAATGACCTCTATTGATTCTATTTATTTATTTGTTTTTTTACTTCTGCTTCAGGTTGGCTTAGTTTACTCTCTGATTTTCCTTTTAATTGCTTAAAGTAATTTAAATTCAGATTCAATGCTGTTATTCAGCTTCTGTTCACTGCATTATGAGCTTTTATATGTGTAACCTTCACCAGTCGTATTTAGACAGTGGTGAAAATAAAGGAGATTTTAAAGGCACTTGGCAATTTCTCAGCAGCTGCTAAAATCAAGCATTGCTTCTGTCCTGAATTCCTTCTGTTTCAAAGTAATCCTAGCCCTGCAGATGTATTCACAGATAAAAGTCCCAGTCAGATTGAACATTTAATCTCTCTCAAGTAATGTACCAGCTATCACTTTTCATGTAGGATACTTTTTCCCCATATCTACATTTTTTTTTTCCCCAATGAAAACAGTAATATAGTCAAAGCAGCTCAAAATAATTTGATTGTGGACATATTCTGGCATGTAGCTAAATTCCAATTCTGGAAAGAAGATGCTTCTTTGCTGCCAGCGATGAGTCGTTTTGTTGGCAGTGGTGGATCACTGAACAGTAATGGCTTGTTTGGCTGTTGACATATGGAATATGACATGTTGATGGACATTCTTGTTATGGTGAAACGCACTGTGGTGCTCCAGGGGTTGACCAATGAAAAATTGTATCCAGGAGCAAATTACAGTAGAGCTTATCGTTATTCACAGGGCTACTTGCTCTTGGCTGGGACAGCCCTAGTGACAGAAGCAAGTCCCTTTTCCACAAAAGACTGGCCAAGCCACAGGGACTCGCTGGCCACCTATCCTTTGTACAAAGTAAATGTAGGCCAACATGATGCATATGAGTTACAAGCAGGCACGCTGATATAAGTGACGATCAGCTGCTACTCAGAGTGTTTTGCTAATGCGCCATGGCTTGTTTCTATGCCTTAATCCACATTGAAAAGCAAAAATATTTACAGTTGGTCAGCTTCTAGTGCAATGCAGAGCTGATGATGTTGCAGACCTGCTCTCTCTAATGGCAAATGGGCTCATCTTTTGCAATGCCTGCAGGTTTTCACTAAAATGTCAGAGAGTGAAATCAAGCATCCCAGCGTGCAGGTTTGTCTCTGAGCCACATACAAAAATGGTCAGCATAAGCACGGGGGCTAGGAGCCCCATGGATGCTCTGGCACCCTGGATGAGATGGCAGGAGATATCACAGATCTCTACCTGATAGATACCTGTTATCTGAGTTCTGCTAGTTAATGACTGGAGGAGTGTAAGAACATGGAAGAAGCATAAAAATTTGTGCCACCTATCCTTTGTACAAAGTATAACTTGCTTAAGTTTTCTCTGAAGTCCTAGAGGTGCATAAATGTGGAGTAGAAGCTGGGGAAGCATGTACCCTCTCTTTCACTCCTCTCCCAGAAATATGCATCTCAAACCATAGGCCCTTAACCCTTCCCACTGAATTAATTTATGGTACACCCACTGAAATATGAGGGATTTAGAAGGGCTGGGCCTTAATGTGGATTTCTGTTCCTAGGTTATGTGAGTTTAGTGTATTAATAGCCCCAAGCCTGTAACCCTTGGGCAAGTATACATCTGTGTATTAACTCACCGCTCCACAGACTCAAGGGGAGCTACTTCCACACACTCACTCTTGTCCTGCGGCCTATGTTGAGAGCAATAAACCCCCAAAGTGCTGAGTACTTGAGAAACTGCTGAAAACTGGGAGTTGAACTCTTGGGATCTTCAGCCATGAGAAACCACAGCAAGGGCTGATCCCTTTCTTTCCGAAGTCCTGTTATTGTACCTCAATACCCTCTGAGTTCCCTGACAAACTGAAGCATCCTTTCTGTCTTGTCAAGGTGACAGCATCATTACTCCTAACAATTTCATTTCCTATAAGATATTCAAAGGATATCCAGTTCATTCAAATGTTCCAGATTTAAATGTATCTTAATTTATGACTGTGTTCTAATCACTAGAAGATGATGAATATAATTAAAGATAATGAATGGTCCCATTAGTCCTTTGCTTGCTGTGATAATTCCTTCAGACAGATACTTCCTTTGTCTGTGTGGTGTGGAAAGATGCCTCAGCAAGGGAAATTTCTGTTGCAGGCAAATCTCACTCTGGACCTTAAGAATTATATTTAATAGCTGGTTTGGAAGCATAGAGGAGAGAAGGAGCTTAATCGTATGCAAGTAATTGCTGAAAGTGGAGGTAGAAAGAGCTGGTCATACCTCTCAAATTTTGTATGTCTCTCATGGAAATCCTGGAGTTCCCCCACCATATGCTGATATTTGCACCTCATGTTTTCTCAGTTATTTTTCACAGAAAATATTCCTTCCTTTACCTTCCAGACATTCCAGATTGGTTCAAGATGATGCAATCCATTTATTTGGCATGGGGGTTTTCTTTTCCATCTCTCATGTAGTTAATGAATAAGACCAGCACGCTGATGCTTACGTGCTTCAGCAGCTTTACAGGCTGCTCCCAACAGGGCTGTGGGCAGCCAAACCGGGACTATTGAGACTGTTCCTGCTTGGCTGCATTATAAATGTAAAATGTAGGTACTTTCCTCACTGCCATGTGATGAAGACAGAAGGCAAAGTGCAAACTATGGTGTTTGGTTTGATGGGGAATGGTGAGATGGTAAAAGCAGGCATAAAGTTTCCTGTTGGGGGGAATTTGTTGAGTGCTGATTTGAAAGTTGTCCCCCAGTGTGGTCTACAAGCATCATGATTCTGTCTGTTTGTCATGATCCACATAATGAATAAAACCCTGAAATGCTCTGGAAGGGTCCACTTGAAGGAGGAGGATGACAGCAGAACCTCAGGAGACCTCAAAGGCTTTGAGGCTCTCTGGCAGCTGTTTTCTTGGTTCGCCAGGGCTGCAATAATTAGGTGGGATTTTTGCCGTGGAATACCTTTATGTGGCTGCTGTTGTTGAACCTTTGGGAGAGGTTTTCTGTACTTGCTTCACAGGATTTTCACTCAGGCTGGGCTTTATCTGGACAGACATTACAAAAGGTGCCACTAAAGCCCTTTCAAAATCTTTCCGATTGCTCAGAAGTTTAGCCTTGCCTGACCAGCACAGCACAAACAAGAGGCAGGCCACACAATGTGTCTGCCTTTCCTCCTGCCTTTCAGACTATTAAAATTATTTTACTGGGCTGCAGACCTCTTTCAAAATGCAGTCATGAAAAAGAGAAGATGCAGCCCTTGGAGTGTGTCTGAGAACAGAGCATGTCTGGACCAAATACTAAGAACTACTCTTGGCTAGAGAGCAGAAGATGCTCCTAATCTCCCTCTTTTGACAGAATCCCTCCAGGCTGTGCTCAGCAGATGTTTGACTTAAACCTGTCTGTTGTGGTGATCTGATGCTTCAAATCTTTCCTGAAACCCAGCAGGAAAACTAAATATCTCTGGATGAGGGCATATCAAGCTTGTTCTCCTTGCTCAAAGATATCAGACATGCCACAAAACCCAGAACTTCAGTAATATGACTCATGGCTTTTGATATGACAATTTCTTGTTATCAAGATCCATTCAAAGATATCTGTTCCTATTGTCCTGCTGAAATCCCACACTGAAGTTCTGTTAACATCAAGGGAGTGAGCTTGAGACAGCAACAGTGGGTATTAGCTCATTTAACAATTTGAGTTAAATTCTCCAGACAAAAGCTGGAATTTGATGTTAACATGTAGTGAGGTTCTGTCCCTCCTGTTCTTCAAAGGGTAATTGTGAATGTGAATGTCTTAAAAAAATGTTTCAAATATTATAACACTACTGTTATTGTAGTGTACCACAGATCTAAGTCTTCAGGCTTAGTGGGAACACTACCTCCAGTGTTGAGGGAAAATACAGATGTGTGAGCTTGGGGGAAAGATGGAAATGAGTGGTAGTGAGACATGAAGGAGGCAGAAGCAGAAGAGCTCCTTAGTAGTGATCTCAGATAACACCTGCTTGGCCACAGAAGTTGTCTTGAGCTTGCCTTCTACAGATTTTGTTCAATTTGTGTTGAACATTTTTGAAATGTAGGAATCTCAACTAACGTCTGAGTTTTCAAAGGAAAAAACTTCTTAGTGAAATTAGTTCTTGCTGAATAATTTCACTGCAAAATAAAGGGAGGGGTTTTTGCAAGTGACAAAACATTTTATTTCTATTTCTAAAGAGGAAATTTATGCTGCAACAATTTTAATTACGTTTCTGAAATTGTCTGAATTAAAGAGAAAAATATTTTTTCAATAATAGCTTCAAAATCTAATTCACAACAAACTGGAAATAAAAACATTTCATAAAAAGACAAGGTATGGAGAGAATGCTGGGTTTGCTCGTGAGCATTCCCACTGACAGAGCTGGAGTCACTTGCCACAGCTGGTGATGGCTCTAGGGAACAGAGCAGGGCTTGCGATCAAATTTCTCTGAAACGCAAGAATGAGTGCTTTCTCTAGGAAGAAATACCCAGGGAATTGTCAGGACCATTTGCTTCTTGTGCACAGCTGGAGTCACTCCCCGAGTATTTTCCTTCTGCAGGAGGTGCCAGAAGCAGGGGCCTCACTGGCAGCATGGTGCCCTCTTTTCCAGGCTTGCCTGCCATACTCTTCAGCCACCTTGACAGTTGATTAATGCCTCAGCTGTGGAGTGACAATTCTGTTTCACACCTTCATCCATCATCCCTGCACCATTTCCTGGGGACCTCAGGACCCTGACAAATTGTCACATAACCTAGCGAGGACTTGCTGTTCCGCCAATTGTCTGTCTGAATAAATATCTTGTTTTTTTTCAAAAAGTTGCAAGAGGCAGAAAAAGAAAGCACTGGAAAATGGCCTTCCATAGGAAAGAAGATTAGTATGATTCGGGAAGGTGACTAATTCACCTGTCAAAACTTTTATCCCTCCCATGGCCTCAGGAAAGTGCTTGGAGTGCAAAGTCCAGTTCCTAACTCCTCATGAATGGGAATGATCTGAGGTGACGTTTTGCAGAAGAACTGTGTTGGGGCTAGGAGATAGGTGAGAAATGAATCCTGATGTAGAACCCAGATCTTCCTTCAGACTTGTAGGGGTAATAAAACCTTTGGTGTGTTCATGCCACTGTTTCCCATTGTAAGATGGGAGTGATGGAGTGTAACCAGTCTCCATTGCAGGAGATGGAAAACGATACCCAGAGGCACAGGACGTACCAGTGAGGTGGAGGAGTGTGATCTGCTCATGGTGTGGGACTGGCTGTGAACCCCTCTGAGCCATTCAGGCTCTGCCTCATTTGCCTGTCTCTGCAGAAGAATGAGCTGCTGTTAAAGTCTGGCATTTGGGTTTTTTTCACTTCAAAAACAAAAGGATCTCTCCCAATACCCTTCACAACGTCACATTGTGATTTCACATGGAATTGCTGCTCCTGCCTAAGGAGAAAGCAAGATGAAATCAAGTTGAGAAGCATTTATCTTTTTGCCTTTTGGGCAGGGCTGTGCAGCTGCTTGTTCTGCTGCTTTTGTTCTGAACCAGCAAGGGCCACTTGAAGGAGGGAATGGGATGGTATTAACAAGAGGTTCTTGACTGATGCCAACTGGGAACAGGAACATTGTCTGCTCTGGTGACAATTTCCCAAGGGCTGAGGAGGACAAAGGTGACTTCTTGTTCTCCATGTAAGTATGTTGCATAGTCTTGTTTCCCTCTGTCACAGGATCAACCCATGGACAGCGAACGGATGTGCTGCTTAGTAGCACCAAGCTCAGGGACCTGTCAAACTCCTGTCACCTGGCACAGGTGAGGACCTGCTCCCCAGGGTCAGCTCACTCCTGGATGCAGTGGCACATGAGCTCACCCACTGTGTAGCTTGCTCAGAGCTTCAGCATGTGGAGAAGGCACCCAAGAGGCATATTCAGACCCAGAGCTGTATATCTTTGTGTTGGGAGAACAAGAATTGCTTTTCAATACCCGAAGAAGAAGCATTAAATTTTCTCTGATCTATAGTTACAGCCACTAAAGTACCTCCAGCACAAACATTTCAGCTTGTTGTTTAAGAAGCAGTTGGTGCATGTGCAGAGATGGGTGAAAACCACAGTCCTTGTGACAGGTACAACTTGAAATGTAATGGGAGCAACTGGTCGTAGCCACAGAGGGACCTCATGTTGCAGGGGAAGGAGTGGAGTTGGGCTCAAGTATCCACACAGACTGTGCAATCCTAAATTGAAACTTCTGCATCTGTGACGTCGAAGGAAGTTTAAAAGGCACAACAAAGAAAATGTTCATAGCAACTATGGCTTGGTCCTGAAACCATCACAACAAGGTGCCAGAGCAATAGAGTACTGAGCAGTCCCCACGAACAGAGTACTATAAATCCTCATTTTGTTGACAACTAATTGTTCAAATAGTCTCAAACAGCAACTATAATAGAGCATAAGGTTAAATAATATATATATAATAATAT